>CM076570.1:60090347-60404538 GCA_034641835.2 Pinus albicaulis
AACTGACTTGATGAGTTGCCTTTGGATAGCAACCTATTTGTTAATGATGTAAATCTGATGTATCTACAGAGAAATTTAGAAGTAACAAAGAAAGAAATTCCAGTAAGTTCCAGAGTAATGATGAATAAGATATGTCACAAAGCATACGCGGGTTTGTAAAGGCAACGTAGAGTATGTACGCATAAAAGTACGTACCAAGTAGTGTATGCCTATTTGCGCTCTAAATTTATAAAACTAGGGGACATGACCATGGTATTGGCCCACAGTATTGAGCGCTGGATTATCTATTTGATCCCATACAGGAATACCATCAGTGGTGAAGAGGTTTTGACTCATGGTATTGATAAAGGCTAAAACTATATAAGGAGAAGAGGATCATAGTGCAAGGTGTGCATGAGTAAGGGTTTTTATTGAATAAAATTTTTTCAAAGGAATATCTATATGGATGAACTCTGTTTTAATTGATAGATTTGAATCTATGATGCACCCATGGATATAATGATGGTTCAAGATCTCTAGATCTGAAGATGATGAATATCTAATATGATCTACTGAAGAAATGATAAAGATCTGGTGCAAGTTTGCTGAAGAAAATGAAGAATTCTGGGTAAGTTTTATAGATTATGTTCTCCAAAATTTACATTTACAGATCTATACGCTAGTTGGTCTCTGTGAAAGTGCGTATATACGTGGGTTCAGTAAAGTAAAAGCGCATATGGAATGTAGGTTTTGTTGAAGTGTGCAAAAGGAAATCTCTGATCTGTTTTGTTGTATTACTGTTGTTTGTCAAGATGTCTTCATACAGATATGAGTTGTTTGAATATTGAATATGCTACTAAGATGATTATGTACAAATCTAATCAATGAGTGAGAAAACATGGTTAAACCTGACTGACTGTCTAAAGGTTCTGCATTGCTGAGAAGGTGTCTGACTGAAAGCCTCATATCTGAATCTGAGATTGATCACATTCTAAAAATCAGTATTCTCAGAAGTATACGCAGGTTGATACTAAGAAAAGCGCATATACACACAGCTTCAGTGAAGAGAAGTGGCGTATGCATTTCATGTTATGAAAAAAAACAGTAAGCACAAAGGCATACGCAGGTTGGTGTGCAAGAAAGCACGTATACACGCAACTTCAGTGAATATAAGTAGCGTATGCTATTTGAATTGATGAATGCTCAGAGTTGAGTTTGTATCTACATATTTGTTTTGAAGTCTGGGTTATTTCTGATGTTCTGTTTACAGTGGTCTCACTGTTCTGAATGAAGTATTGGGCAAAGCTTATGATTGTTGATATTTGTGAAGGATTGTGTTGATGATTCAATAAATGAATTGATGGGGTTATAAGTTTCAGTTTGATGTATGTTGAGCTTAAATGTGTGGAGTGGGTCCAGTATGAAATTGATGAAACGTGGTCCATGGTGGTGCTGAAGGTTGAAGCCTTCAGTGACTTCTGTCGATGGGTACCTGCGTGCTGGTATGACTCTGTGCTAGTACATGATTGTAAATAGTTTTATTTATAATAAATATTGAAGACAGAGACAAAAACAGCGGTGGTTTTCTCTCGAATTGGATTTCACCTTAAATCTTCGTGTTCATGTGTGTTGCTTACGTGTGATGATTTATTATGTTCTTACTTCACATGCTTAATGCTTACTAAACATCTGATGAATGAATTATGTAATGATCTAAGTAAAGAATTAAATGCATAATAAGATCTCTGGACATATGCAATTTTTCTTAAGGATATCCGTGTGTATACGCGAGTTGGATTTAGTAAAGTAGCGTATGGTTTTAAGAGAAAGAAAAAGTAAAAAGTTTTCAGCCAGCTCTAAATACTGATTCACCCCCCCCTCTCAGTATTTTTCCCAACAATTGGAATCAAAGCAGGTCCTTCTGAAAAATCTTAGCCGCTAGAAGGTAGATCAAACAAGATGAGCAATCAAGATGGAACAGCATCTATCAAGCCTCCGCTCTTCAACGGAAACAATTTAATCTTCTGGAAAACAAGGATGAGATCCTATCTTCAGTCTCTGGGAGCAGATGTATGGGCTATTGTTGAAGGAGGATATCAATATCCAGCCGCAGTACCAACAGATCCAACGGCAAGAAAGAATTATGAAACAAATGCAAAGGCGGTCAATGCTCTATTGGGAAGTCTAACTGAATCAGAATTTGTCAAAGTCATGCAGCTAGATACAACAAAGGCAATATGGGACAAAATCATTCTAAGTTATGAAGGTGATGCAAAGGTAAAAAGTGCTAAACTCCAAACTCTCAGAATTCAATATGAAAATCTAAAAATGCATAATGAGGAGAGCATTGCCAGTTTATTTTTACGTCTTGATGATATTGTAAACCCTATGAGAAATCTGGGAGAAAAAATAACCGAATATACTTTGGTTGAGAAATTTTTAAGATCACTAACGACAAAATTTGAGTCAAAAGTTTCTGCTCTTGAAGAAAAGCAGGATCTTCAAAATCTTACTGTGGTGCAACTTCATGGCATACTAACTGCATGTGAAATGAGAAGAGGAGGACCATTTGAAGTCAAAGAAGCCGTCTTTAGAGCTTCTACAAAAGGGAAAGAAGTACAAGAGACAGAAGGATCAGGGTATATCTCAGAAGAAGATGAAGTAAATTTTGTAAAGAAACTCCAACTTGGTACAGGACGGTTCAGAGGTAAGCTTCCTTTCAAATGTTTTTCTTGTGGAAGAGTTGGTCATTATGCTGCTAAGTGTCCTCACAAAGAAACACATGAAAAAGGAAAGGAAGTAGCAAGAAGGAATAAGAATCAGTTTAGCACTAGAAAAAGTTACTATACTCATGAAGACAGTGATGGGTTATCTGACAGTGAGGAAGAATGTGAACAAGATCTTAGACTTCTCATGGCATTTGAAAAATAATCTAGAGAAGAAAAATATACTTTTATGGATGCTTTAGAGGACAATGATTTTCTTGATGAAATCAATCAACTCAAAATATGCTTAGAAGAAAGTAAAATATCCATAGAAACTTTGAAAAATCAGCTTGAAGAAAAGGAGAAACACAATGAGAAATTAGAATGTGAAATAGTAAGTCTAAGAAAAGAAATTGAGAAAGTGAAGACTTTGAATCTTAGATTTGCTAAAGGATCTGAAACCTTAGATGATATTATCAAGGTACAACGTTCTCCTTTTATAAAGACAGGTCTTGGATATATCGAAGAATCTTCTCAGACTTCAGCACCAAATTATCTAAAAGCAGCTACAGCCAGTATACAACATTCTGCCACTCAGCAAGGGAATAAAGAATCTTCACAGGTAAAGCATGACCATCTCAATTCAAAGAACACTAACAAGAATACCTTTCAAAGAAACACCAACCAACAGGTAAATTCAAGTAGAATATTTCATGATCGCAGAAATTTCTTCTTCAATGGACAATGTTTCTCATGTCACAATTTTGGTCATAAAGTTGTTCAATGTGTTGCATATAAAACCATCATGACAAGAGAAGCAATAAAGAAAAGGATTGATATTGGAACAAAGAAGAATACATATAACAACTTTTCTCCTCTTCAAAATGAAGTTGAATGTGCTTATTGCAATAACTTTGGCCATGAAGAATCTGAATGCAGGATCAAAGTCTAGCCAAAAGAGCATCTTCCTTCAAGCTCCAAAGTATGGAAAAAGAAGGAATTACAGGTTGAAAATTGTGGCATAGATTTATTTGCAGAAGGAGAATAAAATCAATGGTACATTGATAGTGGATGCTCAAAACACATGACAGGTGACAAAAACAAACTTCTTGCATATAGTGCTCTAGAAAAGGAAAAGAATGTTACATTTGGAAATGATACTCCTGCTGTCATTAAGGGAAAAGGATTTGTTTTTCTAAAAGAAAAGGTGAAAGCTAATAATGTCATGTATGTGGATGGATTAAAGCATAACCTATTAAGTGTAAGTCAAATGTGTGATCAAGGAACTGAAGTTGTCTTTAGTTCAAAATAATGTGTGGTACGTGATCTTGATACAGGTAAAGCAATTATAAAAGGAAAAAGAACTCCAAACAACCTGTATATATTGAAGAACCCCAAAGAACAATGTTATTTGAGTAAATCTTTAGAAAATTGGCTATGGCATAGAAGGTTGGGGCATCTGAGCTTCTCTCAAATCAACAAATCAAGCAGACTTAAAGCTGTTCGTGGTCTTCCCAATATTACTCTACCCGAAAGTATCATATGTAAATCTTGCCAATTCGGTAAACAGACCAGAGTACAATTTAATGCCAAGGAAGGATCATCAAGTAGGCCTCTTGAACTCATTCATACTGACATATGTGGACCTATGAGGAAAAAGTCACCACATGGTGAACAATACTATATCTTATTTATTGATGATTTCTCTAGAATGTGTTGGATTGGGTTGATTAAACACAAAGATGAAGCATTTGAGAAATTTCAGATCTTCAAAGCACTGGTTGAAAATTAATTAGATCTAAAAATCAAGTGTCTTAGATCTGATCGAGGAGGAGAATATACATAAGATTAATTCCTTGAATTTTGTGAACAACATGGCATAAAAAGACAATTTTCTGTAGCTGGCACTCCACAAAAAAATGGCATGGCAAAAAGAATGAATAGAACAATTCAAAAAATGGCTAGAGCTATGCTTGATGATTCTGGAACACCTGACACATTTTGGGGAGAAGCAGCACATATAGCGGTAAATATTCTTAACAAGGCACATGTTCGTGTAAATAGTGATAAAACTCCATATGAACTTTGGTATGGTAATCCTCCCACTGTGAAGCATTTTAGAGTTTTTGAAAGCAAATGCTTTATCAAAAATAATGATGAAAAACTTGGCAAGTTTGAACCCAGAGCAGATGAAGGAATACTTCTTGGTTACTCCTCTAGGAGTAGAGCATATAAATGTTACAATAAAAGACTTCAAAAGATTGTTGAATGTATTGATGTTGTTATTGATGAGTCTCCTGCAGCTCCAAAAGAAGAAAAACAAACAACAGATGAAGACGATGGTGACATATATCCTTCTACATCAAATAGAAATGATATAGACAGTGAACCCAATGAAGAACCTGAAGATGATTTATCTGAAAAAGCTCCATCCAGATATGTTCAAAAGAATCATCTAGAATCTCAAATTTTGGGAGATAAGGGATCAGGTGTACAAACAAGAAGGACTCTTGTGGGATCTTCTAGCTATCTAGCATTTCTATCCACTATTGAACCACACAATGTCAATCAAGCTAGCAAAGATGAATGTTGGATTCAAGCCATGAATGAAGAGCTTGATCAAATTGAAAAGAATCACACTTGGGAATTAGTACTAAGACCTCATGACAAAAATGTCATTGGAACTAAATGGATATTCAAAAACAAGTTAAATGAGAATGGGGATGTTATAAGAAATAAAGCTAGACTTGTTTGCAAGGGGCATGCTCAACAAGAAGGTATAGACTTTGAAGAAACCTTTGCTCCTGTAGCTAGACTTGAAGCCATAAGAATGTTTCTTGCTTTTTCAAGCTTCCAACAAATCAAAGTTTATCAAATGGATGTTAAATCTGCTTTTCTCAATGGTGATCTAGAAGAAGAATTTTATATAGAACAACCAGAAGGATTCATTTTGGGAAATGATGAAAAACTTGTTTGTAGACTTAAAAAGGCTCTATATGGTCTCAAACAAGCTCCAAGGGCATGGTACTATCGTCTTGACAAATATCTTCATCAACAAGGATTTTCAAAGGGGTCAGTTGATAGCAAATTATACACAAAAACTGAAAATGATAAACTATTGATTGTGGTTGTATATGTTGATGATATCATTTTTGGAAGTAATGAAGAGTCTATGAGTCAGAAATTTTCTTCTTTTATGCAGCAAGAATTTGAAATGTCTTTACTTGGGTAACTAACATTCTTTCTTGGCTTGCAAGTGCATCAAGCAACAGATGGCATATTCTTATCACAAGAAAAATATCTTAAGAAAATTCTGAAGAAGTATGGCATGGAAGAGTGCAAACTTGTAAGTACACCAATGATAACCGGATGTAATCTCAGTTCTCATGATGATTCTCCCACGGTGAATCAACCAGAATACAGATCTATGATAGGAAGTCTACTTTATCTCACTGGGACTAGACCAGACATTATGCATGCAGTTGGGATTTTTGGATGATTCCAAGCTAATCCAAAAGAGTCTCACCTTCAGGCTGTCAAAAGAATATTCAAATATCTACAAGGAACTCAAGACTTTGGACTATGGTATCCAAAGAATGCCGATCTCACTCTTCATGCTTACACTGATGCAGATTGGGCTAGAAATGTTGATGATCGGAAAAGCACTAGTGGTGGTGCATTCTATATGGGGCCCCGGTTAGTATCTTGGTTCAGCAAGAAGCAAAGCTCTATTGCCTTATCTACAACAGAAGCAGAATATGTGGCTGCCGCATCATGTTGCACTCAACTTCTTTGGATGATGCAAACTTTACAAGACATTCAAATCAAATGTTCACCTCCTATCTCCATTATGTGTGATAATACAAGTGCCATTAGTATCTCAAAGAATCATGTTATGCATTCCAAGACCAAGCACATTCCCATCAAGTATCACTTCTTACATGAACAAGTGCTTGAACAAAAGGTGAAGTTGGAGTATGTTCCCTCCAAAGAACAAGTTGATGATATATTTACCAAACCTTTACCCAGGGAAGTGTTTGAATATCTCAGACAGAAGCTGGGAGTATTCTCTGCCATGCAGAAGATCAGATCTACTTAAATACAGAAGATTAACTTGGATACGCGGATTTCCTGGAGGACAGTCGCGTATATACGCGCGTTTATACATAGAAAACCGCGTATGGGTGTTTGCTGACAATTTTTTTTTTTGGGTCAGCATTCTTCAGCACAACTGTGGTGCTGTTGGGTATCTCTGGTGATGTTTCAGCTCTCATATTTCTGTTTCATTCTCTAATATTTGATGAATATGCCTTGATGATTTGCTGTTGAAAGTGTTCAGGATGCACAATCTAAGGGGGAGCTTTGGTCATATGGAAAGGATGCATTGTTAGAATTCTAATTATTTGTTGTGGTCTGATCTCATGCTTGAGATTCATTGGTCTTGATTATATAAGTTATTTCTATAGTTTTATGAAAAGGTCATGTTAATACCTATGATGTAAAATTGTAATATTCAGTCATGTAAGGACTTGTTCAAATTTGTAAACCCACTTGGTTGGGTAGTTGAGTCAAATATGTAAATCCACTTGGTTGGATCATTGATGTAAGTATGAGTCCTTGGTGATAGGATGAGTTATAGAGTCATGTACTTCATTGAAAAATATGTTTTGAAAATTCAGCATAAACTCAGGGGGAGCATGATACCTTCAGTGCACATCAGATCTACAGAGCTCATCCTTATACAAGGGAAGAAAAACCTTGTGTTGGTTTTGATCCGCCCTTTGCCCTTGATGTCAAAGGGGGAGAGTATTATGGTGTTTGAATAATGGTGATGTCAGTATCAAACATCATCATGGTTGCCATCAAGTCCAAAGGGGGAGATTGTTGGAAATATGATGCAATGTGTTGTCCTTGATGGCAACCTACTTGATGAAGTTGTCCTTGATGGAAATTGACTTGATGAGTTGTCTTTGGATAGCAACCTATTTGTTAATGATGTAAATCTGATGTATCTACAGAGCAGTTCAGAAGTAACAAAGAAAGAAATTCCAGTAAGTGCTAGAGTAATGATGAATAAGATATGTCACAAAGCATACGCGGGTTTGTAAAGGCAAAGTAGCGTATGTATGCGTAAAAGTACGTACCAAGTAGCGTATGCCTATTTGCGCTCTAAATTTATAAAACCAGGGGACATGACCATGGTATTGGCCCACAGTATTGAGCACTGGATTATCTATTTGATCCCATCTAGGAATACCATCAGCAGTGAAGTGGTTTTGACTCATGGTATTGATAAAGGCTAAAACTATATAAGGAGAAGAGGATCATAGTGCAAGGTGTGCATGAGTAAGGGTTTTTATGGAATAAAAAATTCTCCAAGGAATATCTGTATGGATGAACTCTGTTTTAATTGATAGATTTGAATATATGATACACCCATGGATATCATGATGGTTCAAGATCTCTAGATCTGAAGATGATGAATATCTAGTATGATCTACTGAAGAAATGATAAAGATCTGGCACAAGTCTGCTGAAGAAAATGAAGAAATCTAGGTAAGTTTTATAGATCTGTTATGTTCTGCAAAATTTACATTTACAAATCTATACACTAGTTGGTCTCTGTGAAAGCGCATATATACGCGGGTTCAGTGAAGTAAAAAAACGTATGGAATGTAGGTTTTGCTGAAGTGTGCAAAAGGAAATCTCTGATCTGTTTTGTTGTATTACTGTTGTCTTTCAAGATGTCTTCATACAGATCTGAGTTGTTTGAATATTAAATATGCTACTAAGATGATTATGTACAAATCTAATCAATGAGTGAGAAAACATGGTTAAACCTAACTGACTGTCTAAAGGTTCTGCATTGCTGAGAAGGTGTCTGACTGAAAACCTCAGATCCGAATCTGACATTGATTACATTCTGAAAATCAGTATTCTCAAAAGTATACGCAGGTTGATACGAAGAAAAGCGTGTATACACGCAACTTCAGTGAAGAGAAGTGGCGTATGCATTTCATGTTATGAAAAAATAGTAAGCACAGAGGCATACGTAGGTTGGTGTGCAGGAAAGCGCGTATATACGCGGCTTCAGTGAATATAAGTAGCGTATGCTATTTGAATTGATGAATGTTTAGAGTTGTGCTTGTATCTGCATATTTGTTTTGAAGTCTGGGTTATTTCTGATGTTCTGGTTACAGTGGTCTCACTGTTCTGAATGAAGTATTGGGCAAAGCTTATGATTGTTGATATTTGTGAAGGATTGTGTTAATGTTGTTGTTTGTTGATTGGTTGATGATTCAATAAATGAATTGATGGGGTTATAAGTTTTAGTTTGATGTATGTTGAGCTTAAATGTGTGGAGTGGGTCCAGTATGAAAATTGATGAAACGTGGTCCATGGTGGTGCTGAAGGTCAAAGCCTTCAGTGAGGGGGTTGTTGCTCCCTTCTAGTGCTAGCTGGTAAACAAGAGAAGGTTGCAACCTTCTGCAGGTGGGTGCCTGCGTGCTGGTATGAGTCTACACCAGTACAAGATTGTAAGCAGTTTTCTTTATAATAAATATTCAAGATAGAGACGACAACAACGGTGGTTTTCTCCCGAATTGGGTTTCCACCTTAAATACTGGTGTTCATGTGTGTTGCTTTTGTGTGATGGTTTATTCTGTTATTCTTACTTTATGCTTACTGCTCACTAAACATCGATGAATGAATGATGCAATGATCTAAGTAAAGAATTAAAAGCATAATAAGATCTGCACGGACATCTTGTGAGTTTTCTTAAGGATATCCATGTATACGCGAGTTGGGTTCGATAAAGTAGCGTATGGGTTTATAGAAAGAAAAAGTAAAAAGTTTTCGGTCAGCTCTAAATACGATTCACCCCCCCCCTTCCTCTCGGTATTTCCACCTAACAAGCTGGTTTGGATTGGCAAGGGTGTGCCAACATCCTCTTCACAGATGATGAGCCACCGGATGATAGAGGTAATATTACTATTTTATTTAAATTTATTCTAACATGTTCTTTAACTTGTTTTTATTAAATTGTGTAATGAAATTGTCTAATTATTGTTGTGTACTTGTGTATATTTTGTAGACATTGGGTCTTCTGATGGCGAGGACATGCAAGCACCACCACATGATCCAGGTGTGGATCCTGATGACAATCAGGGTATGCCAGATGTCAAGGATCATCAGGAGGCGGGTGCAGAGAGACCTTCTCCTGCTGGTGCGTCGGTACCGCCTTTTGCTAGGTGCGGTCGGCTTGATAACATATACAGGATAGAGTTGGGTGACCAAATCACTGCATTGATTGTTGAGGTGGGCATCAGGCCCGCTACTATGAGAGACATACAGGTCGATGGTAGGTTGTTACATATGTGGAGAGGCATGCTGCGTGAGTACCGTTGCACATTATAGACGTGGTCGAGACGTAGCACGTGATCAAAAGTCTGCGAGTAGCGACGCATCATCTGATGATCGTTCACCTCGCGCTGCGCCAGATGAGCAGCCTCCACTAGCATCTAGCAGCAGTCATCATGGAGATAAAGTTGGACCATCGACCACATCCAACCAACAGCCTGTAGCATTGAGTAGTACTCATGATCATGAGCAGGCTGGACCATCGACCATCGAGGCTGCACCATTGACTGAGCAGACCTCGACTAGTACTGTTATTAATGATGTACCACTAGCTAATCCATGACATTTATATTACAGTTGTATATTTTTGACATTATTCAGTTATATATATATATATATAGTCCATGTATTTTATGTTCATGTTGTAGTTGTACTTAATTTACATGTTGGTGATCATCATGATGTGTATATTGTTAGGTCATGTTAGATATGTTAATTTAATGTGCAACTTGCATATATATGTGTATGTGATAGAATTTATTTCACATGGGATGTATATTTGATGTTTGTGTTGTGATGATGTTATATAATGTTAATTGTGTTTTGTTATATGATCATGATCACGATGATGTTAGCGAATTTGAATGTGTTTTTTAGTCAAATATGATGTTTGTATGATGGTTATCATGAAAATGATGTTTATTAATTGATTTAGTATTAAATGATCATGATATTGTAAAATTGTAATATTTTTAATTATGATTGTATGTAAAATTCTAAAATTGTAATTGTAATTGTATTAATTGTAATTGTCTGTAAAATATTTGTAAAATTTTAATTTTAATTGTAATATTTAATTTATTTTGAAATGATTGTAAAATTGTAATTTTAATTCTAATTGTATGTAAAATTATAAAACTGTAATTGTATGTAAAATTCTAAAATTGTAATTGTAATGGTATATATGTAAATTTGTAAAATTGTAATTGTAATAGTAAATTTTAAATTTGTAAAATTGTAATTGTATATAAGAACTTTATACAGTATGCAATTGTTTTTGAGATCAACATAATTGCAAATTATCAAGTGAAATATTGATTTTAACATTAACACAATGAAAATTACCAATTAATTCAAAATACATATTATAATGTTTCGAAAAACCCATCTTAAAAAGTATAAATATTGATGAAATAACACATGTACCATATCACTCTCAGTTCTCATGATCACCCTCATTATCTTCCAGCTCGCATGGCATGATAACACTATTGTTCTCAAAAATATATTTTGATCTAGGGTCATGTGTCAATACGAACCACCAATCCCTATCCAACACATCTGGGTAAAAAAACACCTAGTTGCAGTGTTTAGGGAAAACATAGGGCTCCTTAGCTTCATCCCACATCTTTCTAGAGTTGATACATATCAACCTACTATCGTGATCTTCCTTTACATTATTCCGATCAAAGGTGTCCCACCACTTGCACCTAAAAATAACACATTGGAAAGAAGAGAAATCCACTTCAATGATCTCCTGTATCTTTCCGACGTAACCTAACATCCCTCATCCTAGGTTTTGATCATGGTTGCTAGATCAACTAGATTGATTGAACTTGACTTCCACTCCACAGTCTTGTGTGATGTTTCCAACATCGGCATTTTATGTGCGAAAATGGTGTCCATATGCCCACATAGATGGTAACAAATGCACCTATTATTTTAAGAACCCCCCTAAATTTATATATATAAAAAATAGGCGAATCCCCATGATACATAGGAAAAATGGAAGGCGATTTTATTAATAATATAATATGTATATATAATTTTTTGGTGAATCTCTCACGAGATTATATTATCCTGTAAAATCATGGTGAATCACCAGTACAAATGGCGAATCACTACTACAAAATGGTGAATTGTTGTCTAGTGGAGTTCGGAGTGTTGGTTCCAATGAAGATATGGTAATTGAACCAGGAGTAGAAGGAAGAGAACTACCGAGACCAAGCATGGCACATGGTGACTCGTGAGGGAAGTAGTTCTCGTGTAGTTTGGAAAACATGTTCTTCTAGTTCTGCTAAGCGTAGTGTTGTTTGTCATGCTACTACTAGCACTGATATTGAGGTTGGAGAGGAGTTTGAGAAAAGGTAGTAGTGGTGGAGAATTACAAAGAGTACCCCATGATGGGCTCCATTTTTCCCTTTGGTATTTGTGGCTGCAAGACCTTCTGTCCATTGAACCAACAATTAGCCGTTCAACCAACAATCAACTTGACTGAGTTGATTAGGTACGAGTCAGCTTAGACTAATCTTCAAAACTATGCTTTGCACTATCCCATATTTATCACACTAATGCTACACAACATTGTGCATTTGCACCTAACTCTCAATAATTCTTTTCCAAGAAAAATCTATAATAAGAAAAATATTTTACTATATTCTAAAGGTGAAGATGTCGAAATCATGCCACAAAGTGAAAGGAAATAAAATATCTTTCCTCAAACCAGCAAATATATAAAGAAAAAAATAATGATTATAATAATAGAACTGGATCTATCGATCTATCGATATATGCATGATATGAGAACCATAAGCATTCAAGAGACTAATTTCAAACTCAACAAAATCCTCTAAACAAGCAACAAACAAACCACTAAAATTTTCAAAGATATCAAGGCTAGAGATTAACACAATTTCATGTACTTGAATAAGCCCATTGTTGCTTAGCGTTAGACTTCTTAAATTACTTCTTTATCATTTAATACTATGACACTATCTATGTGAAAAGAAATAGGTCCCAACTTCATCAAAACTTATTTCATTTCCAATCAAAAATCAAAACTAGCTTCGTTTCCAATACCAATATAAAATCACACATTTTCCAAATATCAATAATTATTTTCCAAGAAATTATAAAACTCGAAACTCAGTAAAATTCCCCAAACACAAGCAACATATATACCATTAAAATTTTCTAAGATGTCAAAGCTAGACATCAAGGTAGTTTCATGTACTTGAATGAGCCCATTGATTCTTTGCATTAGTCTTGTTAAATTAGTTATTTATCATTTAATACTAGTCAAACGCTATCTATGTGAAAATAGGTCCCAAAATCATCAAATCCAGCTTCATTTCCTGTCACAAATAAGAAGCAAACAATGTAAGGATTAAATATGAAACATCAATCTTAAAATAACACACATGAAAGAAATGTAGTTGCAATGTTACAATGAAAAATACAAAATATAGAACCCATTTTTACCTGAATTTGACATGTAGTAATCTTGCATGATCAACGGAACATGTATACCAAAATAATAGTCCTAGGGTATTTCAATTTCCCAATTGTCATCTTGGTCATCATTTTCTACATTGTGAACATGATCTTCTCCAGATGTACTATCATTATGAGCCTCCAAAACATTATGTTCCGTATCAAGTTCATTAGATAAATTTGTTATATTGTTTTCTCCCCTTATATCACAATCTGATCGCCAAAGCGCTAATGCTCTTTCATATGGAAAATTGTCAACGTCATACTTTGTTACATATAATCTTAAACATGTATCCACATGTTTATCAAGCTTGTTCCTCAACTTTGACTTCAAAAATGATAGTGCACTAAACATTCTCTCATCCTCTACTGATCCCAAAATCATGGTTTGACACAAATCTGCTAATTTAAAATATTCTGATATGTTTTCTTGCAGGTATTGGCTAGCACTTAAAGTATTCCATAATCTTGTTATAGCACCGTTTTCATTAGGATTCTCCAAAAAAGGATATTGCTTGCACATTGTTTCAGCAAAGCGTCCACCTTGTTGATACAATTTTGATGAATCTAAAATACCTTCAATTTGTTCTCCATGTATCAAGACTTTCTTGCAAAAGTGGTCTACTAAACATTTTAATCTCTTTTGAAAATCGGCTTTTAAATTTCTTGAACATTGACAATTGTTCCAATATTGAGGGTATACCACACACATGGCCTCCAACAATTCATCTCGAGGAAATCGTTCTCTTATCTCTGATGATAGTGATCTTGCAATTTCTATCAAATTTTGTCTCACTGAGATAACAATATTATCAAATTGGTCTCTTGACATGGGGTAATATTTGGTGATTCGTCCTGTCTTACTAATATAATGAAAGGGGACCATATACCCATGCACTGTGATACATAGTATCCCTTTTTCATCAAACATCAAAAAGTTTTCAGTATTTTCTATATCGATGATCTTAGTCCAACTTGTAAACTCTGGACCAGTAAAAGAGTCCGGCATCATATACAAATTATCCAATGCAAGGCATGATGACTTTCTCGCATTTGTGTATTTGGCAATATACATTGTGCGATTCTGAGACATTTTCACGAGGACATTCATTTCATGTAGCATAGGAAGAATTCCAGCCAATGTCAATAATGTTTCTATATCAGTTAGTCGAAAAAGAAGATCTTGAGCTTTGTCTACATTGTAGCGATTTTCATACATCAACCCTACCAAAGATTTGAACTCACTAAATAGTCTTTGAGCTGGTCCATTTAATGAGATCCATTTTGTATCAACATCTTTCAGTAGTTTTTTTCCATCCGTAACACCATATGCAAATTGTTGAAACTCTAAATATCGTTTGGGACTACGAGAAAAGTATGCATGAGTCTCACGTACAAGATCTTCAACTTTTGAAAATAATGGAAACTTGCTTACTATTTTAAATGCAAGATTCATCCTATGAGCCATACAATGAATATTAATCATATATGGCGAAGCTGATAGTTGTAGTCGAACACAAAGACCATTCCTTTGTCCTTGCATTACCGATGCTCCATCTGCTCCAACACATACCAACATTTTTGCAATCATTGAATGATCCATACCACTTTCCTTCAAAGTATTAAGAACAAGTTCATAAATATTTTCAGCTGTAGAAGTCTCTCTCATCTTTTTAATCCCAAGTAGATAGGAATGCCTAATATGGTTATTAACCATATAAATGCTCATGCAAATCCATGAAGTATTATCAATAGCTGTAACCTCATCCAAAGACAATGCCAAAAACCTAGCATTTGCAATCTCCTGTTTCAAATCATCAATTTCTACTTGAGCTAGATATCTTTCCCATTCCCAACCACTAGTTACGGACCAATGAGAAGATGGAAAGTTTGGCACGTGAAGAAAAGATAGAAATTTCATCTGATCTGGATAATCTGTCATAGGATGACCTTTACATAAGATGTGAAATACAGTGCTCAATTGTATCGTCTTGGATAACAAACTTCTTTCCATCGTCTTTTCAAATTGAGATATGATGGTTCCTCCACTTGCCTCAAGTTTCTTCTTATTTATTAAATATTTTTTGTATTCTTCCACACATTGGCTATGTCGGCATTCCTCCAAAGATTTCCATTTGACAATAGATTTCTCTTTACCATCTACAATTTTATTTTCATAAACCTTTCCTGCATGCTTTTGTACTGTATCTAGCTTCATCTGAAATTTCACTACCTTGCAACTTTTCCAACTACATGCAAGACATTTAAATTCTCGTAAATCCTCATTTGTAGAAGGTATTTCTTCAATAAATGGAAAACTTGAGAGCCAATCATCTTGGAATTTTCTCCCTATGGTTCACTGGCCTTTTTTCCTTTTCCGTGAATGATTTGTGTCACCTTCCAAGGAAATATCTTTAACATTTTCATCATTAATTTCTGTTGAAACTGCATTTATCTCACCCTGATCACTTGAGGAACCTATTATTTCATCCATCATATGGATATCAGATGCATTTTCACAAGAGTTAACATCTCTCTCAGTAATAGATTGTTCAAAGGAGCTTGAAGCATGAAGAGAATGTGTATTCTTGGATTGAGACTTTTTAAAGTATGATAATACATCAATTTGCCTTGATAGTTTCTTCCCGGGATTAGATTTTGACATCTCATTGAATATTCCAGAAGTAAAATTTCAAATCGATCTAGAAACCTGCATCAATAGTTTCCAAGAGTTGAGAATTACTAGATTTGTAAGTAGCTTTCAAAGTAAAATAAGTGTAATGTTCACAAAAACCATTATGCAATTTTTTATAAAATGTTGTGCCAAGGCTCAAGCCCAAAAGCAAAAATAAATCATTATACACAAAACAATAACATCACGAGTAATCATCTATAAAACAAAGAACATCATTCAAATATAAAATATAAAAAAATTTCCACTAAATTAAATCATATCTCCAAATCACCTAATGAACACTTGAAAGATTTAAACAAAACAACAAAATATTACAATAAATTTAATCATCCTTTCCAAAACACCTCTCCCTTAAGTTGTAAATAATTGGTTATAAGAAGTTGAAACATATCCTCTATCATTTTCCATGATAAAAGTGAGGAAGGAAACTAGTTAGTTACTAGTGATTCTCTTACTTATCAATGGAAAGAAATCCCTTAAGACATTGTCCTCCTGTTGACCATAATTTCCTTTCCATAGTAAAACACGTCCAGTATGGCCATGAAATAACCTAAAAATACTAAAATGTTTTCCATGATTTGTAAACACACGTGTGCCATGTAAAGTTTCAGGCCCAAAAAAGCACATTTGGGATCCTATAAAGCAAAATTAGTTATTGTATCAAACATTTAAAACTCCTAATTAGCAATTAGTGTTTGTTATTTAACCAAGTTCCATTGAAATAACAGTCATGGGATGTTACCAAAGAGTTAACCAATAGATAAATGCACACCACAAATCATACATTCACTGGAACTTCCCCTCCCATGAATGACCATCTAAGGGAAAGGGGCAAAAAATAAGAAAAGAAGTCAACGAATCACCACAGTCAGCCAATGATTCTTAGTGTCAAATCATTGGAAACTTCAAATCAAGTGAAAATTTAACCCATGCATCCATGGGTTGACAAAAAGAGTTTATAGCAGCCACAAGCTAATCATTCTACGAGTCTACCCAAATCTGACACAAACTCCTAAAACTTGTTGATTAGAAATTCCCCAAGAAATTTCACTTGGTTCATGAGAGAATGAAAGACAAGTGCAAATAAACTTCCATGAAAGACGAGTGCAAATATCCTTCCATGAATGGATATCACTCTCCAAAATCATTTTGGGCATATTCCAATATGTAGGAGCCGGGGAAACATGGTGCATAACAACAGTCTATTGTGCCTGAATTTAAACTGCATCAAGGGAACATTTGCACTCTTCACACATTGAACATTGAAGACAATTAATTAATGCCTGACATGACCATAGCAAAAAAAGCATCAAGCAGAGGCTATAACAAGATTATGTGAAAGTGAGAAAGAACACCCATCATGAAGCATCAAGTAATATCATCCACAACATCAACATCACTGTTGGGCAGATTTTGATCGCCTTCGCCTACTAGAAGTAACTTCTAGTGGTAAATGTGGTTTTAAAGCTAATCTACGCGAACGACGGGGGGTAGGATTATGTTCTTCCACGATTGCTGATTAATTTTAACCAAAAATAAATAAACAAAAAGAGGGTAATGCTAGGCAAAAGGGTTTACCAGTAAACTGTGAACTGCAGAATACCTCCTGGCAAGCCAAGAAGTACGGGCAGACAATCTCCCCGAATGCTGTGTTCGGTGTATCACAATTTAAAGGCGGCCAACTCGGTTCAGTATGGATGGATAGCACCTAAAAGTTGTCCTCCCAAATATACCCGAAGGTACGTGGAGGCCCAAGTCCGTAATAGCGCTGTCTAATGCGAAATCGCACAGTGAGAGCACCACCTATATATTTATCATACTGTAACGCCGCCCCAAGGGACGTGCTACGATATACTTACGTACGTGGGGTGAGATATCACACTCGGAATGTATCGCAGACAATTTAACGACAGCTGCTATGTTTTACGACGCCGTAACACATCTCTAGCCTAGACCTTCTAAATGTTATCGTTATGGTTCCAATGCATTTTTAGATAACTTGAGATTAATTTTATGTTGATCTTGCTTAACAATTTTCCTTTCAATGGTACCGCGATGATGTATGTAGAAATTCCTAAATGCAAAATAAGAATGATAAGCAAACTTTTCACTTTTAGTTTTTCTATGAAAGACCTAGCTACAAAGGGAAGAGAGCAAATAATTTTGTGAGCAAGCAAATCAATGAACAAAAGAAAACATTGAGCACAAAACTAAATGCAGATTTCCTAATGTTCCTTTTTTGCAAAAAAAATACAATCCCACATGCAAATGCAAGTTTTTCTTTTCAGTTCCTTTAATGTTATGAATGCAAAAAATAAACTAAGTGCATCAAACAAATGCTTTTTACTTTTTGAGAAATGAAGAATATGAACGACAATTGTATAACTGCCATCATTGCCAGCGTATACATGCCATTTACAAAATGTCAAGGAACTAGATTAAGAAGAGATATCTCAAAGATCGAATTAAAAAGGAAAATAAAACAATCATCATGATACAAGAAACAAAAATATCAGATGTCTTAAATATCAGATTTTCTCTAACTGACAACAATTGGCTTTCTGTTTGCTCAATATTAGTTCTTATTTTTCTGTTATCCATTCTCATTTATTTAAAATTCTCATAAAATTTACATAAAAGGTCCTTCAATTCCCTAATTTATTCTTCATTTTGAGGTTTTATTTGAATTCATCACATTTACTTTTCATTTGTAAGGTCTACTTCCTTTTCTTCGTAATTTAATATTTCTCTGAGGAACATGTCCAAAGAAATTATAGCTTATTTTTCCAACGAATTTCCATAATCAGAATCAAGCTTAGAAAAACATCTATGAACCAGGTTCACTTATGAGAATTAACTACATTCTATTTTTTAATAAGAAAAAGGAGGCTTGTATCAAGATAAGACAATCTCTCCATGCAAGGAACAATTTCCAAAGTATAATATTAAATGAATTCCTCAATGTAAGCTATTAACTTCTCTATGGTAGTATCAAACTGGTGTTTCAAGTCAGGATGAAATCATGAGGAGGCTTTCATTGATATTTACTTTTCTGAAAGATATTTTCTAAAGGAATCTACCTCCAAATGTAAGGAATCTCTGTCATTTGCATTTTGAGCGGCTTGAAAATCCATTTCATGTAGCCCAAACATATCCTACCACCTGGAATCCATAATGTTTTACCTACCACTCAACATCTAGATCCCAATTTTTTCTCTATCCACTTAACACCAACATTTAAACTGTCACGCACTCTTGAAATATGAAATATGCATACTGTTATTTGCACTATCATAATGATATCCAAAATCTGGACCTTTCTTTAAAATCCAAATATTCAAATATCTAGATTTTAAAGAAAGACCCAGATTCAAATTTTCTAAGTTATGAGTTTTCCTTGCTATAATGTTTTGCCTTAATTATTGGGATATCTGAATCATTCTACTCAGTTCCAACTCACCCACTTGTCCACTTGCATCTGACATCACATGTGGCCTATGATATTTCTAACATATCACTTAGGTTATCATAAGTTTTTGCATGTTAGGTTATGTGGCATCACAAATGTGAAATTATGTTGTGTTAGATGTATCATCATTAATAATGTGTGTTATCTAACATGAGTCATCCTATATGGAACCCAAATCTGGGATATCTAGATTTAGTGTTCCTCTACTCATATTATAGATCATAGATATTAGCATCCTATCTCTAAGCCATCCATATATCCAAAATTTCTCTCACCTGACTACTCTTCACTTACATGGTATATGACTTAACATCCAACATGTCATTCTTTATGGCATGTGACGTGTCATTCAGATCTATGTATCTATCTCTTCACTTTAATCTTTATGATATTCATTTCTTATGGATTACAGAATGTCCATCCATCCAAATTTCACTCTAGGAATGATTTTTACCATTCAAATCCTTTTTTCCTCGAATACAAAACATACAACCTTCCAAATTTTCCTAGAGGAATGATTTTTACCATTTAAATATCTAGAAATGTGGCTATTTGGCTTCCTTAGTAATTTAGTGGTTTCATTTTTTGGTGTTCTCTATTATGTCCATTCTACTATTGGTCATAGGTTTTGTCCATTTTTATTTTGGAGATATGGGTTAGTGGTTTTAATTATTTTGGAAGTTGGATTTTTGTAGCTCATTTTGACTTAGTTTTTTGGAGACTCATAGGGGCATGAAAATCTACCAAAGTTCTAATATGTACATTGAATACGATTGTCTGATAATGCAATATATCTACCATGTTTCACAGTGGCACTTCCTCTGCATTCCCAGCCTTCCTAGGGACTTAAGTGGACTTCCATGATAAGTAAATCTTCAATCATTCATTTAATACGACAGCTTTAAAAATTTTCCACTGGCAGGAAAAAAGAGTTAAAAGACTTATATCACAAGCATGAATACTCATATTTGACTTAAAAAAAAATGGGTGTTGTCAGTTGGGGGTCTGCTTATTATCCGAATCTTCTCTATAATATGTTGGAAGATACTAACATGTAATGACATTACAATGCTACAGAATTATTTTGTTTCTAAGCTTAGAGTTTTGTGTCTCTTCCCCCACTTTCCTTGCAACCATTCCTGCATATATTCATGTTCAGTCATATACATCGCATCTTCCAAAGAGTGACAACTCAAACAATCATTTAGGTTTATCTGAGAATTGATTAAAAATGTTTTTGTTTCTCTTTGGTATATTTTCTGGTTAATTTTATCTAAAATACCTCAGAAAAGTCTTGGAATCATAAGGCTTACCTGTCTAATTTACAAAATTTGAGTGCTTCAAGAATTATTCGCTTGTAAATTCATTTATATGTTCAAAATCATATTTTAAACAACTAAAATTCATAATCTTATCAAAAATTGTATTGTTGAATTCCAACAATGAAACAAAAATATCTAGTTACACTAAACCATAGAAAAAAGTCATATTTGGACAACTCAAAGGCTTATTCATTGCAACAAATTGCAGATACATCAATGACCGAAAGCTGGTCATTAACATCGCACATACTAGAAATATCATCAGTGGCTAGGCCACTAAAAGCCACACATGTCATCCACCACACAAGGGGGAGCAAGCAAGAGGAACTTTGAACCTAGGTCATTCCCACTGTAGCCACTCCAGATTGTCGTTAGACCACAATACAATAGACACATATATGTTACTCATTAGTCATAAAAGCCTAGTTTCTTGCAGGCAATACCATGTACTTATACAAGCACCATCTTACATTGGCTAGGAATAGAGAACAAAAAAACATTCCAAAAACATATCTCAAATATAGAAATAGTTTCCAAGTTATACTGGTCAAAAGACAGGTCAAAAATACTAAAAATCTCACTTAATGTAGATCACACCTCTTTTAAAGTATATCAGTGTCCATGGGATCTCAAAATGAACACAAATGGATAACTAACCAGCACTGTATACTCTACTTGTTAATAATCTTGCCACTATTAAAGGGTTGCCTTATTAAAAAGAGACATGGACCTAAAGTACTATCAAATTATGTCTATTGCAGTTTCAATTTTGAAACTAGTACTTAGACCAAATCCAATTTCCACTAACGGACTTGTTCTTAAACATACCCATCTTTCATATACATATTATTGAAGCGTATGGAGGCAAGCAGCGTAGAAGTGAAAAATATTAGAATGGTTTAAAATTGTAGTTAGCAATGTGAATAAGAAATTAGTATTGGTAGGCTTGCACAGAATTGGACCGTACATTAAGCAATAGGGGAGTAATTTTACTTGTAAAGGACCATCGGTTCAACTTCATCAATTACTCAACCAAGGCTTATTTATGGGTATTATGGAATTCATTTATCTTTTGGCCTCAAGCCTTCTAGACTCAGTCATGACTGCAGGATAAGGCTATTGGAACCAGCACATATTCAAAGGATAAAGCTAATTTACATTGTTGGATGTTGCATTGGACAATTCATCTTTTGACAGATTCAATAACCTTTTCTCTTCCAATGCTAATTATACCATTCTAAGCATACTGGATAGTTTAATTTTCTTATGCGAAACAATAATTTTGATGCACTATCTACATTGCCAAGCTCATATTCTTTTAGTATGGGGAATTTTAAATTTTGATTACATAATGAACTGCTTAGCATATTTATCTTAAAAATCTAATTCATATGTCTAAAATGGCTTTCAGGCTCTATACCATTGCAAGATCTGAAATCCTAGAGTCTTGCAAGCCCTTCTTACTCCATTAAAGTTAAGTATGCAGAAAACTAGCTTTTTTTCAGTCTCAGATAGCATTTTTGGTCTCAGAGTAGGATTGATTTTTTCTTCATGACAAAAGAACAAGCTAGAGTTCAGAGTAGGGCCAAGGAAAATGCATTTACTTAAAAGGAATCAAAGAATGACCTTAATAATGTACTAAGAATAAGTTAGGGTTGTGAACGGTCAAGTTATAGGCTTATGACTCTGATAAGTATAGTTGCAAAATTTGAGATATTTACGAGCTAGTTTGAGAAATAAGAACATGCAGAAAATTTAACTAGTCTATGAAGATAGTGTTCAAGATCCAAACTTATTTTTAAATGAGGGGACTCTGTAAAAAGAAACAGAATAAAAGTAAGAGTTTCCTGGTTTTAAAAATAAGATTCACCTTGTAATCCTAACATACGCTTTAAAGAAAAGAATCAGATGTCTGAGTATTTATTCAAACTACCCCCAATAGACTATGTTATCACTTCTCAACTTCTTCGAAAGTATCTCAGTTCGATTATTCTTGGAAACATAGGAATTCATACTGGCAAAATTGCATTTCACTTTAACTTGTCGTTCCTTTCAAATATAGAGGAAAAGTTTAATCTGCAATCAAAGGAAATGTATTCCTTGCCATTCAAGTTCTGCAGAGTAGAGATTCTGAGTACTGTTGTTTCATGGTAAAGCATTGTTACTTTAATGGGTTTTTTAAGTTTTCATTTTTTTAAGCTTTGGAAATTGCTTGTAGCTCATTTTGACTTAGTTTTTTGATCTATTGCTGTATAGTGTTAATGTCCTCCAGGGAAAAATCAGTATCATCTCCTTTGGATATGACTCAGAATTAGAATTCAAGGGATTTGTCCCAAATTTCACTAATCTTCCCTTAATCAACAGTCACTTTAAGCCTCTAAACCTTGTAGCTTCCGGGAAAATATTTCTTCAAAATTCCTACCAAGCTTAAAATTCTAGGTTCACTAGTGTGTTTTGTCCATCAATAGCTTTCTATTCACTATCCATTTATCAAATTCCAATACTTGGGCTAAAAATCATGCCTTCTGGAAGTTAAGATTGGTAAGCACAATTCACTCATGTTTTCTTATAGCTTTCTCTATGGATTTAGTGGAATTTTTTCCCCCAAGCAAAATTATGGGTTGGTAGTTGTATTCTATTTGGAAACAACTTTCTTTTGACTGCTCACTCATCCAATTTTGATGTTTGAGCTAAAAGTCACTATCTCAGCAAGCTCAGCCTATTAAGCCACATTTTTCCCTTCTGGTCATCTATAACTTCTCTCTAGAATTTAAGCAGAATTTCATCCTCAATTCAAAATTATGGTTTGATAGTTGTGTTTTGCTCGAAATTAATTTCTTTTGACTATTCACGCGCTGAATTTTGACTCACAGGAGAAAAGATATGGCCCTGTAAAGTTTGGCCTTTCTTTTCCCAATTTTGTTGTTGTTTTAAGCCCTACTTGTTCTGAAATTTGGCGCTCATCCGCACTTAATTATCGATTGCACTCAAATTTCTCCACTACCCTCACTCATAATGTCATAGGCCACATAATCATGATTTTAGCCGACCTCAATTAGTTTTAGGCTCACCAACTTACTCCACATGTACATGGCGATTACAACACACAAGGGTCGAATAGGGGTGTTACATCCTCCCCCCTTATTTGTGCACTGTCCTCAGTGCATTCAATTATATTCGGATCTTGCAAGAACTGCTATCACATATGACCTATCCTCCATGCATTCATACTTGCAGTTAGCATATTGCAGGCACACTATTCATATTCTACAATGATGTCTTTATTTAAGCGCATCCTCAATTCTTGGTGCACTAACCGAATTCAGAGGTCTTTATCATGCCCTATATAATATACAGTTAATAACAATAGATATTCACAAGATAAAACTTTAGTAAATGAGTATGGCACATTGTACACCTAAGAGCCCTGTCATTGTTCTTTCTGAAACAGAGAATCCACCATATAACAGGCAATTAGTAACAAGAGGTTAACTCTCAAGGTAACACCACATTCAATGAGCAACCACAACTGGAATTTAAGCCTTTCCTCAACGAAGTTACTAGTGCATATAACGTTACTGTTGTTTCCTTGATTTTCAATCCTGCATTTAGGTTGCAAAACCTTGATGCATTGTTTGTCCTGTCCTTAATCCTATAAATTTTCAGTATTCCAGACTAACTTAGATACCCAAGAACTCTTTTCAATGGTGGAAACTCATTTGCAATAGACACCTGACAATCTTGCACGTGTTTGTCCCAAAACATACTTGAGTGAAAGATATTTGTTTCTCCTTAATTGTTGATATAAAGCTCCTACACACATTGTACTATTGAAGGTAATATGCCTAATCATCATCCAAGAAAGGCATGTGTACTATTGAAGGTAATCTGCTTAATCATCATCCAAGAAAGGCATTGTTACTAATTTTAATTGCATATTTATAAGTATGCAACCTTTCTCTGATTATAGACCTGAGGATGTGTTGATTGTCATGTAGTCTTGGAGAGAGCAAGACTATATGAACGTAGCTGACTAAATAAATCATTCTTTGAATTATACATGGCTGCAACAACAATTTAACAGGATCAAAATGAATTCTCGTATCGACTTTGGAAATATCAATAGAACCACCTTTCCAAGGTATGCTTAACTGGTCCAAACCCCAAGAAGCCACCTCCATTTCCATTTATAGTTGACACTTGAGCCTTATTAGCCTGACCTCATGCAGACCTGCCACTGTAGAGTGATGCAATGGACCTTGAAGTTCCTTTGAATTATCAACTAAATTCCTGGAAGCAATTAAGTTAGGACTAGGTGTATATACCATCCACCTTGAAGTCTTGTAAGCGAGGTTAGAATGCTGCACAAAATCTTTCCAACTTCAAAATAAAATGAAGATGAAAAACACCTCAATTTTGTAGATTAAATTTTCATTTCATAGGGCTACTGTCATTCCAAGATATTCTGTATCAAAGTAAATTATGAAAACATTGTAGGCAATGAGTGTACAATCAAATCCATAGAAGAATTTGGCACATAAATCAGAGAATTGAGGTCCTCATAGAAAATCAGGAAGACCAATTGTTGACCATTTTGACAAACTGTGATCCTTCTTCCTGACACTATTAGTTTGACAGCTTGAGTGGGCCTAATGGATAAGAGCATGTGTTTCCTCCTATGAGGTCACAGGTTCAAAACCAGAGGGGGGCAGAGTATGTACGCCTTTGTAGACTTAGCAGTCAAATCGCTATGCAGATGTGGGTCTCTTGTCCCACAAACAAAGAAGTCTCATACACCAATTTGGTGTCTTGCTTAGTCGTGATCTTAAAATTGGATAGTAATAATAATAATTTACATGCTTCAAATCACCGATTCATCCAATAAAATTTTCCAAAACCTTTTATCTACTGAACACAGAAATAAACATGAAAAATCTAATCCATTCTCATAGTTGGCTGCAGAGAGGACAGTAGAAAAAGGAGACTCTGTTTGCAAATTATGAAAGTGAGAGTAGACTTCACAGTTGACTACAGAGAGGACAATAGAAAAAGGAGACTCTGTTTGCAAAGTATGAAAGTGAGAGTAGACTTCACAGTTGGCTACAGAGAGGACAGTAGAAAAAGGAGACTGTAGACATAGTTCTCGGAGGTTGGAAGGTCACTCTATAGAGTGTGGGCATTGTGTTAGATTTTTGTCGTAGACCATGGGCAACAGTATGGTATATCTACGTCATAAATAAAATCACAAAATCCATGTAACAAAATGGCAATTGTTACTATCTATGCATAAGCAAGTTAGGGCATACCATTTATTTGCTAGTTTCGAAGGTTACTGCCTCATCAAACACATTTGAGGGTCACTGTCATAATTTTTGTCAACATAATCACTATTTCTTAAGGTTACTACCAATATAAGATGTATGTCCCACTGACACAAGCTCAAAGATCTTAGCCACAAAACTGTCTATCACAATAGGTCTCTGTGATTATGAAAAAAATTTAGAAGAAATTTTAAAATTGTTATTTAGATGGAGGTTCAAAATTCTAGAGTAAAATCGAGAGTACTAAACATTGCTAAAAGTCTAGAGTACTGAATTATGAAAAAAATTTAGAAGAAATTTTAAAATTGTTATTTAGATGGAGCTTCAAAATTATGCTCTTTGAAGAAAGTTTTAGGTGTAAGTGAAATTGTCTTCTTCTTCTTTTTTTACTTGAAAGTATAAATTTAAATTTAATAAAATAAAATTTCAAACCCAAGGTCTATATTCTAAGGTGATATCAATTTATATTTAAGAAATTTTAAAATGAACTAACACTTTAGAAATTGAGTTTTATATTCTACATTTATATCAAGTAGCTGTCAGCTGATGTATTCAGGGAATGTCTTTGTTCGCATTATTACTAAATCTAGAAACATCCAACATTCTCCTTCATAATTCTTGTTTCCTTCATAAATGTAATCTTCCCATAACTCATTTTGTCATCATGGCCTCAATGCCTATATGGCTACATTGTAATTGCAGATCAATCCTTCCCCTTTAGGTTGATGGAAATTATCAATATTATCTACGTTCATCCTCTACATGCTTTTAGTAACAATCACTGACTTGTTAATGACCAGAACCTGTATATTTAATCACTGAATGTATAGTTAATAACAATCACTGACTTGTTAATGACCAGACCCTGTATAGTTAATCACTGAATGTATAGTTAATACGATTAACAATCATTGATATGACTGGAATAGAACCTGTATTCTGTCATATGTGCTTAGTTTCACCTTTACACTAATTATTAGGCTTATTACCATAACTATCCATATTGAATAGAGTGAGCTTAAGCATGATTATTGTACTTTCCATATCTATTGGTACCTTATGAGTAATACAGCTCTTTGTACAGAAAGCTCTGACTAGTGTACGTCTAATGATTACCATTCAAGCTGGGTTCAAATCATCAAGCTACAAGGTAAGTTATTAGATATAAGTAATATCATAGGTAAGTAATATCATAGGTTACAGCTTAATACCAATCACACAGCTTAAGTAGATCCATGGAATTAGTACTATTAGCTTCCACTGAATACTGTGATTATTGATACCAAGTTCAAGCTATAGGCCCCTAGTAATATGATACACATTAGTAACCATAATGATCACCATTACTTTCAACAGCTTTATACAGCTAAACCAATGAGGTATGTAAACATGTATGAATTACGTCATTCTCCTTATACCTGTTAAAGATTAGGGAATACAGGTAATAAGCAGGTCTATTCAATATGTACTTACCCTATAGAGTAGAGTGTAATCATTACTAATGGTTGAATCAGTGCCATAAGTAGAACCATGGAAATCAAAGCAATGAGGAAATAGAGCTTGTTACATTAGGATATGCGTATACAGTGATTACAGTCTATCCATATGTAATGGTTATGGAGAGAACGGTAATCATTAACAAGTCAGTGATAGTTAATACGAGTGAAAAATCACTGACTTGTTAATGACCAGAACCTGTATGACTGGAATAGTCATGTCATTGACAGACTATAGGTTCTATTCCAGTCATATCAGTGATTGTTACTCGGGACTTGTTGGTATTGGACTTTGGTTCTTTAGCTTTAACTCCACCTGTGACTGAAACTATGCCCCTTGCTCTTATGTTGACTTTAGATTTTGCACAAGTTTGACCATGGATTTCCAAATGCGGTCATCCTTGGTTATTGCCAAGGTACCTGGGATACCATCGCCTTCATGTGCTCTGATTCCTACTATACTTCCCAAACAACCCTCACACGCCTCAATTGAAAGTGTATGGAAAGCTCATGTTATGCCATTGGTGGTGCAACATACTCAACCTATATTTCCACTACTTCTCTATATTTTACATGTAAAACTACAGTTCATGGTCTGAGCTTCCTCTGCGTTGATCTCTAATATACTTCCCGAAAAACCCTCACATGCCTCAATTGACGGTGCACAGAGAACTTATGTTATGCTGGTGCAGGGTGCCCAACATATATTTCAATCTCTTGTTTACATTTGAAATGCCAAAACTACAATTCATGGCCTGAGATGTAAGACTTATGTAATTTCTACATAATTATAACATTTTTTATGGAATTAACTAATCCTTCACTAGAAACAATTTATCAACCCATAATTCAACATAAACCTTACATTACACCATTATCATCTTAAACATTACAACTTGTATGAAAG
This sequence comes from Pinus albicaulis, assembly GCA_034641835.2. Lineage (NCBI taxonomy): Eukaryota > Viridiplantae > Streptophyta > Pinopsida > Pinales > Pinaceae > Pinus > Pinus albicaulis. Next base: position 60,118,874 of record CM076570.1, read on the forward strand.
TGAGAGTAGACTTCACAGTTGGCTACAGAGAGGACAGTGGAAAAAGGAGACTACAGACATAGTTCTCGGAGGCTGGAAGGTCACTCTATAGAGTGTGGGAATTGTGTTAGATTTTTGTCTCAGACCATGGACAACGATATGGTATATTTAAGTCATAAATAAAATCACAAAATCCATGTAACAAAATGGCAATTGTTACTATCTATGCATAAGTCAAGTCAGGGCATACCATTTATTTGCTAGTTTTGAAGGTTACCGCCTCATCAAACACATTTGAGGGTCACTGTCATAAGTTTTGTCAACATAATCACTATTTCTTAAGGTTACTGCCAATATAAGATGTATGTCCCACTGACACAAGCTCAAAGATCTTAGCCACAAAACTGTCTATCACAATAGGTCTCTTAGCCACAAAACTGTCTATCACAATAGGTCTCTTAGCCACAAAACTGTCTATCACAATAGGTCTCTGTGATTATGAAAAAAATTTAGAAGATATTTTAAAATTGTTATTTAGATGGAGGTTCAAAATTCTAGAGTAAAATCGAGAGTACTGAAAATTGCTAAAAGTCTAGAGTAAAGTCTAGAGTACTGAATTATGAAAAAATTTTAGAAGAAATTTTAAAATTGTTATTTAGATGGAGCTTCAAAATTATGCTCTTTGGAGAAAGTTTTAGGTGTAAGTGAAATTGTCTTCTTCTTTTTTTTACTTGAAAGTATAAATTTAAAGTTAATAAAATAAAATTTCAAACCCAAGGTCTATATTCTAAGGTGATATCACTTTATATTTAAGAAATTTTAAAATGAACTAACACTTTAGGAATTGAGTTTTATATTCTAAATTTATATCAAGTAGCTGTCATCTGATGTATTCGGGGAATGTCTTTGTTCGCATTATTACTAAATCTGGAAACATCCAACATTCTCCTTCATAATTCTTGTTTCCTTCATAAATGTAATCTTCCCATAACTCATTTTGTCATCATGGCCTCAATGCCTATATGGCTACATTGTAATTGCAGATCAATCCTTCCCCTTTATGTTGATGGAAATTATCAATACTATCTACATTCATCCTCTACATGCTTTTAGTAACAATCACTGACTTGTTAATGACCAGAACCTGTATAGTTAATCACTGAATGTATAGTTAATACGAGTAACAATCACTGATATGACTGGAATAGAACCTGTCATATGTGCTTAGTTTCACCTTTACACTAATGATTAGGCTTATTACCATAACTATCCATATTGAACAGAGTGAGCTTAAGCATGATTACTGTACTTTCCATATCTATTGGTACCTTATGAGTAATAAAACTCTTTGTACAGAAATCTCTGACTAGTGTATGTCTAATGATTACCATTCAAGCTGGGTTCAAATCATCAAGCTACAAGGTAAGTTATTAGCTATAAGTAATATCATAGGTAAGTAATATCATAGGTTACAGCTTAATCCCAATCACACAGCTTAAGTAGATCCATGGAATTAGTACTATTAGATTCCACTGAATACTGTGATTACTGATACCAAGTTCAAGCTATAGGCCCCTAGTAATATGATACACATTAGCAACCATAATGATCACCATTACTTTCAACAACTTTATACAGCTAAACCAATGAGGTATGTAAACATGTATGAATTACGTCATTCTCCTTATACCTGTTAAAGATTAGGGAATACAGGTAATAAGCAGGTCTATTCAATATGTACTTACCCTATAGAGTAGAGTGTAATCATTACAAATGGTTGAATCAGTGCCATAAGTAGAACCATGGAAATCAAAGTAATGAGGAAATAGAGCTTGTTACATTAGCATATGCGTATACAGTGATTACAGTCTATCCATATGTATTGATTATGGAGAGAACGGTACTCTATATACCAATAAGAAAAAAGGTATTTATATAATAGGAATGACTAAGAGCTAGACCCCCGGGATATCATGTTGTATATTGATTAGCTTGTCACCTTTGTACCTTATCTAAGCTTATGACAAGCTATGGAATTAGAACACAGTAGTTACACATGACTCTTTCTAACCATGCTTGTTTACCTAATCACTTGCTTGTCTCATTCTCATTACACTCGGCATAAGTAATAGTACAGATATTTTATAAGTAACATCATCTAAAGGTTGACCTATCAGTACTAACCTAATAAATACATGTATAGATATGATAAAGTACGTGTATCACAGGTTGGTTATCTCCCTAATAGTTTTGTCATCATGTCCTCAATGCCTATATGGCTACATTGTAATTGCAGATCAATCCTTCCCCTTTAGGTTGATGGAAATTATCAATACTATCTACGTTCATCCTCTACATGCTTTTACTCGGGACTTGTTGGTATTGGACTTTGGTTCTTTAGCTTTAACTCCACCTGTGACTGGAACTATGCCCCTTGCTCTTATGTTGACTTTAGATTTTGCACAAGTTTGACCATGGATTTCCAAATGCGGTCATCCTTGGTTATTGCCAAGGTACCTGGGATACCATCGCCTTCGTGTGCTCTGATTCCTGCTATACTTCCAAAACAACCCTCACACGCCTCAATTGAAAGTGTATGGAAAGCTCATGTTATGCCATTGGTGGTGCAACATACTCAACCTATATTTCCACTACTTCTCTATATTTTACATGTAAAACTACAGTTCATGGTCTGAGCTTCCTCTGTGTTGATCTCTGATATACTTCCCAAACAACCCTCACATGCCTCAATTGACGGTGCACAGAGAACTTATGTTATGCTGGTGCAGGGTGCCCAACATATATTTCAATCTCTTGTTTACATTTGAACTGCCAAAACTGCAATTCATGGCCTGAGATGTAGGACTTATGTAATTTCTACATAATTGTAACATTTTTTATGGAATTAACTAATCCTTCACTAGAAACAATTTATCAACCCATAATTCAACACAAACCTTACATTACACCATTATCATCTTAAACATTACAACTTGTATGAAAGTTAGAGTAGACTTCACAGTTGGCTACAGAGAGGACAGTAGAAAAAGGAGACTGCAGACATAGTTCTCGGAGGCTGGAAGGTCACTCTATAGAGTGTGGGAATTGTGTTAGATTTTTCTCTCAGACCACGGACAACGATATGGTATATTTACGTCATAAATAAAATCACAAAATCCATGTAACAAAAAGGAAATTGTTACTATCTATGCATAAGTCAAGTCAGGGCATACCATTTATTTGCTAGTTTTGAAGGTTACTGCCTCATCAAGCACATTTGAGGGTCACTGTCATAAGTTTTGTCAAGATAATCACTATTTCTTAAGGTTACTGCCAATATAAGATGTATGTCCCACTGACACAAGCTCAAATATCTTAGCCACAAAACTGTCTATCACAATAGGTCTCTGTCATGAACAAGATTGTTTCCAGATAGGGTTCCTTTGACATCGTTGGTTTAGGATCATGTTCCATTTTTGCTTCTTCCAAAATTGTGTTACTGACAGAGGTGCCTAGTGTCCTTTCGAAACAATTAACATCAATCTTAAAATTTGTGCTTGGTCATGGAAAGAAAAAACATGTCCTTCTCAATATAATCTGATTTGTGATAAGTGGAAAGAGCAGGTCGAAGTGGTAGTGATAGTGGAGCATCCAAGAGTGCCTTTGCAGCCAATAGTGGATCATCCAAGAGTGCCTTTGCAACCAAATTTAAAGGAAAAAGAAAGAAAAAGCAGCAGAGGCAACTTTCAGGTCTACATAAATTATTTAAGGATTTGAAATTTTTTACGGTGGTAAATATGAGCATATGAGGAATAATTACAGGAAGTGGTTTTGGGATAACCAACACAACCAAGAGCAGATCAAGGAGAAACAAGAAAAAGTTTTTGAATGTGGAGAAGCCTATTATTATGCTTTTATAGCACTATAGAAGTGGGGTAAGTCGACAGATGATCAAATTTTTTATTTCAAAGCATCTAAACATGAGACTAACAAAAATCACTAATTTGTTCAGTGTGGGAGATAACCCAGGTCAATACAGTGGTTTTAGGCAAGGACAGGGAGCACTATGTTGAAGACGATGGTCATGTGCAAATCAAGTTGAAAGCTAATACCTTGATGTTTATATACCTTGTTACACAACCCAGGAAGTAAAATTACCAACATTCAATCTCCATCGTTTTCAACAGTAATTTCTCAGTTATCTTTTTTGAGGCAATTCAGAAGAACACCATACCTTCACAAAAAAATTTGAACACTCTGAGTCAATAATTCCCTGACATAAATCTAAAAGGATGAATCTAAATACTATGACAGGAAATATAACTCCAATATCGGTTTCTTCTAGGGACGTGATCTTGCAGCACATCATGGAAGGACAAGATCAACCCCATAATCAACCCAACCAACCTAATCAACCATTGGCTTGGGTAAGAACATGATATGCCCCATTGGCTCTTCCTCGGTATTACATGACATGCCTGAGAATTACTTGAAGTTTTTACCCAGGTTTAGTGGCAGGGAAAAAGGTACCATTGAGAAAAATGTCAGCACATTCCAAGACTTCACCGACAACTTCATTATGATATTATTCATGCAAACACTTGAAGGAGATGTAAAAAAATGATTTTTTACCCTTGAACAGACTGGCGAAAAGGGGCGTTGGAGTCTGGACTCTGAGAGCGTCGAGCGAGCTTGTAAATGCGACGTGCGCTTGAGGTCGAGCGCGTCGGCTCTGGCGAGTATTATCTCCCACAACAGTGAACACCAATACCATATTTTTCGAACTGTATATCTCTGCTATATACCAACTATGGAAGGGCCCTCACAACGAACAGACCAGAGAGGGTCGCCCTGGCTCAGCCAGCAAGAAGATCGGTGTCCAGCGGCCAGCCACCTGTCCTAACCATTGAAAAAATTAGGGCGAATCACTGTAACTCCTCATTTGGACCCTGTAAATCCAGGCGAATGCCATGGAAATTTTCTCCATAAGAAAAAAATCGGGGTGAATTTCATTTTTCCAGTGTTATGCGCCCTTTTTTTTGGTGGGCTAATTCTTAATAATTAATTATTTTTAAAATATTTATTGGGCTAAATTTCTAAACTATAGAAAATGGGTTTTATGTAAAAAATTAGCCCTATTAAAATTGAAAATCCCTTAAAATTCGCTCTTCTCCACTTGGATCTTGCAAAACCCCTGGAGATCAGTATGATCTCTAAACCTCTCAGTATGAGATTCATACTCCTGCAACAAATCACTAAGAGTTCTCCTCTTAGGCATTCTTCCTCCTTTCATCCATCTCGAGATAGATCTAGGCACTTGACTGCACTGCGCATCATGGTGTGTAGTTGCATGCTCACACTCACCATGTGAAAATATAGATTCAACTCTAGATCCAAATTCCTTTGGATATCCCATCTCCATTCTTATTTTCTTAAGCTCTCCTTGAAAGCTTTGCATAGATTTTGGAAGCAGCTTTGTAAGCCTGTCTTCCTCTCTCCCTTCACATACTAAAGCCTTCTCTTTTCTATCCATCTCTCCTGAAAGTATAATGGCCTGAGATCCACAAGCTGAGCCAATATTGAAGCTTTGATACCACTGTAATATCCCAAAATAGGGAAAATAAGAAGTATTGGGAATATCTTAAAATATTCCAAAAATGGACTGCTCAATAACGCATTTACAGAAAAACGCATTTCCAGAAATATATGTCATAGAAATGAAAATAATCACTTTGATTCATTAGATATATCCATCTAGCATCTAATTCCAAGAGGAGATAAAAAATAAATGAAACTAGGTGAGGTAAATAGACCTCCCACCACCTAGTGCAGCTGAAAAACACTAAAACCCTAGACACTGCTACTAAGAAATTATGCACAAAAGGAACAACGCAGTTTTAAGAGGGTTTCACTCAGAAATTAATAAGAAAAATATATCTACTCATATATTGGATAATCATGCTCATAAACTGAGATCTAGTCTCCTTATTACAATTACAAGAAAACCTGGAAAGGGTTTCTTGTCATACACTCTGTATACAAATATGATCTTCAGAAAATTACTGAATAATCACTACAACACTGAAGCATAAGAGTGTAGAAGGCTGAAAGATGTCTGATCTGATGTATATCCCTCAAAGTCTTCCTCCCATGAGAGGATGAACATCTCAATCACAATAAAACACTGCAACGAAGCCACTAAACCATCAACTGAAGCTGCCTCCAAAAATAACGCATTCCCTAGCTAGAACATCACTGGGAATGTTAGGGAAATGTGTGGTATACTAACACATATATGAAATGAGCTCTAAACCTCTACAAACAGATCTCTCAAGTGAAGGAACCCTCCCTCCAATGAGAAACTAGCCCAGAAAAGCGGGATTCCAATCCCTTCCACTGCTGCACCCTGCAACACTGCACAATAACCTGCAGAAACTGCGCTGGCGAAGTAGGCTAAAGCTTGGCCTGAAAACCTGATGTGGAAAATGAATGAAAACTCTTCCAAGAGGCTCCTCAAGGAAAGAGGTGGGGTTCCCGCTCGGGAACACCCAGTGCTAAACAACACAACAACCCTGCTAAACAACAAGAGGAATCAAAAGTCTGAGCAGACAAGAATAATAATCCAAAACATGAAGAATAATGCTTCCATCCTCTTCCTTAAATAAAATATGAGTTTTCTTGCCCTTGGCCCCACTCAATTAGTTCATCTCCCTCCAAAACTGCGTTATTCCTCCTTTGATTCTTGCTCCTCCACAACTGCACTGTTGACTTAGTCAAAGTGGACTGAATCAACCTAATAATATCCATGTTCACACATGGAGGTGTTTTATTAAGCTGCAAGGAGTGTCTCCTTTCAAACTTGAGGTGTTTCTATTCCTCCTTAGGAGACTTATGGGCTTTTCTACCCATTTATTCACCGGCTAGAGATGCTGCTATCTCTAATGTTCTAGTTAGTTTTGAGGCTAAAATTTGGGAACATTACATATTAGGCTAGTTATATTGATTGTGAAGGTTGCTTTTTTGATTGATAGTTTGGTTGGATAAAGGGAACTGTTTAAACTATTTGCATTGGGCTATGGAGTCATAAGAGGCTAGGTTGTTGCATCAATTTTTCCATAGCATTTGCAAGGCAAGCTAACTACACTTACTGGATCTTTTAAACATAATGAATTATGGAATGAAAAAAAGGGTGAATTCAGTGGTGCCCAAAAATTAATTAAGTATTTTTTAACCATACTTTAGAAGAGGAACACTTATATTGTAAACACAGCTAGAATTAAGGTGCTCTATGCAACAAATATCATTCTTCAGATTTCTGTTTTACAATTAGAATTAAAGGATGCATTGAAAGAAATAACAATGGAAAACATTAAACAAAATAAAGAAAATACATAACCAAATAACTATGGCTCAATAATATTGCAAAATGGTATTTTATTATTAATGCTCCAGCTCCAAAATTACAATGCTCCAATAGAAAAGCTTACAATCTAGGGTCCAGCCCCTTATACAGAAAATAAATGTAGTATTTAACTAACTCCTAGTGATTGTCGTATCTACATGGGAAATTCTCTATTTATTACAATGATGATTTGAAATTTGACAATTGTGACCACAAAATGGACATGATAGAATAACTGTGACATGTGGCCCTAATCTCTAGAAGGCCATTACTGTTCAATTTAATCTGTTGATGTGCTGGAAAATTTAGATAATCTGATGCTAATATGTTGAGCTCATACACTGTTTTGCAGAATTAATTGATTTGCTAAGTTGGTTGTTCTGTTGATGCGTTGAGCTGTCACCCTTCTTGGTAATCACACAATTTCTCCCATTGTTGTGACTTCTTGATCTTGATCCCGATTAACTTCCTGTAAATCTCATCCATCTCTTTGAACTTCATGAAAATTGGACTTAACACAAAAATATGCTTGATTTCATGCTGCATGAATAAATAATTATTCATAGATTCAAGAAACTCTCTTCCTTCCATTGAACCTTTAATCCCTGCAAATTTGGTTGTGTATTTGACAATCTCTTTCAACTTCTTGACATAATCTTGCCTGTGCATGAGCTTATCATTTATCACAAAAAGAGATGGAAATGCTCTTTTAGTTGGTGGTTCGATTCTGTTGAAGAATCTGCTAACACCAATTTGTAAATGATAACACTTATCTTCTAACTGTGTGACCAAAATATTTTTGTTGAGTACCTTATGGACTTCTAGGATGGTTGTTGTTCTGTCCTCCACTCCTAATGCTTCCAATTCAAACCTGTTCTTGGAATTCAAGAATTTGATAATATTATTTACTGTTTCAGGCATGTATTCCTATTCTCTATTTGCTTTGTCTATGGCATCATTCACTAGTCCAATCAGATCTCCTTGTTCAAATATTATTTGAATAGAAGGCCATATTTCATTCTTGGAATCAATAATGCTTGTCCACATAATCTCTTTTGCTTGGCCAATAGTCTGTCCAATAGAAGCTTCACTCTCTATTTTTATTAATTTTTAATTCTATTTTTGACCTCTTTGTATCTCAATTTCATGAGCATTGTCTGACCTTTTCTTCAAATCCTTAAGGGTGTTGATTTCTGCTTCCAGATTTTTTATTTATGCTGTTTGTATGGTCATATTCTCCATGGCTTTGGCCAGTTACTCTACACCACTTGATGTGCTTGTAGTGGTTGGTGTCGCTGTAGGGATGGATGCAATAGGAATAACCCCCAAAGGAACAATGGCCATTTCTGATACTTTCTCCTTTTCTCTAACCAATTTTTCCATCTCTGTCTCCATTTGATTTATCTGTGCAATTTGCTCCATTATTAGCTTCATCATTTCAGCTTTCTATGCTTCATTCTCATCAATTTCCTTTGTTAAATGATCTTCAGTTGCTGACATATTGAGTTGTTTTTGGATGCTATATCAAAATTCTTCTTCTTCAATATCTCTTCCACAACCTCTACATTGGTTGGGTCATACCGAATCTTTACTACTAATTCCTCCAGGGATTTGCTTCTTGTATCTTTGGCCAGAGAAGAAATCTTCTCCTTTTTAAGCTAGGATTGAAAATTGGCCAATGATACCTGCATCTTAGATAGGCTCATTGCAGTTCTTGTTAATGTGGAGGAAATCATATCTTTAGTCTGCTTATGCATCTCCATCTGGTCTATTGGATGAATGGATTTCACATCAAATTAAAAATCAGTATGCTTGAAGTCTGCAGGTGATTTAGGCTGAGAGATCTATGCTTTTAGGAAAGCCATTCTCATCTTTCCTTTCTCTAAGTCAAAGGCTGATAAAGTCCTGCTCTGTGAACTACTTGTATGCTTCCAAAACTGGTGGTAGGTGCTGGTTTTCAATATTTCATTCTTCCTTTTGATTTCCTTGAATGTGTCATAAATGTTTTCCTCCTTTCCCCCTGTAGTAGCAGTAGATGTAGGAGTTTGTAAGTTCTGCTGTTGGAATGGAATTGTGGATGAAGATGTAGAGAATATGGTGTGGCCACCTGTTGGAGAAGAACTAGGAGAATCCATAATTGTGATGACTGTCTGTTTCTCTTTTTCTTTTCCTTCTATAGTCTACTTTTCTTGTGGAGTAAGGGTTTGAACGCTTGAGGTTGGGATCGCCTTTTCTTTAGCCTCCTACAGTGTATTTGATGCCCATTCTGCTTGATTCATAAACTGTTCAATCTCAGGCCTGTGGGTGTGGATATAAGGGGTTTATTTTTTCTCCACCCTTTTCTTGGAAATAATACCCGGTGGGTCATAAGACCAAGTGAAGTTGTGATTAAATTTCATCTCCCTCAACATCTTATAAGCCTCTTCTCCTGCTGCTCTACTATTGAAAATAAAAGGACAAATTTGGGACTTGATCCTAAATTAAGATTTCTTCTTAGCAGATACAAAGTGCAACTCATTTTCATTGATCATCTGCTTGATGTATTATAGGGAAAATATCCTCATGGGGATGAAATTTGGCAGCTTGTAAGGGGCCAACTCACACCCATAAATTCTGATCTCAGTATAGTTTTGGTACAAGTACCAATCTCTGGTTCTAATTTGGTCTAATAACTTCATGATTTTCTTAATTTCCTCATTAATGCTTGGTTCCACTGTACTGCTAAGTATTTTCATTGCTGGATGCACAAATGCATCAAAAAATATCTTGTAAGTATAATCCTTTTGTTCCTTCATTAGCATGGTTTTCCAAAAGATGACTGATTGAGGCTGAGAGTCATCATTAACCTTCCTCATTGCAAACTAGAATCTGATGGCTTGCCAAAATAGACAAACATATAGACCAAAATTGAAGTGTATTTGAACACTTCCTCTGTGTGGAACTTTACAAATTTATCATGGATGGCATCAAATAAGAATTGGCTAAAGTTAAACATAATTGAGGGCTTGGACTTAGATGAAATAATGAACATGAAACGTATCATGGCCTCATCTATCCACTGGTCCGAATGATACCCTAGTAAATATGAAAGGGAAATGATAATATGTTGGGTTCCATTAAGGAAAGTGGATGAGGGATATGGATGATTATTTTTGGGGAGTGGGGCATCAGTAGCCATGAATAACTCTAATGTTTTGGCCCTGCTAGAAAAATCTAGTTTTTGGTACAGTTCTTTGAGAGCTTCATAGGAAAATGGAAAAGTTTCTTCAACAATATGGGCTTGCATCATTTGTAGGATTGACTGGGCACTGATAGTAAAAAGGACTTCTCCTGTGGGGGATACTACAGTTCTCTAATTAATATCATAACATGCATGTCACTTCCTCACAAATTTAGGGCAACTGTGGGTCTTTGGGAATATGAAATAGGGTAATTTGGTCTCCCATAACCCTATGTCATCAACTTCATTAATTAGATTATCCTCTAGCCAACAGTAGGCATCAAACATCTCTAATTCTGACCATGTCTCATGTATTTTACAGTCTCTGTTAGCCAAAGCCACATGATCCAGGTCTACCTGGGGGTAAACCAGTGGATTAAATGGTTGCTGATACTTTTTTGGATGCATTTTTTTCCCCTGAAAATAATCTGAGTGCAATTGTACAGAAAGGGATTAAAGAAGAAGGGAATACAGGAGGGGAGCTTCTGCAGATTAGAATGGGGAATGAAAAGAAGAAAGGGGATTGAGGAAGAACTATGTTTAAGAACTGAAAACCTTTTTGCACCTGTATTTTGATGTAAAACCTTTAAAAATTGATCACCTGCAACAATAAGAATATGGGAGTAGTGGTAAAACTCGAAACAGGCGAGGAGAATTGGTTTTGTAGAGTGATTAGGTAACCATTGACATGGCGTGGGCCCGTTGGGTAACGGCCTAAGCCATTAAATGTCCAATGGGCCTATGGCGGGAGCGTAGCTGATTGGATTGAGGGGACAAGAAAAAGTTTTCATGGCACAATGGTAATGGCATAACGGTTATGCAACGATCAAAGGTTGGCATAGTGAAAACAACTTTTCGCAGGGGGTGTAGGCCGATAAGTGGTAAGGTGTCGGGGAGGGGTGGTTGCGAAATAACTTGCGCTTGACACGTAGCAGGTGGGGTGGTTTAGAAAACCATGCATTTCGGCCCTCCCCCCCGTGACGTTAAAGTTCGGAGGATGGGGGAGGGGGCGAAAACATTTGTGAGCCGTCAAGTGAAAAGAAGGGCGTGAAGATGGGACGGGATATGGGGGGAGTTTAGTGGTGATGTGATGTGAGTGGATGGTGGGGTCAGGTAAGTGATAATGAATATCATGGGTGGAAATGTAATGTCGGAACTTAGGATATGGGGAATATGACATGTAATATGTCAAATGTGTTTTTTAGATCAATATTAGTTCCCAAACTTTAGAATAAATACACCTTTGTCCTTTGATTTTTCCCTTTTTAATCAAGAAAACATGAAATCCTTTGACTAAAATTTTAGGATAAATTTCATATTTCCTCCATACTTTCTTCTTTTCATCCCTACCTACCCATGTCACTAATCTAACATTTTTTATTCTTTGCAGGGTGCACTTAGACTAGCAGACCCAATTCATTTTTCTTTAAAACTCTAACCTACATCTATCCTTATTTCTTCCACTGACTCAGATTAAGCTTTTGAGTCAGTTTTATTTCCACCTAACTGCCGATCTGCCAAGGTTAAACAGTTTGGAAAATCCTTACTTTATAACCTATCAACAAAAATTTAAAATTGTACAATCATGCTTAAACTGTATGATTGAACAAAATAATCTAATCAGTAGTGGCATTTTGATTTGCAGCACTTTCAGTATTATTCTTTTTGGGGTTTTTCTTTCTTTTGCTTGTTCTCTTTTTTCTTTTTCAATATACCCTCTTTTCTTTTATTTTTTCATATTTTTTTTGGGAATCACTTGAATATTGAAAATCATACTCAATATGAAATTGCAACTCATGAAATACCCAATCACCTTGATATCCTATGATTTATAGGATATTAACAACATGCATGTAGCTATTAATAGTAAATCATCAGTTACTTGACAAATCACTGCATGTGAATTAAATCTGATTTAATTCACTTGACCTCTCACTAGTGCAATAATCAGTTACAACTAGTTAAACTGATTTTAACTCAATTAATTGAGTTAACTGATTTCTCATGCATTAAAATAATGCACTAACTGCAACTTGGACTCAAAAACAAATAGAATCACTCTTCATGCCTCACCAACGACCCTCAACTTGAATTCCATGAGCTAACTAAGTTTATCATACTTAGTTAACTATTACAAGTGATTATGAGATAACATTACAATTTATTGTCCAATTTAATTAAGGGAAAATTAAATTAGACACACATTTCTTGTTGAATTTTCAACGCTCCTGTTGGAGTGTGTTTGGTGCACGTATGTACAAAATCACACCAACTTAAGGGGTGTGGTCTACCCACTTAAGTTATTGGTAATAGGTAGAAAACGAAGTGCAGTCAAGCAAGTTAGTGGAACAAGATAATCATAAGCATACTAGATAGAGAAATAACATGCATATATAAACTAAAACTAAACTAAAAACTAAAAAAAATAAACACGAGCTTTGAAAAGAGTCAAACAACAACAATAATACGAATGGTGGATCTAGGCCCATCTTATTGAGCGCTGGTAGTAATAAGAGTGAAACTTTACCCTCTTGCAAAAGGGCCCCTAGAACATGGGTTCTAAGTCCCGATGCAAGGATGTTTTTATCCCAAGCTTGCCTCGGTGCAATCTCTCTCTCTCTCTCTCTACTGTGTTGGACTGAGCTTGGTGGATGGCCAAAAATTGAGTCCCCTCTATCTTCAGCTCTGGATCACACACTGCTGGTATTGCTAGGGAAATTCTGGCCAGCATAACAATGTGTTCACCCATTCTTCATCTCATGGTGGCATTATATAGGAGATTTCAAATCCTCCTTCCCTCTCTTGGTACATTGTGGATGGTGACCCAAGGGAGGGGTATGATTCCTTTGTGTGATCCAAATATTCCATTGTGTGCTCACTTGGTGTCTAAGGAGGCGTTGGTGGTTGTCCTTAGGTGGCTCCAAGTGAGCAATCATTTGTCCTTTGCTTTGTGTGGTCTCAGAAAGCGAAATTTTTCTATTCTCAGGATTGTGCGCATTTCCGAACATAAAGCACGCAAAGGCGCTCTTCACAAAGGGTAATGCATGAAAAAGCATTGAGGACTTGTTCAAATTTGATTTTCCTAAGACCTTAGAGATTTTTAAATACTTTCCAGATTATGTAATGTCTTCCAGCCTTGTAAACCCTTTTTCATGACATTCAATAATGTCGTCTTCTACTGTACGATTTTCCAGTGTTAACAACTCCCTCTCAACAAGAAAGGAATTATCAGCTACCCTGATCCTGCTTCTATGGTATTTGAATTTTCTCTTGGCGAGCGCCTTCATCAGAATATCTGCATCCTGATCCTCCATTGGAATGTACTAAAGTAACATAATGCATCTCTGAACACAATCTCTGAGATGGTGGTACCAGATGTCAATATTCTTGGGCCTATCATGGAATACCGGATTAACCGAGAGTTTTATGCAACTCTGGTTATCACAATGTATCGACGTCGGATCCACCTCATGACCAAACAAACCAATAAGAATATTCCTCATCCAAATGGCCTCACATGTAGCCTGACTAGTTGCCATGTACTATGCTTTGGCTGAACTGAGTGAAAATGATCTCTCCTTCCTGCTGTACTAAGAAACCGTTGTCAATCCTATGCTGAAGATCCCTCCTAATGTGCTCTTTATGTCTGATAGATTTCCTACCAAATATGCATCAGTGAAGCGTTGAAGCTTCACTCCCTCTATCCGTATGTACCATAATCCATACTCTGTAGTGCCCCTAAGATATCTCAAGACATGCTTCCCCACCTTCCAAAAGAGATTGGTCAGCTTAACCATAGCTTGGCTCAACTGGTTAACTGCGTAGCAAATGTCTGGTCCTGTGTTCACCAAGTACATGAGTGAACCCACAAGCTGCCTGTAAATAATAACGTCCACTACCTCACTTGAAGTAGCATTCTCCTTCCTCCAGTTTCCTGCAAGAGGAGTCTCCATGGGTTTACAACTCTCCATGTGGAAATTCCTCAAAATATATTTGGCGTACTTTCCTTGAGAAACAAATATCTCCCTATCCCGCTGTCATATTTCAAAACCAAGGAAATAGTGAAGGAGTCCCACATCCTTCATCTCAAACTCTCTTGCAAGATAATATTTGCAAGAAGTTATGAGCTTCTTATCACCTATAAAAATAAGATCATCAACATAAAGTATGATAATCAAAAGCTTACCATCAACCACAATCTGGTACAGGTTCGCATTCGCTTCACTCTTTGTGAAGCCCAACCCGATGAAATAACTGTCAATCCTGGTGTACCAAGCACGAGGTGCTTACTTCAACCCATACAATGCTCTCTTGAGTCTGCACACATGCGACTCACTATCAAAGGTCTCAAAACCTTCTGGCTTCTCAATGTACACTTCTTCCTCAATAAATCCATTGAGAAATGTAGTCTTCACATCCATCTGATTATATGCCACCCCATCTGCATTGACAGTGCAAGGATAGATCTAATTGATGAGTACCTCGCAAACGGCGAAAAAGTATCCTCATAGTCAATCCCATCAACTTGTTAGAATCCCCAGGATACAAATCTAGCCTTGTACTTCTCCACAATCCCATCTGCTGCCTGCTTCACCTTACAGATCCATATAGATCCAACCACTGATTTTTCGACTGGTCTTAGGACAACTTCCTATGCACTGTTCTTGACGATGGAGTCATACTCCTCAACCATGGCATCAACCCAAGTTGGTTGTTGCACTGCTTCCTCAAAAGAGGATGGTTCTGTCACAATACACTTGCTCATAAGAGCCATGTATCTAGTAAACCTGTCTGGAGAATTTCTCTGTCTGTGCAGTGATGTAGGTGCTCCTACATGTTCTGATGCATCAAGTCTCAATCTATCAGCTTATGTGGTGCGCCTCCTACCATGTCTGGTGGATGGCTCTACATGAGTGGTTTTTTCCACTCCATGATCCTCTGCATATGGCTACTCTACATCTTGAGGTTCATCCTTTAGAACCAAGGGTTCCTCATCTGCATGCAAATCAATCTCCCTCTCAAGGGACAATCGCATGGCTTTCTGCTCATCAAATTTTACATCCTGTCTCACAACAGTCATCGGAAAATACACTCGATAGTTGTGGGGAGTATCAGCATACCCCAAAAATATCCCAATCTCAGCTGTTGGTTATAGCTTATTTTTGGAATCTTTGGTCACATGGAAATAGATAGATGAGCCAAAAATTTTAAAATATGAAACATCAGGTTTCTTACCAGAAAAAGCCTCCTCTGGTGTACTCATGCCAAGTATCCGATGAGGACTACGGTTCTACAAAAATACCGTTGTGTTGCATTCCTCTGCCCACAAATGCAACGGTAGGCCCTGATCATGTAACATCGCTCGTGCCGCACCCACAATTGTTCTGTTATTTATTTCTACAACCCCATTCTGTTGTGGGTTATGAGGTGCAATCAACTCTCTCTAAATTCCTTCTTTGCTACATAAGTTATTGAAGTCATTGGAGATGTACTCACCACCATTTTTGCTCCTCAGAGCCTTCACATGATTCCTTGTATCTTTCTCAACCAGTGCTTTGAACTCACAAAATTTTGAGAACATCTGATCTTTCTTCTGCATGAAGTAGATCCAACACTTTCTAGAAAAATCATCAACAAAAATTACATAATAGCTATGCTTTGCTATCAAAGCTATAGATAATGGCCCACACACATCTGAGTGAACTCTCTCAAGGATTTCTGTTGCTCAATTCTCCTTCTCATGAAAAGTGGCCTTTTCATACTTCCCCATGGCACATCCCTTGCATGTGTCTATCTGCGCAAGTGTACCCTTCGGAAGCCCCGTAGAAATCTGCTGCATGACCTTCAAAGCACCATGGTGTAGATGGCCCAATCTCCTATTCCATAACTCACCCTCATCCCGGCTCACTACTTTGTCTACTTTACCCATCAATGCTGTGTAGCCATCTAAATCAAGTTTGTAGAGATTCTTCACACGAATCCCAATCTTCTTGACTTTTCTTGTGGCTTTGTGATGAAGGAATGCTTTCCCTTCACTAAAAACCACATCATATCCTCTATCCTCCAACATAGCAACTGAAACTAAATTCTTTTTCAAGCCTGGTACATGCATTACATCTTTTAATAAGAAGGGTTTACCTGACTATCTTTGGAAAGTAAATGTACCAATCCCGATAGCGTATACCTCCCATCATCACCCATTTCGATATGCATCTGGAGATCCTTCTACTCAAATCTACTAAAAAGTTCTTTGTCTCCTATCATGTATTCACAACTATCCAAGTACCACACTGATCCCATTGCACTAGACACCATGCATGTGATGAGTGAGAAGTCCAACTCTAATTGCAAGGCCAAAGCCTCACTTGCTGCAGATCCTGAAGCCTTATTGTTGTTGTTATTCTTATATGGAAAATTAGTGACATAATGTCCATGCTCGTGATAGTGAAAACATTTCATTCTAGACATGTCACGCTTCTTGCATTCTTTTCCAGTCTCAGATTTGGAATAAGATTTATTTCCCTTCCCATTCTTTGCCTTACTAGCCAAGGCACAATTTTCCTCATCATCTGTCTTGGATGAGGATCCATCCCTGGTATTCTGCCCGAATTCTTCTTGTACGAAATTCGACCAAATTCACTCCCAATATGGTAGCTTCTCCCTCCCATTGACAGAGCCTTGATAACTATGCCAACTCTTGGGAAGTCCTATAAGATCTAGGCTCACCAAGTCATCATCCACTACAGTAATTCCGACACTCCCAAACTCATCTCGACATTGGACGAACTTGGTCAAATATTTCAGAATAATGTCGCCTTTCTCCATTTTGATTTTCTTGAGCTTGTGCTCCAGTGCCAATTTTCTATGGTCACTACTACTCTGAAACAGATCTATCAAAGCCGTCCACATTGCATATGGAGTCACTTTTATATGGAGACTCGATACAATGTGGTCTCGAACTCCCTCTAATAAGATCCTCCTCGCCTTTGCAACTTTATTTTTCCAAGCATCAAGAAGAGAGGTGTATGTTGCTGCGGGCTTGGGAATATCATTATCAATGAATTCTTTCAACCCTTTGTCCTCCAGAACTGCCTCCATTTTGTCTTTCCATGCAATGTAATTAGAACTTCCCTCTAGTTCATATTCCAATATGAATCCATTGAAAGCCATCTTGATTCGCCTGTCGCACCTAAGAATATTTTTGCAAATTCGATTTCTATTCAGCACAAACTCAATTTATTCTCCACTATAGTGATTTCCTGCGCTCTGATGCCATGGAGAAATTATATAAACAATATGTATACCAATGGATTCAATCCGATCATGCGATATGCTAAAGAAAGATACTGAATCCTTATACAAATTAATTGTGGAAAATAAACATGATCACCAACCACAACAAGTAAAATAATGAAGCAAATCGATCTACAACACAGATATTTTTCCAGGGGAAAGCTTGCTGCTCAAAACCCCTCTATATTCTATTGTATTTCACCAACGAATCATGAAACAATTACAATGCACTCTTATCACAAGAGTCTACTGCATCTCACAACTGTCTCACACTGATCCAGAAACAATCGACCCACACTTAGCCAATTTTCAGCCTCTGATCAGCCTTCCTTGCTTGCACAATTCATGTGGAATGAAATCCCTATTCTTTAGGAATTTTAGCCTTCCAAAACTACGCAATTCTCATGGGAAATACTATGGGTGTATTACTGCATGCAGGCATTTTACTAATAATACAACTAATAGTTAACATCCCTTTAACCTCTATCTCAACTGGGTCTTCATTAGAGTTGATGATGCAGGAGCATCAAGACCTTTTTCTCCATTTGTAAATATGGGGTGTGATAATATTAATTTGTAAATATGGGGTGTGATGATTTTTAATATTTTATTAATTAATTTGAATTAAATAGGAGAAGGTGAGGATTTATGTAAATATCTTTTTATTAATAAAAGGATATGAGGAAATTTAATAAGTTGAAGGATTTTAGGGATAAAAACCTATCATTTAGGGATGTTGAGAGATTTAAGGGTTTGTTGAGGATTTTAAGGGATTGAGCATTTAATGTAATGATTTTTTAAAAATTGTATAAGTAGGAGGGCTTTTTGTGAGAAGAAGACATTGAGAATTGTGAGACTGAGAGTAGGTTTGAGTAGTAAGGCTGTAAGCCTTCAGCAATTGTAAAGGGCCACGGCATTGAAACATCTGGCCAGAAAAAGTTGTAAGTCATTGTTTTTGTTTCAGTTTATATATATTGATTGGTTGTGCAATTATATATTTAAGTTAAATAGTGAGTATTGATTGTTAAAAAAAATCGACCAAAGGAAGCACCCAATAAGAGAAATTGTGATATGGTTCTCATGAAACTAAAGGTACGATATTTATACAGCGAGCTGTGTAATGAAGCTTGCTCTGTCGAGGAGTGGTTATGTTAGATCGATTCTCACTGCAACTTCGGTTATTGAGAGAAACGAAAGAGAGCGCCGATGGTTGCTAGGATATTCATGTTTGATAAGTGTAATAAGTGTTAAACCTCTGCGTAAGGAGGTATTTTAATAAACAGTTTAGTGAGAAATCCAGTGCGCTAACTCTGTTATGTTAGACTGAGAGATCGATAGCAGAAATCGAAACCTATTGGTGCGTTGAGACCATTATAGAATTGAAGGGCAAAAGGTATATAATACTGTGAATTAATGTGTTGAAGGAATGCAGGAACAGGTGTCAATTCTCTTGGCAGAGGATTAGATGAACGTCAAATGGATAATGAATTTGAAAGTCGATTTTATCAGAAGAAGAACCAGAACACTGCAATAAAGCATTTGCAGAGTTGACAAAAGATCGAATTTGAGAGCGGATGTGTAATTTTAAAAACTGATTCATGCCATGATGCGTTGAAGGCAGAGAGCGGAGTTCACACATAAGGGCATTTTGAAGGTGCTGAGACTTAAAGTCTTTGATTGATATTGGGCAAGAACGCTCTTAGGAAAAGTGTTCACAGGTATGAGTAGCATTTTAAATGAATAAATTGATGAGGCTGCGTTGAATTCAATTAATTGAAGATTGACCAGGGTGGAATAGTATAATGCAGTCGGACATTTTAGAAGTTCAACACTGTTGAAGACATATACAGCTACTGTGGATGGAAGTGTTGAACGCACAATTGAAATTGCCAGAGCAATGATGAGGGCGCAATATGAAAATGAAGACAGAAGAAAGTGTGTTGGCAAATAACGAATTGAGCAGTTGCAGCGTCCAAGAAGGTAAATAGAATAGCAGAGCGTTGCAGATGATACAACGCTGGAGTGGATACAGATGTCCAGGTATGGAATTCAGATACAATTGTCTGAATAAGGCGCACATATAGATTTCCATTTTAAAATTCGAACAGTGTTATTAATTTGAAATGAATTAGAATTCGAATTTGAAGATGGTATTGAAAGCTGTGGCATGAAATGTTTGTAAAAACAAACTAAGGGCGCATTTGTTGATTTTGATTGTATTAAAAATCCATGTTAATTGGAAAGTGAGTTAAATGCATTCTTAAATGGGAAGCATTGAGGCTTTAAAATAAAACAATGAAACTGAATGGTTGAACTTTTGTGTAAAGAGTTGGGGTTTATAAAAGCTCTATGAAATGCAAACAAGATGTGATGAAAGTGTGTAAGTTGGTTTGGGATGGTGTGTATAATCATTGTTACCTTCATATAGGATGAAATTGCCATGAATGAGTGTATGGTTAAGGAAGCATTTGAACCTTGTTTGAAGGTTGAAGGGTTTTGAAATTGTTTGAAAAGGAGAGTGAATGTGAGATTGCTAATATATGAGATGATGTTGAATAAATTTGAGCGTATATTGGAAAGCTACCACATGTTGATGGTAGTAAATTGAGGATTTTGATTTGGGAAAAAGTGAGGTGTATTCTTATATACATGGCTATTGATGATCCTGGGTATTGCAAGCTCTAAGCTTGCGTCATTTTTGGTATCAGAGCTTGGCTCTGTTGAAATGAAGAATGTTTGTTTTTCTGAATGAATACAGAAGGTTTTGTTGAATTGAAATATATTCTTGAATGTGTGATGAATGATGAAGTAGCAGATGTGCATGAAGGCAAAGGAGGTCAGATTCTAATCTGACAGTCAAAAAAAACAGTGCGGTGGTCGTTGAGCGAGGTATTGGGTGTGGTTAATTTTGATTTGAATTTTGCGACAAGAAATGGTTAGAAATTGATGATTGCAGCAAAGAAGAAACTCGACAGGAAGGAATTGTTCTTTGACGGCTAAAGTTCTTGGAATCGTCGGAAGATTGGAAGAGAGAATCGATTCTAAAAATCTGATTGACGATTAGTTGAATATCGAGAATTTGTGCGGAAGGAAGCATAAAGATTTAACACAGAAGCAGTTAGAGTGGTGAGATTAAGGTAAATGAAGTCCCAAGAAATGGAAGAGTTAAAGATCGAATGAGATCTTGGAGGTAGAAAAGATGGTCATATTTGGATTTGAAGAATAGAGTATTGTAGTCTTTGCATTGAGTGTGTGCAACTCTAAAAGATAATTGCTAACAGAAATAGGGAAGAGTGGTAGTTCCCCGTGGCGGAGGAAATCCAATAGAGATTGGATAAGGAGGACAGTGGTGAACAGGCAGATGAGTTGAAGCCCAGGAAGAGCAAAGAGAAGTGCTCAAAGGAGGTTCCGGAGATAGGGAACCAATTTCTTGCCAAAAGACTGAGTGAGGAGAGCTTGGTGAGGTAAGTGGCGGCAGGACAGGACTTGCTGCTGAAGAGGCTTTAGTGCAACTCATAGTAAAGTGAGTGAGGAACTCATAGAGATGGAAAGGATGATGACTAGTGACAGTCGTAACAGAGGTTCTGAAATAAACCACAACAGAGGACAAAAGGAAAAGGGTGCCAAGGCAATTGGCATACAGAGACAGTTAAGCAAAGAGGAATATGAGAGGGAGAAGGCTGAGATAGCAGTTCAGCTTGAGGTGTTAATGGAGATGTTGCAAAGAAATGAGGAAGACCAGAAGCGTGGTTATGTCATGAGAAAGAAGTTGAGATGGCAGAGGCTACAAGAGAAGTGGAATCATCAGGTAAATATGCAGTTGATAAAGGAACTAAGGGAACTTGAACAGGTTATAGATGCCAGACAGAGGATAGAGAAGCTCGAAACAGTTGAGCTACAGCAAAAGGAAGATGTTGAAGTTTCGATATGTTACCCAGAGAGTGGACCATTACTTTTTGAAAGTGATGAAGAGCTAGAGAAGTTGAATCATATGAATGATTCGAAACAGTCTGAAGACTTGATGACTGAAGTATCAAACAAGACCGTAAGGTCTTGTGATTTTAAAACTAATGATTTGTGTGTGATTGCAGGTCTGGAAGAAGAAGAAGAACATCTACTGAAGGATGTTAAGGAAGATTTAGCAGAAGAAAGACTATGTGAGGAAATGGAAGATCGTGTAAAGTTTCCAAAGTCCACTCCAAGTAAAATCATTGAGTTATATCGAGAATTAGACTTTCAAAGGAAGAAATTGGAAGAACAGAGGATGAATGTCCAGGACAGATTGCTGAAGAAGGATGACAAAGCGGTTGTCATAAATAATAAAGAAATTGCAGATGGCGAGCAAAGGAATGTTGCAGAAGGAAAGGAAGATTGGGAGGCCGCAACATCCATAGTGACAGCAAGAGCAACATGTTTTATTGAAGATGTTGGAAACAATCAGCGGACAGAGGACATACTGGACAAAGAAATTGAGATGATAAGGAGATTAATGATAAAGACATCCCAGAGAAAGACAGCCGAAAGAAAGAAAATGAGCGACAACAAGAGAGTGACAGCGGAAGATTGCAAGAGCAGAGCAAGTGGAGCACTACAACACAAAATATGGAAACCTGGAAGACAACAGCAGATGACAACAGCAGTGAAGCAATCAACAAGCACGGAAGATTTACAAAATAAAATCTGGGATCCAGGAGGAAATATCCAGACTTATGACCAGGTGGTCATGAATTTTCTTACATGGGGAGTCTGATGCAGGAGCATCAAGACCTTTTTCTCCATTTGTAAATATGGGGTGTGATAATATTAATTTGTAAATATTGGGTGTGATGATTTTTAATATTTTATTAATTAATTTGAATTAAATAGGAGAAGGTGAGGATTTATGTAAATATCTTTTTATTAATAAAAGGATATGAGGAAATTTAATAAGTTGAAGGATTTTAGGGATAAAAACCTATCATTTAGGGATGTTGAGAGATTTAGGGGTTTGTTGAGGATTTTAAGGGATTGAGCATTTAATGTAATGATTTTTTAAAAATTGTATAAGTAGGAGGGATTTTTGTGAGAAGAAGACATTGAGAATTGTGAGACTGAGAGTAGGTTTGAGTAGTAAGGCTGTAAGCCTTCAGCAATTGTAAAGGGCCACGACATTGAAACATCTGGCTAGAAAAAGTTGTAAGTCATTGTTTTTGTTTCAGTTTATATATATTGATTGGTTGTGCAATTATATATATTTCTGGTTAAATGGTAGAGGTATTGATTGTTAAAAAAATCGACCAAAGGAAGCCTGCAATAAGAGAAATTGTGATATCGATTATATGTTCAAACTAAAAAGATCGATATTTATATAACAATTTTCCTCTGTATAATGAGCTTATCTATGTCAAGGGAGTGGTTATGTTAGATCGATCTGAACTTGATTATTAAGGGAAAGAGGAGAGCGCCAGTAATTGTGAAACCTGTTCTGCATGTTTGATAAGTGTAATAAGTGTTAAACCTCTGCGTAAGGAGGTATTTTAATAAACAGTTTAGTGAGAAATCCAGTGCGCTAACTCTGTTATGTTAGACTGAGAGATCGATAGCAGAAATCGAAACCTATTGGTGCGTTGAGACCATTATAGAATTGAAGGGCAAAAGGTATATAATACTGTGAATTAATGTGTTGAAGGAATGCAGGAACAGGTGTCAATTCTCTTGGCAGAGGATTAGATGAACGTCAAATGGATAATGAATTTGAAAGTCGATTTTATCAGAAGAAGAACCAGAACACTGCAATAAAGCATTTGCAGAGTTGACAAAAGATCGAATTTGAGAGCGGATGTGTAATTTTAAAAACTGATTCATGCCATGATGCGTTGAAGGCAGAGAGCGGAGTTCACACATAAGGGCATTTTGAAGGTGCTGAGACTTAAAGTCTTTGATTGATATTGGGCAAGAACGCTCTTAGGAAAAGTGTTCACAGGTATGAGTAGCATTTTAAATGAATAAATTGATGAGGCTGCGTTGAATTCAATTAATTGAAGATTGACCAGGGTGGAATAGTATAATGCAGTCGGACATTTTAGAAGTTCAACACTGTTGAAGACATATACAGCTACTGTGGATGGAAGTGTTGAACGCACAATTGAAATTTCCAGAGCAATGATGAGGGCGCAATATGAAAATGAAGACAGAAGAAAGTGTGTTGGCAAATAACGAATTGAGCAGTTGCAGCGTCCAAGAAGGTAAATAGAATAGCAGAGCGTTGCAGATGATACAACGCTGGAGTGGATACAGATGTCCAGGTATGGAATTCAGATACAATTGTCTGAATAAGGCGCACATATAGATTTCCATTTTAAAATTCGAACAGTGTTATTAATTTGAAATGAATTAGAATTCGAATTTGAAGATGGTATTGAAAGCTGTGGCATGAAATGTTTGTAAAAACAAACTAAGGGCGCATTTGTTGATTTTGATTGTATTAAAAATCCATGTTAATT
This sequence comes from Pinus albicaulis, assembly GCA_034641835.2. NCBI lineage: Eukaryota > Viridiplantae > Streptophyta > Pinopsida > Pinales > Pinaceae > Pinus > Pinus albicaulis. Next base: position 60,143,250 of record CM076570.1, read on the forward strand.
GGAAAGTGAGTTAAATGCATTCTTAAATGGGAAGCATTGAGGCTTTAAAATAAAACAATGAAACTGAATGGTTGAACTTTTGTGTAAAGAGTTGGGGTTTATAAAAGCTCTATGAAATGCAAACAAGATGTGATGAAAGTGTGTAAGTTGGTTTGGGATGGTGTGTATAATCATTGTTACCTTCATATAGGATGAAATTGCCATGAATGAGTGTATGGTTAAGGAAGCATTTGAACCTTGTTTGAAGGTTGAAGGGTTTTGAAATTGTTTGAAAAGGAGAGTGAATGTGAGATTGCTAATATATGAGATGATGTTGAATAAATTTGAGCGTATATTGGAAAGCTACCACATGTTGATGGTAGTAAATTGAGGATTTTGATTTGGGAAAAAGTGAGGTGTATTCTTATATACATGGCTATTGATGATCCTGGGTATTGCAAGCTCTAAGCTAAGTCATTTACAAATGTGAGCTTGGCCTCTGTTAGAGTGAGAATGTTTGGTTTTAAGACCAAATACGGAAACAAATTGTTGAACTGGAATATATTTCTGAATGTGTGATGAATGATGAAGTAGCAGATGTGCATGAAGGCAAAGGAGGTCAGATTTTAATCTGACAGTCAAAGCAAACCAGAGTACAACTGAAGAATTGAGCAGGTATTGGGTGTGGTTAAATTTGATTTGGGTTTTACTGACAAGAAACATAATGAGAATTGATGATTGCAGCATAGAAGAAACTCGGCAAGGAAGGAATTGTTGCTGACAGCTAAAGTTTACAGATAAAGTAGGAAGATTGGAAGAGAGAATCAGATTCTAAAATCTGATTGACAGTGGTTGAATATCGAGAATTTATGCAGAGGAAGCATAAAGATTTGCTGAAACAGATTGCAGGAGTGGTGAGATTCTGAAGGTAAATGAAGTGCAGGAGAATGGAAGGACAAGATCAGACGAGATCTTGGAGGTAAGAAGATATGGTCTTATTTGGATTTGAAGAATAGAGTATTGTAGTCTTTGCATTGAATTATTATTGCAACTCCCAAAAGATAATTGCTAACAGATAAAGGAAGCTGGTGAAAGTTCTAGGTGGCAGAACCTTGAGGAAATCCAATAGAGATTGGATAAGGAAGACAGTTGTGAACAGGTAGATGAGTTGAAGCCGGGAAGAGCAAAGAGAGGTGCTCAAAGGAGGTTCTGGAGATAGAGAACACATTTCTTGCCAAAAGACCGAGTGAGGAGGGCTTGGTGAGGTAAGTGGCGGCAAGACAGGACTTGCTGCTGAAGAGGTTTTAGTGCAACTCATAGTAAAGTGAGTGAGGAACTCATAAAGATGGAAAGGATGATGACTAGTGACAGTCATAACAAAGGTTCTGAAATCAACCACAGCAGAAGACAAAAGGAGAAGGATGCCAAGGCAATTGGCATACAGAGACAGTTAAGCAAAGAGGAATATGAGAGGGAGAAGGCTGAGATAGCAGTTCAGCTTGAAGTGTTAATGGAGATGTTGCAAAGAAATGAGGAAGACCAGAAGCGTGGTTATGTCATGAGAAAGAAGTTGAGATGGCAGAGGCTACAAGAGAAGTGGAATCATCAGGTAAATATGCAGTTGATAAAGGAACTAAGGGAACTTGAACAGGTTATAGATGCCAGACAGAGGATAGAGAAGCTCGACTAAACTATATTAGATCATAAAATAAAATTTACATATGCATTGCGCTGAAATGGCAAGCGATGCTTAGCCAATCCAAACCTTGGTAGTTTTCAAAATAAAGCAGCTTTGGGGCTGCCTCCTAGGAGGAAACCAACCCCTTAATAGAGTCATATAGTCATGTTTTACAAAATATTCCATAACACATATATAAACAAAATAGATTGAGTATTAGCTGAGTTGAAAAAAGACAGAAATGAACCATGATATCGAGCAGTCATGGTGTTCCTTCATCTTCCTCTGTCGCGGGGTCCTCCTACTCGATGAGGCATCCGTATTCATGCGCAATGGAATCCTCCTCAGATGTGGGCTCACATGGAGGCTTAAGTGGGGCCATGTTGATGATAGGAGCAACAAGGTACTTTGCATCTAAAACTCTGGTATAGATGCCATCTGAATCCATCATCCAAACATTTGTCTCCTCCTCCGCTGGCTCATAAAAAGGGAGTGGCTCGGTTTTCTGAGCAGTGGGCAGCTCGTAGTGCGCTATGGTGGATTTTCTGGGGCCTCTTTTGCCCCTAGGCTTCTCCGAAATCAAGAAAATATCTTTCTAGGTGCAGTCAGGCATTTGAGTAGCCTGCCTTTCATGGCTTCCTAAAGAGGAACCTTCAATGGATTCCAGACACTGGTTTAGGCCGCGGTGATAATTCCCTGAGAATGCTCCTTTATGGCTTCCCCTGATGGGATTTTGACGTTGTCATGGGGCCATGGAGAGGTTATCGAGAAAAGAGAGGGGTGTTGGTAGAGAGACTAGGCCAAGAGTAGGGGAACGCGTAGTGGGGGGGGGGGGGGTGCGCAACAACAGTGCTTGCCACAAATGACGCACAGCAAGGAGAAGCACAGGAGGAGGGGCTTTCAACAGGGAAGCGCACAACAAGGGGGCTTGCAGCAGGGGGCATGTAGCAAGGAGAATCACAAGGGGAGGAGCGCGCAGTAGTAGGGCGCGCGACAGGGGGCATGCAGCAGAGGGCGCACAACAGGAGGAGTGCGTAACAGGAATGGTAATGGTAGTGGAGGTGCGTGATGCACGCTGGAGCAGCGGCATGATGGTGAGGGGAATAACATCGATGGCTCTCGAGATTACTGAATGAGGAGCTTCCATTCCTTTTGAATATCTATGGCATGAGCACAAAGGCGGTGAGGGACAATCCAAGTGTGACTACATGTGATACGAAGTGTGGCAAGAGGTCAGGTGAGGCAGAGCGCTGATATAAATGATTGACGATTTGAGTTTCCACATCATGTTAGAGATGGCGTTGCAGGGCGACGTCAACCTGAGCATGGGAGGATCTGTCCTCGCATGATCTAGACGTGTCACCTGCATCTGGGGGGTTGATGTGCTTTAGTTTCCTTAGTAGTAGCTGGGAATTGAATTTCAGTCCAATCTATTATATACCCATCCTTTGGAGGATCCTTTTGTAGAGTGGTGTTTTAGAGGCATTATGTAGCATGGTGGTTGTATGGGATTCTTTCAACTGTAGGCTATAGGGTAAAGTATGCCATATTATTTTACATAATTTTATGGCTTCATCTTCTAATAATATGAACATATCCTGAAAGTGGATGATATCCTATTATTGTATTTTCTCCACATTTTACCCAAATGTTGGTCCTCCATGAGGACTTTGTGGGTTATGATGGTATTTAAGGGGTTAGGTATTTATACACTTATATATAGTGGTGTGGACACTTCTTCTTCTAATGTATTATTCACCTCCTTGAACCTGATATATTCATGGCTTAGCCAAGAGGTTAGGACCAGAAGTTGAGCATCCCCTACATAGGGGTTTGGGTCCTAGGATGGTGAGTTAGGAAATACCATTTTGTATATGTAAAAATCACATAGCCTGGTAATTCTCTTTAATTCTAAAAATTTTCCATAATCTAATACAGTCCCTAGGAGTCTATATGTGAATTCATCCTTATTGTGCTAAACATGATATTTGGAACATGCATCATTTCTCCTTTAGAAACAAATTGTAGGTTCTACATAGCTATCTATAGCTAGTAATTTATAAAGTTAAGTGGGACATAACCCCCATATTTGTTTCCATCCTCGTCAATTGGTCACTATTGATTACTCTTGTAGATTCAATCACTCATAGTTTTTGCCTCAATTTATTATTTCCCTTCTCTAAGTGTTACCTCCTATTAGCCTCTTGGAGTTTAAGGATCATTATATCCTCTTTGGGTTGGTGAACTTCATCTTCCAGCTTGAATACATCCCCAAATCATTTTTATATTAACTTTATTTTCCACTTGTGTGCCTCTATTTTTTCTTTCTCAATCTCTATAATTAAATGGTATAGTAGATGAAAAGGTATTAATTGTGCCCTAGGAGGGAGTCCTAAATATTTTGGCTATAACCATATTCTTGTATAATGTCCAATTGTTCTTGTAGGTTGTGTTTCTTGTTCGTCTATGAGATATATGTTTTCATTATCCTGTTGAGGTTGTGTGTGAAAATTCCCTTATGATACTTATTCTTTTTTTGCAAGAGGTACTTTTATCTCTTCTCGTAGTGTTCCTTGTGGTGTATTTTCTATAGTTTTTTCTAAGCTATTTATTCTTGTAGTGGTATGTATACCTGCACTATAGTCTACAATGTTTCCTATAATTTATTTTATCCTTTTGGGAAATAATATTCTTGTTCCCCTTGCAGTTCTTCCTCAGATGAATCCCCTTCTTCCTATAGCTTTGTTTTCTCTACACGAGTTGTCCCATATTACTCTTTAAGTATAGGTATATATTCTACTTGAGTAAATGTTTGAGATACCTCATTAGTTGAATAGGGTTCTTTTTCCTTTTCTTATGCCTCCTAAAATTTTGGTTCTCCTACTTTAATATTGGATCTTTCTACTCGGGTGTTACTGTTTGTTTATGAGGTTTTTTCTGCTTTAGAGGGTTTCCCATCTCAACCAAAGTTTTCACAATTTATTTCTCTATGATTTAAAATTTAGCATTCTTTTTTTTTGAGATCTAGGAATATAGAAACATTTCCTTTTCCTTTAGCCACATGTGGGGGACCCTTATTCTATCAAATCCATTTTGTTATCTAAAATGGACTATTTATCCATGTCTATAAACTTAGCCCATTTAACAAAGTGGTATATTATATCTAATGCATCAAAGACTATTAACTTGATTATCCCATTGTGTGATAGATATTATCACTTTCGTCACTTGATCTTACCACTCATCTCATTTAAGTACTATAAAAAGAAGAATGGGATTTTGAATGTTGGTGCTTGTGGAAGATGGGCATGGAATCTTATCTAATAATTAAGACTCAACTTATTGGAATAGACTACGTTGACTCTCCCCTCACAAGAGATGTACTTAAAGACCTGGTAGGAAACCTCGTTCTATGGGGGTGGTAGAATCTCTCTTTTAATTCCATTTTTATCCTTAAAAGTATTAATTATACAAGAATATTTTTTTCTTTCCAATGGCGGCTCTTGTATTTACTTGTTGTATCAGGGTAGACCTATAGGTATGTCTATTAACTTGTTGAAGATAAACTCATTAACATGAATTTATAGGATATTTATTATTATAACATATTCTTTCCCTTTATAGCTCTAAAAAATCAAAGTAAACTCCAAAGCTACATCATCATGAAACCCCTTATTTTTTCAAAGAACATCAACCATTAACTCCTTTGAAAGATATTTACTACCTTGGGATTTTGGTTGATTCTAGAAGTATTAGTGGGTTCTCTTCAATTAAAACCGACTCCCATTGTAGAAAATTACAAGAGAGTTATATATTTTTGTTATATATATAGTCTCAAATGTGAAAACAATAAGGAACTCTAATTATTTATAATGAGGGATTGTGTCTTCTAATACCCACAAAGAGCCCTAAGATGGTGGCACTATGACTATAATGAGGAAAAGTAGGTAGCACAACAAATAATATGGGAGACACTATTTTGGGTGACCAAACTTGATATGAAGGGTGATGGTTAGGTATTTAGCATGCAGACTGCTAAAGTTTTTCCTTTTACTGATCTTGTAATCACACCTCCTATAGAAGCAGAACCTCTAGAAGTTTCTCCTATAGAACATGTAGGTGCTGTTTCTATAGTAAACCCTGTAGAAGACCCTATAGTAGAATTTTAGTGTAAAAGGCTCTATAGAAGAGAGTGTATTGTTTCTTCTTAGGGAAAATATCGTTTTCATGAAAATAGGGAGCTTCTTCATCAATTTTTCCAAGTTTTAGGTGGTTTTTGCGTGTGGTGAGTTATGCTTTCAAATTCAACCAGGAAATAGCCTACTGATCTCAAATGTGACCACTTCCTTGCCTAAGTTTAGTCTACGATTATTCATGCATGTGGAGGATAATTCTAATGTTCTCTACCTGATGGGACTTCCACTACTCTAACACATTGCATTCTTTTGGAGTTATCTATTTTTATCACATTTTCTAACAAATTTGGTGTTTCATTTTTGTTATCATGCATAATGTAATTTACATGCAAACCATATGAGAGAGGATTTCTTAAGGATTCATACTTTATGGTTATGTAGTGTTTTTGGGTTGAATTATGGTGTCGTCAAACATGCATAGAAGGACGTGGTTGTATAATTTCTAGGATTCTATAGGTGGATAGAGCATCATGTAGTAGAAACAATATAGTTTTTCCTTCTTAATTAGTGATTTATCTTCCTTGATGAAGCTATTATTATGATTTTTAGGTATGAATAATAATTTGTTGCTTGAGTTGTACATTCTAATGAATAATGGGCCTTCCCATGTGTTTACAATATTGTTAATAACTTTCCTACATGTTTATAGTATTGTTTGTATGATATATCATCTTTTGCAACTCCTTTTCATTAGATGCTCATGATTGACCTAAGTCCCTTTTCCCTTGCATACATGTCCTTATCTAAAAAAATCATTTAAAAAAAACTATACATGACTCTGCGCATAACAAAAACATTTATGTGGTTCCTCTAAAATCTTCTCGAGTACACATTTTTAAAATTGAAAAAATATATAATTAAGTTATTTTCTGGTCAGGGTTTACTAGTTAGAATGGAAACCCATTTATAGGAGCTCATGGAATAACCAACTCAACTAGTTTTTTGTGGTAAAAATACACCCTATGGGTTAGACTCGGAAGCATCCTACTGATTGGCATCCTTACTTTGCCAAATTTACCCTGTATTAGGTTTGCATTATATTATGCTCTTGGCACTCCCCTATATACAAGAAATCCTAGTTTCCTTCATTGATGTTGAGACCCTTTATCCCACGTATCATTACTACTATTGGAGAGGAATTTCTCATTGGCTCAAGTATGAGGAACCTAGAGGAAGGTTTCTCGAGAACCAACAGTTTGGATTAGGTTGTATCTAATACCTATTATTGTTGATATTTCAATAAAGAGACTCATACTCGATTCTTATTTGCATTGTATATTTCTTATGAATATGAATGTGTAATGGATGATTTTACGTAGTAACTTGATTATATTCATATCTATTTTGATGTTGCGATCAATTTTTGGTTTATTTTTCATCTTGTAGGTATGAAAATTCAAAAGGAGAAGTTCGGGTTTTGACCTTATGGGAACATCATAAAATGTAGAATATATGGGTATTTATATTGAATATACTTTGTGAATTCAAGTTGTATGCGTGCTTGTTTAAGTATGCTTGTTGAATTTTTGTTTTCTCTATTGGGGTTGTCAACTCTAGCTCTAGGGAATTTTCCTACAAGTAGAATTGGAAACTCCACTAGGGAAAATTATGTTTGCAGGAAAATTTCCTAAGCTTATGGTTTACCTATCCAACAGGGAAAAACATAACATTCAACAAACAAACTAAAAAATTCATGCATAAAACTTGAATTGAAAAAGTAGGTTCGATGTACATACACGTAGGTCCTACATGTGATGATGTTACCGTAGGGTTCAAACGTTGAGTTCTCCTCCTGAAGTTGCAGACCTAGAAGATGAACAATAAACCTTACACATATAAAAAAATTCAAAGCATACATTCATATAATAAAAGTTATTCCATTAAAAACATCCATTATACACTCATATTCATAAGAAGTAGACAATGAAAATAAGAATGGAATATGGGTCTTTTTATTGAAAGAGAAACAACAGGAGGAAGTTTAAGATACAACATGGTCCAACTGTTGGCACTAATGGAAACTTCCTCTAGATCCCTCCTACCCAAGCCAATGAGAACCTACTCTCCAATAGTATCAATGGGATGTAAGATAACGCGACTCAACATCAATGCAAGGAAACTAGTGTTTCCTGGAGATAGGGGAGTGCAGAGAACACAGGATAATGAAAACCTGATCTAGGAAAATTTGGCAGAGTGAGGATTCCAATCATTGGGATGCTTGGGAGGAAAAACCACAGGGTGCATTTATACCACCAAAAACCAGTTGATTTGGTTATGCCATAGGCTCTTGTAGGTGGGTTCTTGGTATAACCCATAAACTATGCTTGGAAAATAGCTTAATTATATATTTTTTCAATTTTAAAAAGTTTTATGCGAGTAGATTTTAGAGGAACCACATATGTACATGTTTTTATAATGGGCACAGTCACATAAAGTTTCCTAAAAATGTTTTTTTGAGATAAGGACATGTCTATAAGGGAAAATGAATATAATGTATGAGGTCAGAAGGAGGTTTTATGGTCAAAATACGTTAAGTATATAAAGTATAATTCATTAGAATAACCCAAGAGGAGGTCACCAGATTTAAGTTACACTAATACATGTAGAATTTTTCATAAAGAAAACTTGTATTTGAAGTGGGCATACCCATGTTCAGAGGAAGGAAAGCATGGCCTCCAATCAAGTACAACACATATCCGTGATGAAGTATATATAAATATGATAGTTATAATGAGAATACATAATTGATCAATTGATCATAGTTGTAAAGAGAACACGACAAATTTATGTCTCAGTAACATATAAGAGGATATTTGTACAAAGCATGATATATAACTAACCCCCCTTTGAATTACCAAAGTCATATATAAAGTAGTGGTACCGTAAAAAACTTTGGTGCAAACATATAATATGTTTTTGAAGTTGAGGGAAGCATATAATAAGAGTGGATGTCACTCGTAGAAAGCTAGAGGAATTGTTAAGTGATCATGAATGCTGACACAACTTGAGGTCTTCACAAACTGTCGATGGTACATTTATACACTATGGGAATAGATGAGATGAAGCCAACCATGTGAGAAATAATTTTATTATTCATCATTCATGTATACCATTAAAAAATTTGAGACAACCTACCGATAATGATAATGTGAGTCCAGGTACCCTGTATAATCTAACAAGTGTGAATAAATGAGTTAAAGTTGAACATTTGAAAGAATTTATCAAGCATGAGACATTGATGTATTCCCACTATAAATAGTGATGGAATCGACCACTAATCATTTCAAACCTCAAGGAACTGAAAAGGACTCTATACCTTATTACCAGAGCAACGAGTTGGAGTTAATGGGAAAATATCTAATAAAAGGAAGTAATTATGACATCCCACATCAACCAACACATGTAACCCACATGCCAATAATTTGGAAGAACTTGAAAGAATAAGGCTGAAGAAATGATCACTAGGTATGTCTCTAGCATGCACCATATGGAATATGACATGGAAGATACCCTTTAAACCAACCAATAATGAAAGTTGACAACAAAGGCGAGGAATCCACTAATAGGGTAAAATGGAAACCGAGTTATTCGCTAAATCCTAATGTGTAATAATGTAAGTTGATGTCAAACACAATGGAAACCACCCAATGAAATACCAATGATGAAAATAAATGTTGGGAACAATGTCACCTATCAATGATGGAAATAGGGCTAGGGTGAAACTCTAGGAATCTACTCTCAAAGAAATTTGTCACAGTCAATAGGAGCAGACCCATCACCAATAATTCAATGGGGACCTTCTATACCGGCACAAGTATATTATTGATATGTCAATATGATATAAAGAGTTACTTGATGAACTAAGTATGGACAACACAATGAGTCAAGAGACACTCCAGATTGGCTAACATAGAGTTTTAATTCCCTGGAAAAAAGAAGCATGACACATGTTGTGACTTAGGAAACATGGACCAAGATGAATTTTCTATTATTTTGAGATACATGAGGTATAAAAAAAACTCTCCATATTATTAAAAGAGTGACCAACCATAGGAGTACTAACTCTAGAACAAGTTTTAGCTTCATATGGCCATATTAAATCACAACCCAACAAGGAAAAGACTCATAATTGGGTGCTTTGTTCAAGGGAAACACAATTGAATCTGTTTCAAGGTGAATGAAAGAAGCTCTTCCCATCCGCTCTTTTTATTTTTATTTTTAATATTTGATTATTTTGTCTTCTTCATATTATAAAATGTGAGGAAAATAATAAAAGAACGCTTATAGTATAGGGGAGGGAAAAAATGTCATAGGAAAGCGGACTAGTTGCAATGTTTGGAACATTCTTATGCTCAATGCCATGTAAAGCATGTAGGATATGAACACTTGGGGGATGTTCCCTCTAGGGATATGTGTGTCATGTCACAAAGGAAACCAATGCAAGGATTACACTTTCATAAGGGGCATTGGAAAAGGTGGCTTATACGAAAGTAAGTTGGAGCTTGCATATGGCCAACAGTGCAACAGGTCGATATGCAATCAAATAATACAAATCAACACATGGGAGTGTCTAAGGTATAAAGAAAAAAATAAGAGTGATAAATAAGGATGGGGTTTCAATGCATAGTCATGAAAAAACTAAAGAGGATCCTTGAGCCTATAGAAAATTCATGGCATGGGCAAAAAATTGCTAGTTAGGTGCTAACTATGAAGCCCATGCGAGGAAGGCTCTAACACTAAGTTATGCCATAAAAATCAACAAGTGAAGGGTTAATCTTCACAACAAAGTGGGATTGAACCTATGGCTAGGAACTATAGAATAAGGTCATAAATAAATACACAATGGAAAATCTCTAACCTCTATGCCATTTTAGAGGACAATACCTACCAAAATAGGTCAGAGATCATGGTAACTTAGCGGCACAAATATAACTAAGTAAAAGGAATTCATCATTAACCTAAAAAATATTGTCAAGGACACTAAAGGATTGGTTAAAAACAAACATATTATTTATAAAATAGATGAACTATAATAAATTAGATAAAATTTTCATATAAACATGTCCAAAATGAATTTTAAACTCTCCATTTGTGTATTTTAAAAAAATTAGTGCTTTGGAGAAATTTTTACTCTTGATACTTAACAACCGATTCTGGGAGATCTATCCAAAGAAAGAAAAATCCACAAATTACAAGTAATTCTACACTTAATGCTCTGAAAATTGATTTGGTTTTTAAATATTTTGATTAAGATTTATTCATCAAAAATTTAACTTAAAAGTAGGGTTGTGCGTATTTGGCTTTTGTTTTATTGTGGTATGTATGGAAATCTCTACACGTGCTTTTACAGAGAAAATTTTTCTTGTATATGCAACTGTCTAGATAAAAATGTGCATACGCACATACTTGAATTTAATTATTTAACTTGGATTTTTTTTGCAGGATGTATATTATTTAGCGAGAATGAGAGTATGAAGAAGTTGATAACTTAGACCGAGGATACCCCGAGGATACCAAGAAGAAATGGACGAATTAAAAAATTGTGGATTGATTAAGTTTTCATGATGTCGAATATGCGAGCCCAAAAGAAATTTTTGAACATTTTCATCAATTACGGGGAGCCCGATCAAGGATGTTATATAATTGAATTACTACCTTTGCAAATTGAATTGGACAATATCTACTTAATTGTAGGTTTTTCTTGACGAGGAGAGGCATTGAATCTGAAATGAAAATAAAGTGGAGGCCTTAATATTGATGATTACATAGACATTTATTATGCTCATGGGACACAAAAAGTAGGATCACAGATACCTATTAGATGCATTACCAATTTGGAAAAAAAAAAATTACTTTTTACAATTTCTAAGGAGTTTGAATATGCTTCCTTGCATTAGGCTTCTTGAACATCAATGTTTTCGGAAGTGTAATTCCTAAAATTGATAGGATATGATTACCATATCATGCTATTATCTAATATGAAGAGTTAGTTAACGACATATAGACAAGGTTGAACGAATAATTTTAGTATGGGAGTATTCTATGTTCATTTTTCTTTGAGTGAATTCTTACCTTACAACCACATGTGAAACCCCACATTAGAGATTTTAGATAGCCTCGAATGGTGATGTGGGTAGACTTGATGGGCAGACTCGACGGAGGACAAGTCACCCTAGCGACCTTCAACAACAAGTTCTTCCAATGGTGGGAGAAACAATTCGTAGGTATCGAAGATTACCCCTGTGCAAGACTAGACTTCCAGAGATATCCAAAGTTAGTAATTCCTAAGTATGGTGCATGGGGAAATATTGGTAAGATTTTTGATATTTTATAGATATTATAAAATAATATTTTTTATGATTATAAATTCTCAATAGGTTAAAATATTTTTTCATGAAACAAAAGTTCTAACAAGATATTATAATTTTATACATGTTAGACCAATGAGACCAAAGGAACTACCAAGGCATGGGAATCGAGGCATAGATGTTGAGGGAGTAGCAGTTAAGTCCGAGAGATCATTTTGAGAAATTTAAAGGAATTTAGAGGGTTTGACTCACTAGGTTCCTATGGCACCCATAGAGGATCTACCAAAGGTTATATAAAAACGCATGGTCATGATACCACATGAGTGGGTGTGTTTATTTCGACAACTGGATAATTCCATCATCTACTACATGGCATGAATTCAGGGAATTCCCCTCAGTCTTAGATTATCTATATAATGGACTGATCAAATTTATGAGATCATTGGGAAAAAGCCCTAATTTTGTAGGAAATTTGTCCACATTTTGTAATATTTTGGACACACTTGTATACATATATATACACTTATTTCATGATTATTTGACCATGTGTACATTTGATTTATTTCTTATTGGCTATTATTTTTATTTTGATGAATGATTAATATGCCAATATAATACACAATTTTGAATATAATAGGCAACCAAATTTCTTAAGCATGGAATATTAACATAAGTAATGAAATTAAATTATCATTCATGCAATATCACTCTTAGAAATGGTAAAAATAATGAAGGATCTCACATAATAGACATTATTAAGTTGAGACACCACTAACTGAGAATCCAAATAAACTATTAAAGATCAGATATCATAAGATATTGCTTACATATGTAATTGAATTACAACACTGTATCCAACCATATTATTAAAAGTAGGACCTATACACATGCCACTAGAAGCAAACAACTGGCCAGATGGATAGTGAATTACCGAAGTTGTGGAAGCTAAGTTCTGGGTGTGCCGACTAGCTTTGTTCGTGAATCCTAAGTACATTGAATCACCCGTCGATGTATTTCAAAGCATGTTGAAGACACAATCATACACATCACCAATAATTCTAAACACAGTAAAGAAAATTATTATGTACAATAATTATATAAAAAAAGAAAATGCTTGAGTACAAGCTAAAGCATAATACTTCTTGGGATAGAGCTTATTTTTTGGCTCAACTAACACATTTCATTCAAAATAAATCAATTCATATACACCCTTCTTCAAGACATGTTTAACAATATAAGGATTGTGCCACATAGTTTTTAACTTGTCCGCCCCCAGGGTGTCCTTGTCTTGGTCATAGACCAACACTAGGTCCCCTTCAGAGAAAACCCTAGCGTGTACAGACTTATCATATTGAGATTTTACACACTTCTTATGGGCATGAATCTTTATAGTGGCATATGATAAACACTTATCATCAAGATGTTCTAAGTGAATAAGGCTTTCTTATAAGATCGTCGTTGTTTTAGAAAAATATTGCAGAGTTGAAGTGTTGAAGGTGTTATCACTTCCTCCATTTCCCAAGGCTAAGAATGGAACTAAAGGAGGAAACCTCAAACCAATCTCTAGGTCTGGTAGCTAGCCCTAAAAAAATCAAAGAGGGCTCTCTCAATGTCACTTTTACATCCAATGAGATGAATGGTCTTAGTCTAGTAATAAAGCTCAATGAATTAGGGTTTTGTTTGTTTGAGTTTTTGTTAGATAGGAATGACAGTCAAGGACTTAGGTCTAGGTTTTAGGTCTGATTTCAAAGGTTCATTTGCAGAGATGAGGATGGGGCTAGGTAGGTAAAATTAGGAACATACTTAATTTTTCATTGTGTATAGGGCTTGGAAAGAGAGAGAGTCAGGATGAGAATGTTAAATGAATTCATTCATTAGAAGAGTAGAAACACATTCATGAAAATATTATAAAACAGAGTATGGAAAAAAAATATTTATGTTCATAGAATCATAAGATTAACATAAAAAAGCATATATGTGATGGAAAGATAAAAAATCATTCAAATTTATGAGGTTACAGAGAAAAAACAAAGCTAAAAATCATACCACTAGAGTCCCTAGATTATAACTACAACATGTCTTTGATTTCACTGAAAAACGTTTGAACAATAGCTCCACACTGCAAATAAAAACTATCCTACCTATAAAATGACTTGATTTGGACTACATATAGAAAATAGAAGTGATTAAATCTCATTGGGTCGAAACTTGATCCAAAATACATCATAAATACACCCTATGAGTCATTACCTAGAATGTAGGGAAGTTAGAAACAATCCCCCCAAATTTAGCTAAAACTAGGAGTGCATGTCTCCTTGATTAATTACATGATTCTTCCACAATGAGAGGAAAAAAAAAACTCTCTTATCCAAAATACAACCAATAGGATATCTGCAACCTTGAAATTTGGATCATTCTAGCTTGAAAACTATTCAAAAGCAATCCAAGATAGAAGTGTTGCACTAGTTAGCAGAAGCGTCGCGCCTCCCAGCAGAAGCATTACGTCGCTTTGAGGGTGATTTTGGTTGACCTAAAGGCATCTAACTGCAAGTATGAATATTGGGCTAGGTATCCCTATGTGTCCTCTTTCCATTACAATCTTGAAACTAGAAAAATACCTCCTGGAAGGCCTTCAAAAAACCATTCTCCCAACCTTACTCTAGAAGCGTCGCGCACAACCAAAATCAGTGGCAGAAGCATGAAAAAGAGGCTATTTCTTGAGTTTTTCTCCAAAAATAAAGGGTGTCATGCCAACCTAAGACCATATATATGTAAATTAGAAGGCAATATATATCCATCCATATAAAAATTTCCTCATTTGGAGGCTCTGAGGAAAAGCGCCGCGCCGCTGCGTGACTCTTCTGCACAACCGAAATTGTCAAAATTGCCAAAAATCGAGAATTTTCGAAAATAAATTCTGTAAAAATAGGGCTTAAATATGAATCAATATCTCTCTAAACATAATTTATTTTGTAAAATTGAGAGAGTTTTTTGTTCTTTGGTATGTTATGAACAAAACACTCCTCCAATTTTCAAAAATACTTTCCCAATTGTTTAGAATCCAAGTTTGACGTTGATGACTAAATATTTGCACAAGCGTAGCGCACTCTCAGAATAAGCGTCATGCCACTTTGAGAGGGATTTTGGGGGACTTCCTAGAGGATTTTTGGGCTGAAAGTGGTATGGTTGGAAATATTAGGATGTCTTCTACACAATGGAGTCACCAAGCACTGCAAACCACTAGTGCAGAAAATGACCTGGAGCAACTGTATTTTGGGATTTATTTCAAACCATAACACCTGTGCATAAACTGAAGGAGGTTTTTATTATTTGGTCTATTATTGACAAAAAAATCTTTCACTTTTGTCAAATTAATCTTCATTACTTCATAAAGTATATTTGAAGTAGGATTGTCACTATGTGCACTGTAAACCCTAGCTTGATCGCAAAACTCTGAAAATGATGCCATGGGTCTGAGTTGGCTCAAACCTAGAATTATGACCTCCCTTATGGACCATCTTCTTACCTTCCATGATGTTTTTCAGCAAAGAAAACCCTATCTTGATGCAATGGATAGGGAAGGTGGAAAATGAGGAAAATAAGGGATAATGGTAGAGTGGATTTAGGGATATAAATGAAATGGAAGTAAGTTAGGGAAAAACCCAAAAAAAATTTGGGGAGGTAGGGTGATGATTTGGCTACAATATGAAAGTGGAATTTTGGAAATGGGCACGAGGAAGGTGCTCAAAAGGTCAAAACACTGGGTTTTCCTGTTTTCCTTGCAAAAACGTAGTGAAAACTATTATTTCAATGAAAATGGTGGCAAGGAGGGATGTGAGTGATAGGGAGTGAATTATTAAGGTATATGAGTCACATGTGAAGGTTACTAGATGATGGAACTAGGGGATTTCTTGCTGAAGCAAACTAAACATCAATGAAACCAAAAATGTAGTTGAAAATCCTAGAAGAGGGAATCCACCCTTTGCTGAAGAAATTGAGATGAATGAAAGGTGATGGATGATCACTTAATGACTTGGAAGACTTTGAAACTTGAGAAATGATGAACTGACCCTTTTGATGGTTTCTTGGAGCTTGAAAGGAAAAAACGTAGCAAACTGCCAATCTTTGGATGGCTGTGGAGAGTTGTGAACATGAGAGAGGAGCTCTTTTGACCATGTAGCATACTTCTTGAAAAAGGATACGTTTCCTTTGTTTTATTACATATATTTTCTAAATCCCAATTACGGTTACTTAACTAATGAAAATGATCATTTCTTTTCTTTCTTCATGACATGATTTGGACATTATGATGGAAAAAATAAATAAACCTAGACCATGACCTAGATGGAGGTATGTTGACTAATCTATGACCCTAGGTGATGATGAATGACATGACCTTTAATTTGATAATGAGCATGAATGAGTGAAGGGATTAGCATTCAAACCTAGACAAACATTTCAGTGAATAAAATTTTATTTGAGAATATGTTTGAAAACATGAAATTTTGACCAAGGACCTCTACCAAGTAAACCTGAAAGAGTGTATTTGATCACTGAACATTTAGACACTAACATAAGGTTTTATCAACAAATATCTGGCAAGGAAATCACATTATGTGCAAAGAATCCACAAGTGGGTTACGCTTATTTTCTCATGTATGTAAGGTTCCTAGAGACAACTATACAAATATTTATGAAACTTAATAAAGTTGATGATGTATTCACTAGAAGATAGTGTATTTGGGTGTTTGTTTGACTAAGCACCCCCAAAACACCTTCCTTGCAGTTGGTTATTTCCTACAAGGAGTATACAAACAATTTGATGATGTTAGTGTTGAAAAGGGAAACCAAAAAATCATTAAATACAGTGGAAACAATGCATAAGCTTGATTAAAATAAAACTAAAGGAAACAACATGAAACAAGATTAATGAAGCAAAAAAAAAAAAAAAAAGGTATAGGAATATGATCCTCTTTATTTATTGATGGTGGTAGAAGAGCTACAAATAAGATATCAAGACACTTGAAGAGAAATGGTGCTCAAGAAATCTCAACAATGATTTCCCTTCTTGAATCTACTTTTGCAAACTCCTCTCTCTCAAAGAAGAATAGAGAACTCTCAATAGTGGTGGAATCCTCTCAACAATGGAATACATGATTTATTGGGAGAAATTTTGGAAGCATAACAATGCAAAACTTCTTATTCTTCTTGGTCTTCCGATGCCTTGTATATATAGAATTTGAACTCCTCTTTCCCTCCATTGGCTCATCAATGAGAAAATGTCTTGAGAGAAGGAAAAGAGGATTCCTTTGGGGGTGCATATCTCAAAATTGGCTTGAAACTAGTTGTCCTTGGACAATACTTGTTAGTAAAACTCAACTCAAATCATGTGGAGTGGCCCCATATTGTTGACTAAGCTTCAGACGATTCTCGTTGCCATCGAAGGAAAATCTAATAGGCATTGATTTTTTGTCTCTGGAGCGCCCATGAGGGTTGGTATTTTTAATTGGACTTTGGAAAAGATTTTGATTTTTTTTATTTTCATGATGTTTTCGGCTCAAAAAACTTTACACATGCATTTTTTTGTCTGACTTTGGGTGTCATATGACCTGTACAAATGTGTGGAAGATTTTTCTATATTAACATTTTCCTCGTGATGTATGAAGTTAGGGGAAATCATATAATCAAAATACATCATGTTTTGTTGTTTTGAAGATGGTTCTAATGTTCTTTTCTAGAAAGAGGAGATTATTGTGGATATGATTGGGGAGAGGTCCTTGAATGAAAAATGAAAGAAAAACATGCTTTGAATAAATGGTGATAAAAAGGTGTTTATACAAGGTAGGCATGTCCCATGCTCATTATGATGACTAGGACTAAATTATTACAAACATACAAGAAATTCCATGTCAAGTCAGTAGTGAGATGGCTGACATGCTTTCAACTAAAGAAGACAACTACTTTTTCTTTTGGGCATCTCTAAAAAATAGGATGAATTGGGTTCCCCCATGCATATGATATAAGGCACTGTTGAAGGAGGTGCGATTGGATGAATGGGTCTTCAACTAAATGAGAGAAATGAAATTTTCACAGTGTACGATACTACCCTGACATGAAAAATTATGCTGAGGTTGAATGTCAGGGAGACTGATGACATGAGTGGGAAAATAATGGTTCCCACTGTGCCACCTGAGATGTACTTATAAGGTGGGATTAACCAAGGTACTGCTTCGATTCTGGAAGATGGGTGTTGATTTTGAGAGAATGAAGTGCCAACTGCCCAAAATATGGTTTTGGGAAATCCAAATCAAATTGGAACAAACATCTTCAATAGGATGGGTCCATAGACATGATGGCGAGAGTTGAAAGTATGTGAGGGATACAGAAAACTTGCCTGAGGTTGGAATGTTGATGAAAGTTGTGGTAGTAAAAATAATAGTGTTGAGGTAGATTCCCTTAGAGTCAGTAGGAAATCTCGGGTGTTATCACTCAGATTGAACCTTAGGCTGAAGAAGGCAATTCCGAGGTAACCACAAACTGTGCTTAACAAAGTAGATAGCCCTACTAGGCAAGGAGAGGGCTCTCTCCGTAAGGATCACAGCCAAAATAGCTGAGTAAAGAAGATATTGGGCTGGGTATAGTAGCTCAGGGTTTTGATTTGATTGTATAGGGTTGTGCTGGATCAGAAGTAGAAAAACAGTCAGGGCAATGGAAATTAGGTCAAAATTTGTAGGGTGTTCTATGGGGCAAGGTAGGCATAGTGATTTAGCACTTTAGGATTTCAATGGGTGGGATGCTAAAGACAGGTGAGGAGCAAGAAAGTGCATGGTGAAATCATGGGTTCTTTCTAAACTGAAGAAATTTAACAAACTGTGAATGTTTACCCAAAACAGAGCATATGAGAATGGATTCTGCTTATCTATCTTTCATACATTCACTTAGAAGTTATGAAATGATGAATAAAATTAACAATGCATTTCAACACATGAAAAAAAAATAGAAACTAAAATAAACACCATACCATGGGGATCCCATAAAAATAGCTGCAAATCTGATTAATATTCCTGCTCAGAACTGATACAAAGTGTGTCTCTTCAAAGGCCAAACATCCAACTGAGTCCAACCCTTCCTAATGAGAAAGAAGAAGAAGATATAGAACTCAAAACAGCTCACCCCAGCCTCAGGGATTCAAATCCATGAGATGAGGATCAATTTCCACCAAATGCTGAACAAGAATATGAAGACTAGGAAGACCCAACAACTTGCCTCTAAAAGAGAGGAATCTAGTTCCTTTGACCTCTAGAGGACTCAAGCTAATGAATTTGCCTATATTAAACTAATTCTCATAATAATTAAATTCATATTTATCAATTACATCATTGAAAACCCCAACTAGTGAGGTAAAACTCAAAAGTTACGTGAAAAACAAAGAAAACTCCATAACAGGCAGAATTTGTCCTATGCGCAGTGCTAAGGAGGAAAAATAGCGCAGGTCACTTTTGAAGGACTTCCTGATGTCCAAATTGAGCTCATGATAGCTCATTGGAAATATTGTCCTGTCTAATTTCCATATATTATTTTGGTTTCGGATTTGGAGCTGGTTTGACCCCTCAAAAGTGAAATCTCCCAAGACTACCTCTATGCACATTGCCACCCTGAAAAATCGGCAAAAACATGGTTTTTTGGGTGTTTTTGGCCCTTTTGCCTGACCAGTTTTGCTCCAAATGCTTAGAAAAATTGTAGGAGGCATTTCATAATCATTATGAACCTAATTATGTCTTCCATTTTTCCATTGGATTCCCCAAAAGAGTATGCAACGCCAAGGCGCTGCGCATAGAGCATAAATTTCTGTATTTTTCAAAATTTTCCCAAAAACTCAAAAATTTCCGAAAATTTTCAAAAATGTTCAAAGTTTGTGGGATAGGCCCACAATCACATGTAAAGTTGAGCTAAGGAGGCATCAGCAAGTATCTTGAGTTTTTCACCTCATTTCTTACCCTTCCGGATCTTCTTCAGTTTATCCTTCATCTGTTTGACCGTGATATTGCAAATTTTGTTCTAGGTCTGATAATCATGGGCCATGTGCCTGCGCATCTGATTGTCTTCATTGGCCTTCATTGGAAGCTTCTCCAAGTGAATTTTGACTCTCTCAAGCCACACTTCTCTGTTATCTTAAATCTCCTTTCCCAACTGCTGGTCAAAACTCAGACTTTGGGCTTCTTGCCTTTCTTTCTCCAATGCTCTTTTGAGGCCTCTTGTCTATGGCCTTTTCATTATGTTTTTATCCTCCTCAAGATATTCCATGGCTACTTGATTAATCATGTTTTTCCTCCTCTCCTACAAAAACTTCATCTCTAAAAGAGTTTTCTTGCCTGTCAACTATTTGTTCTCTTGCTCTAGGGAAGAGATGATGAATTTTTCCCTCCGAAGATTGGTTTGCAGCTCTCTGATCTATGCCTCCTTTTATTTGATGATAATGCTTGATGTGGTAGTGTCATAAAACTCTTCAAGGTCTACTAGCTAAAAATTTTCCTCTACCTCATGGGTATCTTCATGCTCTTGATTTGTTTCTCCATGGTTAACCTCTATGATTTTCTCTTTTCCCTTCAATGCCTAGTGTACCTGCTTTTTTGATGAAGAAGGCAAAGCCCCTTCCACACCATTTGGAGAAATAATTTTCCTCTGTGGTGATGAAGAAGGAAAGGCACCTTCCACACCATGTGGAGCAAGCATTTGCCTCTCTGTTGCAAAAAATTTTCTAAGCCCTCTTTGATATGTTACACTGCATTCTTTGACTTGCCTGGGTGATTTGACTTTATGTTTCCTTGATTTTGCAGTTGCAGGGCTAGTATATGTCTCTCTTCTCTCTTGTGGAATTGGTGGAGGAATTTGGGGATTTGTGAATATGTCATTGGAAATGAAATTATCTCAAGATATGTTGAGTAGATTGAGATGATGAAGCACAATGATTTTGATGAGGGAGTGATGATAGAGGATGTTCATCTACTGATGATATTATTTCTTTGCCACCAAGTATGCCATCTTCTAAATGTTCCTGAGCAAGAAATATGGGATGTTCAACATCCTCACCCTAGTGAAATGCATGAGAAACCTGATATGATATGTGCGCAATCTGGAGAATCTGCCCTCACAAGTGAAGTATCTCATGATAGTATTCATCATCGGTGGATACTTGGTGAGGAGGAAATTGAAGGGGAAAAAAATTATTTTTTCATTCTTGTACTTGGTATTGAGGTAAGGCTCAAAATAGTGATCATACAGGTCCTGTGCTTTGTACCATCTCTCCCCTACAATTGGAATCCCTATAGCATCAACAATAATAGAAGTAGAAATGGAAAAAGTTACACCTGCGAGAGTTACCTTGTTATCATGGAGGTTCAGTATGAGAAGCCTAGTCAACTCAGGGTGATGCTAAACTATTTCCACCTTTTCACAAAACTCATAGCACCTGACATATCTAAAACATGACACAACTAAAGGTGAAGCCTCTAGCTCTCTAAGGTTTGATGGCTCTACTCTGATGATTCTGCCTCCCTTGTGTGGCCTTCTTTGCTGTAAAATATCATCTTCCTCAAAATTATCATCATTGTGTTCCTCCTTTCTATAATCACTGTCCTCTCTCTCCATGCTTGTTTCTTTGGTACTTTGGAAACCCTATGGAAGGGGGAAAAAAAGGAGAGTGAATAAGGATGTGAAGGGAATGGGAGTAGGAAATTAAATGATGAAATGAAGGCTTTAGGGGATAGGGATAGGGTCACAAAAATTAAGGGAGACAGGGAAAAGGGTTAAGAAACGTTGTGAGGTGATGGGAGGTAAAAATATGAAGGGATATGAAAATGAGAATTTAGTTACAAGTCAAAGGTAGGGGGAAATATAGGAAAAAATAGTGAAATTCCTAGAAATTGGGGTTTTAATGGAAAAGAGTAAAGGGACTTAGGGATGAGGATGTAGGGGTAGTTTTAGTGTTTTTTAGAAGTATGGGGTGATGTGGTAGGGTCTAGGGATAATGAATTTGGGACAAGGGGGTTTTGGGAAATTTGTGAGGGGAATGGGGATTTTGGGAGTGATAAATAAAAACTAGGGTTTCTTTGTAATTTTTGCCAACATAAAATTCACATACAAGCATAAAATGGAGAAAGAGGGAGTTACAAGGGTTCAATTACTTGTTTTGGAGATGAAGAGGAAACCTTGAGATGTTTGGAGAAGTCTCGGAGGGTTTTGGCACTGTGCACAACACCTTACCTAGGTGAGCAACGCCCTCTCTCTATGCACAACGCCGTGTAATTTTGCACTGGAGAAAAAACTCTATGTGCAATGTCAGAGCTCTATGCTCAACACCAGACTCCTATGCGCAACACCAACTAATTTTTTTATTTTTTCCCTTGTTCGAATCTCTTACTCCAAAATCGCATTTTTCTCCTTGACACATGAAAAAATGAGGATTTCTTTTGGAAAATGGGCTTTTGTACTTTGAATGATTGGGATCCAAACTCCTTTCTTCTCATTAACCTTTCAAAATACTTTTTGATGCTTTGGATGACTGACAGGGCCTTTGTATTTCTTCATCAAATGTCTTTAGCAAGTGCCAAGGAATAAGCATATTTTTAGGGTATCATTACATATAATGATTTAAAATTACATAAAATTAGGAATAATAAAATCACTCTGTTTTTATCTCAAAAATGTGATTTTTGAGATGAAAACTTATAAAGATGAAATGTAACTTTACATGGCAAACCTGACTGAAGCAAATCATGAGTTTATGGATCACCTTCACACCTTCTGCTGCCCTTTATTGAAAATGAGAAAATGCAATGATTTGACCCTATGAAACTCTAGTGACCTAATGAGAAATGAAAGAAACTGACTCAATGAGTGAGTTTGACTAAAAGTGGAATGAGAGCACACTTGTTTTCAACATGATGAAGACATAGAAGAGGGTCAACATGCATATACTTGTGAAGCAAAATGGGACATTTGACAAGGACAACCACCAATGGAACAATTTTATATCATGACCTAATGAAATGATTGAAAATTCTTTAGAATGGGACACCTAAGATGCACATGCAAAATATGTTTTGATCCTTGGTGGAAGTATGCAAATATTGATACTAACATTGGCCTTATTGGGGATGGTAGCTCATTGGAGGTGTCAAGAACACCATAGACCAAGTGCCTAATCTTTGGGCCAATACGGTCAGACAATTTAAAGACTGTAGACTATTAAAAATGACTCAAAAACCAACCAAAGTGACTGAGAACTGACTCGAAAACTGACTTAAAAACTCTGAAAATAATAGAAAATCAACAAGCTTTATAGCCTTCACTTCGGGCCCCAAGCCTAAATGATTTTATGCTCAAAACCTTGTAGAAATTACAAACTATTATTTACAATGAAAGTGTATTGTTCAAAATCTGGAACTTGCTGCTCCATCAGGAATATCTTAAGATATTCCAATATTCCAATTTCAGGAGTATTAACAATTAACACTGAACTATTTCAAAGATTGAATGTAGGGGAATTTACTGGATATTTCACCTTCATAAGTAAGGATGAGATCCAGAGGCTACCTGGCCCACTAACAGACTTTGCCAATAGAACTTGTCAAAAGCTAATATTTCCCTTCAAGGAATTTCTGCAAAGCCTCCCATGGGAACGCTGTATAAGGAAATTATTGCAAATAAAATGCTGTGTAGTGCTGGGATCCTATTATACATGTAATATGGAGTCTAAATGCAAAAAGAGAGCTGAAACAAATAGATCTAGGTGGGTTATATAGATCTCCCCAACCTATATACATCATAAAACAGCCCAAAGAGAGAGCTACAAAAATATGTAAACATGAATCTGAAACTTTGCAATTCTGAATATATCAAAAGAGGGAAATGGTACAAACAACATTATATTATGATTTCAGCATTAATATACAATAAATAATTGAGGGGACAAGCCTCTCAATCCTCTAGAACCATACTCCAATGAATATACAATGAAATGCCGGAGTTGCTGCAACTACACAGAATGCCGGAAGACCATAAATACGCAGTATCTAAGAGTGAAGCAGCTGCTGAACATGAATATAATGGAAATGTGGCTGAAAGATACAAGAAAATGTCTCAAGAGAGGAAAATGGGCTCAATATGGGATTTCTAGCCAATCTTGGGGAGATTGTTAGAAATGTCGGATAAAATACAATAGTGACAAAAAAATTGTCACTGCAACTGAAACAAGATGAATATGAGGCTATGGATGATATGAAATTATGATGCCCTCCTTTGATAATGCCCTCAAGGGAAAAGGGGCTGATCCCCTTTACTCAAAAGAACTCCTCCTGATGAGCACAAGAATCTCCCTCAACACTGCCTCCATGAAATAACGCAATCTCCCTCATGGACTGTGATGTGAGAGATGGTGAGTTGTGGCATGATGCCACTGATCTAAAATATAGTCCAAGAGCCCTCTCTACAGCTCCTCCAATGAGGAGATCACTCCTCCACTGAAAAAGAAAGTAAGGAAAGACTCTATGAGTTCCTTTGCTGCTATCCCAGCAACACAGCACCATTCTGCTACAGAATTAATACTGCAACCGAAGGAGTGAGCTTGGAAAAATTCTAGAATGAGGAAATACAACTCAAATCCTCTCCTTCCATGAGGAAGATGTGGGGGATCCCCGCCTGGGAACACCCCCAGTGCTTAAGAGCACTGCAATCCTGCTAAACAGCTAGGATGTGCAAGTCCTTGGCCTTACTTCAAAATTTCTAAATCAAAACATAACCAAACGAGCTGCTATATTATCTCTTATAAAGAAAATTAACTCTCTCTCACCATAGGTCCCACAATTAGGGTTTCCATTCACTTTTGAATGCTTTCCCTCCAAAAACCGCGTTGTCTTCTAAGACAAGCCACCCCTCTAAGGCAGCGCTGTTGACTTGGTCAAAGATGGCCAAATCAAGGTGATCCTCATCATGTTCACACCATTAGGGGTTTATTTCAGCTGCTTATTTATCCTCCTTCCTCATAAGGAGTGTTATTCCTTCATCAAAAGAGGGTTAAGGTGTCTCCTTACACATTTTATTAAACAAAATAAAATGTGCAAATATAATGTTCCATTTTAGCTTGAGGCTAAAAATTGGGAACATTATAGTCCTCCCCTCCCACATGTTGCTTGTCCTCAAGAAACTACATAGAGAGAACAAAAAATTCTCCCCCTTCTTCTCTTGTGGCCTCCTCATCAACAATCTCCACCGCTGCTCAAGATATGCTACAATAAAACTGTCCTCCAATGCCTCCTCCGAAGTATGCAAACTAGAATGGTGCACCATACAGAAAGATAGAAGGTGTAGGTGGAAATCTCCTTGCTGTGTCATGGCCTTCTCAAGGTGGGAGTGATGGAATGCATGGGAAAATACAATCCTACTGATGATCCCCTCATCCATGCTATCATCCAAATGGAAATCTTGCCCCCGGTTCTGTGCAATGTAATGGGGCTGAATGGAGAGTTTTGCTGCTTCATCCCAATAAGCTCTTCTCTCCCTCTTGTAGTACATATGGGGCTGCCTCTATCCTTGGGCTGAAATGGTATGGCCTCCAAGAGTGGCCCAAACTACCCCATCCAAATATTCAGCCATGAAATGCCTCTTCAAATTCTCCAAGTGGTTTTCCCCACAAGAAGAGAAAAGTAATAATATGGAAATCATGGTTTGCCCATGGTATCTCCTGCAATATAGAACATGTGTAATGGGGAGAATAGTGCTCCCAATGGGCTACCCCAACATATAAGTCACTCTCCAAATAGTGCTCCGTGTGAATAAATAAGAATCAACAATACAAGGTGGCATAATACAATGAAAACAAGCTGTCACAAGACAACTAGAGAGTGGGTCACTGCTCCTCTCATGGGACCAATGTAGTGAGCCTTTTTCCTGCATAAAAAAATATACATAACAAGTTATTTTCCAGCCACTTGTTTGCTGCCACACACATCTCAAAATATAGGAACATGAAAATATAAATTGGTGCCAATGGTGCACACCAAGGAGCATGTGGCTCCCTCCACAAACCACCATAATAATGGTCCATTCTTCTGCTACAAAAGTCTAAAAATACATCGTCGCACATTATGCAAGAAGGAAAAACTCTTCTTGACTCATCATGCTTCTCAAACAAGGAAGGAAAGTACAATACAGAATGTGAGATTATACCTTCTCCAATTTGTACTTGGGCTCTTGAGCTGAAATGGCCCAACTGAGAATTTCCCTCTACCTCCAATGAGTAGGGAAGTGGCTGTGAGGTTCTCTCCACCATAATAAAGTAGGCTATGCATCTCTCCCTATGCTGATAGATGCCATGATGAATGCCCTCCCAAGTGAACTCCTCTAGCCAATCAAAGTATGCATCCAAGTGCATAGCTAGGAAGCCCTGATCTATCCTCCTCATAGACAACACTGTTGTTCTACAATATGGTGCTCCCCTCATGCTGCTGCCTACTAATTTGACATCCCCTATGAAAAATTCATCCTCCAAGTTGCTGCCATGCCCATCATGCAGCTTCTCATGCTCAAATAGAAATAAGGACCTCTGAAAATGAGCCTCCCATGAGAGACTATCACCTCCAAAGAATCTCCCGATCCTGGCCAATGTAAGCATGAGTGGCCTCCATCTACTCCAATGCATGAAAGGTTCCTTCCTCAAAGGAAGAATCCTTTGTTCATCCAAATCCTTGGAGAAACCATCCTCCATCATGAAGATGATATCCTCCAACCATGCAAAATACCCTATCAACGCAGTAAGACTGATGAAGATGGGTGATACTGAAAATGAGAGAGTATATCTCTCCTCCTTGAGCTTACCCAAAACCATCTGCGCTGTGTTGGATCCCTCTAGTGTCTCCACCCATCCAAAATCCATGAGTGGTGAACCAAATGGTATGATGCCTCTCATCAACTCTAAATCAAGTGGCCTCCTAGGTGGAATGCCCCCATAAAGTGAGACACCATGCTCTGAAATAGATTGCATGTATGAGTGGACTGATTTGTCCCTCTCTCCTTTGCGCAGTGCAGTCTCTTGCCCTTGTGTAGAAAGTTTATGAAATGGATATGGGTGAATGCCCATCATCCCTCCATGCTGATCCTTCTCTTCCCCTTCCATCTCACAATCCCCAGCAAATGCTACATAGGGCTCCGGAATTGTGCCTTGGTTCCCATATGTAAAAATATTTGAAACTCCTTGCAAAGATACAAGGGCTCCTCTAGTGGAAGCAATAGCTCCCTTCTCACCTCCATGTGGTGATGGATTTCCTCCCAGTGTGACAGTGCTGTTGGTTCCTTCTAGTGCATGCAAAGTGTTTGTGTTTATGTCACAATGATTTTCACCAAGTTCTTCCATCAAACCCTTAGTGAATGGTTCATGTGTTCTTGCATTTGCATGGCAATGTAAAGTGGGACTTTCAAACCAACAAACATGAGCCATACCTTTGAGTTGCAGCGCTGCTCCTCCAATGGCCTCATCTCCTTCCTCTATCCCCCTTGCAAATGGACAAAGGACTGTGCTGCGGATCTGCATGTGTGGCTGAATGCTCACACCCATCATGAAAAAACTAGGGTTTTCTCCATCCACAACCATTTTCAGAAAATCTTCCCACTGTTCCCTTTTATTAAGATTTTCGGTGATGTCCTCAATGGTCTAGAAAAGAAGAAGGGAAACCTCTTATTCCATCATTCCTCTTTCCTTGTCTCCTTTGTAAATCTCCTCTCCTTGGAGAGAAGCTCCTCTTTCTGATAATAATAGATCTTGGGCACAGGCTAAGCCAAGATCATGCTCTGATACCACTGTAATGTTCCAAATCTGGAACTTGCTGCGCCATGGGGAATATCTCTAGATTTTCCAATATTCCAATTTCAGGAGTATTAACAATCAACACTGAACTATTTCAGGGATTGAATATAGGGGAATTTACTGGATATTTCACCTTCATAAGGAAGGATGAGATCCAGAGGCTACCTGGCCCACTAGCAGACTCTGCCAATAGTACTTTTCAAAAGCTAATATTTCCCTTCAAGGAATTTCTGCAAAGCCTCCCATGGGAATGCTGTATAAGGAAATGCTTGCAAATAAAACACTATGTAGTGCTGGGATCCTATTATACATGTAATATAATGTCTAAATGTAGAAATAGAGCTGAAACAAATAGATCTAGGTGGGTTATACAGATCTCCCCAACCTAGGTACATCATAAAATAGCTCAAAGAGAGAGCTACAACAATATGTAAACATGAATCTGAAACTCTGAAATTATGAATATATCAAAAGAGGGAAATGGTACAGCCAATATTATATTATTATTTCAGCATTAATATACAAGAAATAATTGAGGGGACAAGCCTCTCAATCCTCTAGAACCATACTCCAATGAATATACAATGAAATGCCGGAGTTGTTGCAACTACACAGAATGCCGGAAGACCATAAATACGCAGTATCTAAGAGTGAAGCAGCTACTGAACATGAATATAATGGAAATGTGGCTAAAAGATACAAGAAAATGGCACAAGAGAGGAAAATTGGCTCAATATGGGATTTCTAGCCAATCTCGGGGAGATTGCTAGAAATGCCGGATAAAATACAATAGTGACAAAAAAATTGTCACTGCAACTGAAACAAGATGAATATGAGGCTATGGCTGATCTGAAATGATGATTCCCTCCTCTGATAATGCCCTGAAGGGAAAAGGGGCTGATCCCCTTTACTCAAAAGCACTCCTCCTGATGAGCACAAGAATCTCCCTCAACACTGCCTCCATGAAATAACGTAGTCTCTCTCATGGAATGCACTGTGAGAGATGGTGAGTTGTGGCCTGATGCCACTGATCTAAAATATATTCCAAGATCCCTCTCTACAACTCCTCTAATGAATAGATCACTCCTCCATTGAAAAAGCAAGTAAGGAAAGACTCTATGAGTTTCTCTGCTGCTACCCTAGCAACACAACACCATTTTGCTACAGAACTAACGCTGCAACTGAAGGAGTGAGCTTGGAAAAATTCTGGAATGAGAAAATTCAGCTCAAATCCTCTCCTTCCATGAGGAAGAGGTGGGGGATCCCTGCTTGGGAACACCCCCAGTGCTCAAGAGCACTGCAATCCTGCTAAACAACCTGGATGTGCAATTCCTTGGCCTCAGTTCGAAATTTCTGAATCAAAACATAAAAAAATGAGCTGCTATCTTCTCTCTTATAAATAAAATGAACTCTCTCTCACCATAGGTCCCACAATTATGGTTTCCATTCACTTTTGAATGCTTTCCCTCCAAAAACTGCGTTGTCTTCTAAGACAAGCCACCCCTCTAAGGCAACGCTATTGTCTTGGTCAAAGATGGCCAACTCAAGGTGATCCTCATCATGTTCACACCATTAGGTGTTTATTTCAGCTTCTTATTTATACTCCTTCCTCATAAGGAGTGTTATTCCTTCATCAAAAGAGGGTTAAGGTGTATCCTTACCCATTTTATTAAACAAAATAAAATGTGCAACTATAATGTTCCATTTTAGCTTGAGGCTAAAAATTGGGAACATTACAGTCCTCCCCTCCCACATGTTGCTTGTCCTCAAGCAACTGCATAGAGAGAACAAAAATTTCTCCCCCTTCTTCTCTTGTGGCCTCCTCATCAACAATCTCCATTGCTGCTCAAGATATGCTGCAATAAAACTGTCCTCTAATTCCTCCTCCCAAGTATGCAAACCAGAATGGTGCACCATATGGAAAGACAGAAGGTGTAGGTGGAAATATCCTTGTTGTGTCATGGAATTCTCAAGGTGGGAGTGATGACGCGCATGGGAAAATACAATCCTACTGATGATCCCCTCATCCAAGCTATCATCCAAATGGAAATCTTGCCCCCGGTTCTGTGCAATGTAATGGGGCTGAATGGAGAGTTTTGCTGCTTCATCCCAATAAGATTTTCTCTCCGTCTTGTAGTACATATGGGGCTGCCTCTATCCTTGGGATGAAATGGTATGGCCTCCAAGAGTGGCCCAAGCTACCCCATCCAAATATTCAGCCATGAAATGCCTCTTCAAATTCTCCAAGTGGTTTGCCCCACAAGAAGAGAAAAGTAATAATATGGAAATCATGGTTTTCCCATGGTATCTCCTGCAATATAGAACATGTTTAATTGGGAGAATAGTGCTCCCAATGGGCTGCCCCAACATATAAGTCACTCTCCATTTATTGCTTTGTGTGAATAAATAAGCATCAGCAATACAAGGTGGCATAATACAATGAAAACAAGCTGTCACAAGACAACTAGAGAGTGGGTCACTGCTCCTCTCATGGGACCAACGCAGTGAGCCTTTTTCCTGCATAAAAAATTATACATAAAAAGTGCTTTTCTAGCCACTTGTTTGCTGCCACACACATCTCAAAAGATAGGAACATGAAAATATAAATTGGTGCCAATGGTGCACACCAAGGAGCATGTGGCTCTCTCCACAAACCACCATAAGAATGGTCCATTCTTCTGCTAAAAAAGTCTACAAATACATCCTTGTACATTATGCAAGAAGGAAAAACTCTTCTTGACTCATCATGATGCTCAAACAAGGAAGGAAAGTGAAATACAAAATGTGATATTATACCTTCTCCGATTTGTACTTGGGCTCTTGAGCTGAAATGGCCCAACTGAGAATTTCCCTCTACCTCCAATGAGTAGGGAAGTGGCTGTGAGGTTCTCTCCACCATAATCAAGTGGGCTATGAATCTCTCCCTATGCTGATAGATGCCATGATG
Source organism: Pinus albicaulis (assembly GCA_034641835.2). Classification (NCBI taxonomy): domain Eukaryota; kingdom Viridiplantae; phylum Streptophyta; class Pinopsida; order Pinales; family Pinaceae; genus Pinus; species Pinus albicaulis. Next base: position 60,174,217 of record CM076570.1, read on the forward strand.
AATTCCCTCCCAAGTGAAATCCTCTAGCCAATCAAAGTATGCATCCAAGTGCATAGCTAGGAAGCCCTAATATATCCTCCTCATAGATAGCACTGTTGTTCTGCAATATGGTGCTCCCATCATTCTGCTGCCTACTACTTTGACATCCCCTATGCCAAAGTCATCCTCCAAGTTTCTGCCATGCCCATCATGTAGCTGCTCATTCTCAAATAGAAATAAGGACCTCTGAAAATGAGCGTCCCATGAGAGACTATCACCTCTAAAGAATCTCCCGATCCTGGCCAATGTAAGCATGAGTGGCCTCCATCTACTCCAATGCACGAAAGGGTCCTTCCTCAAAGGAAGAATCCTATGTTCATCCAAATCCTTGGAGCAGCCATCCTCCATCACGAAGATTCTATCCTCCAACCATGCAACAAACCCTATCAACGTAGTAAGATTGATGAAGATGGGTGATACTAAAAATGAGAGAGTATATCTCTCCTCCTTGAGTTTACCCCAAACCCTCTATGGTGTGTTGGATCCCTCTAGTGTCTCCACCCCTTCAGAATCCATGAGTGGTGAACCAAATGGCATGATGACTCTCATAAACTCTAAATCAAGTGGCCTCCTAGGTGGAATGCCCCCATAAAGTGAGACACCATGCTCTGAAATAGACTGCATGTATGAGTGGACTGATTTGTCCCTCTCTCCTCTGCGTAGTGCAGTCTCTTTACCTTGTGTAAAAAGTTTCTGAAATGGATATGGGTGAATGCCCATCATCCCTCCATGCTAATCCTTCTCTTCCTGTTCCAACTCACAATCCCCAACAAATGCTACATAGGGCTCCGGAATTGTGCCTTGGTTCCCACATGTAAAAATATTTGGAACTCCCTGCAAAGATAAAAGGGCTCCTCTAGTGGAAGCAATAGCTCCCTTCTCACCTCCATGTGGTGATGGATGTCCTCCCAGTGTGACAACGTTGTTGGTTCCTTCCAGTGCAGGCAAAGTGTTTGTGTTTATGTCAAAATGAGTTTCACCAAGTTCTTCCATCAAAACCTTAGTGAATGCTTTATATGTTCATGCATTTGCATGGCAATGTAAAGTGGGACTTTCAAACCAACAAACATGAGCCATACCTTTGAGTTGTAGCGCTGCTCCTCCAATGGCCTCATCTCCTTCCTCTATCCTCCTTGCAAATGGACAAAGGAATGTGCTGGGGATCTACATGTGTGGCTGAATGCTCACACCCATCATGAAAAAACTAGGGTTTTCTCCATCCACAACCCTTTTCATAAAATCTTCCCACTGTTCCCTTTCATTAATATTTTCAGTGATGTCCTTAATGGTCTAGAAAAGAAGAAGGGAAACCTCCTCTTCCATCATTCCTCTTTCCTTGTCTCCTTTGTAAATATCCTCTCCTTGGAGAGAAGCTCCTCTTTCTGATAGAATTAGATCTTGGGCACAGGTTGAGCCAAGATCATGCTCCGATACCACTGTAATGTTCCAAATCTGGAACTTGCTGCTCCATCAGGAATGTCCTAAGATATTCCAATATTCCAATATTCCAATTTCAGGAGTATTAACAATAAACGTTGAACTATTTCAGAGATTGACTGTAGTGGAATTTAATGGATATGTCACCTTCACAAGGAAGGATGAGATCTAGAGGCTACCTGGCCCACTAATAGGCTTTGCTAATAGAACTTGTCAAAAGCTAATATTTCCCTTCAAGGAATTTCTGCAAAGCCTCCCATGGGAACGCTGTATAGGGAAATGCTTGCAAATAAAACACTGTGTAGTGCTGGGATCGTCTGATACATGTAATATGGAGTCTAAATGCAGAAAGAGAGTTGAAACAAATAGATCTAGGTGGGTTATACAGATCTCCCCAACCTAGGTACATCATAAAACAACTCAAAGAGAGAGCTACAACAATATGTAAACATGAATCTGAAACTCTGAAATTATGAATATATCAAAAGAGGGAAATGGTACAGAAAAAATTATATTATTATTTAAGCATTAATATACAAGAAATAATTGAGGGGATAAGCCTCTCAATCCTCTAGAACCATACTCTAATGAATATACAATGAAATGCCGGAGTTGCTGCAACTACACAGAATTTTGGAAGACCATAACTGCATAGTCTCTAAGAGTGAAGTAGATGCTAAACATGAATAGAATGGAAATTTTGCTGAAAGATACAAGAAAAAGGCCCAAGAGAGGAAAATGGGCTCAATATGGGATTTCTAGCCAATCTCGGGGAGATTGCTAGAAATGCCGAATAAAATAAAACAGTGACAAAAAAATTGTCACTGCAACTGAAAAAGGATGAATATGAGGCTATGGCTGATCTGAAATGATGATGCCATCCTCTAATAATTCCCTCAAGTGAAAAGGGGCTGATCCCCTTTACTCAAAATCACTCCTCCTGATGAGCACAAGAATCTCCCTCAACACTGCCTCCATGAAATAACGCAGTCTCTCTCATGGACTGCGCTGTGAGAGATGGTGAGTTGTGGCCTGATGCCACTGATCTGAAATATAGTCCCAGAGCCCTCTCTACAGCTCCTCCAATGAATATATCACTCCTCCACTGAAAAATGAAGTAAGGAAAGACTCTATGAGTTCCTCTGTTGCTACCCCAGCAACACAACACCATTCTGCTACAGAACTAACACTACAACTGAAGGAGTGAGCTTGGCCAAATGCCAAAATGAGGAAATGAAACTCAAATCCTCTCCTTCCATGAGGAAGAGGTGGGGGATCCCTTCCCGGGAACACCCCCAGTGCTCAAGAGCACTGCAATCCTGCTAAATAGCCCGAATGTGCAAGTCCTTGGCCTCACTTCGAAATTTCTGAATCAAAACATAACCAAATGAGCTGCTATCTTCTCTCTTATAAAGAAAATGAACTCTCTCTCACCATAGGTCCCACAATTAGGGTTTCTATTCACTTTTTAATGCTTTCCCTCCAAAAACTACGTTGTCTTCTAAGACAAGCCACCCCTCTAAGGCAGCGCTGTTGACTTTGTCAAAGATGGCCAACTCAAGGTGATCCTCATCATGTTCACACCATTAGGTGTTTATTTCAGCTGCTTATTTATCCTCCTTCCTCACAAGGAGTGTTATTCCTTCATCAAAAGAGGGTTAAGGTGTCTCCTTACCCATTTTATTAAACAAAATAAAATGTGCAACTATAATGTTCCATTTTAGCTTGAGGCTAAAAATTGGGAACACGGCAGAAAGTGGAACATTCTTTTAGAAGTTGCATAAGAAATAGTAATTTTTCAAGAGCCTACAATTTACTGGTCCTCCTGAACATTCTTGTCCATTCATCTCTTTCAGAAAATAGGCATTTTGTCCTCGATAAGCTAAGATCTTATATTGTCCTTTCCATAGATTTTCAAATTTCTCGTGTTTTCCTTTCTCTTCATTTCTTGCATCCCATCGCAGCACCACATCTTCCAGCTGAAACTTATCTGCCTTGGTTTTGCAATCATAAATCTTCTTGATTTTCTCCTGAAGTTTAGAAGTATTTTGAGAAACTTCCTCCCTTGTTTGTTGAAGGTGAATCATTTGATTGATTCGACGCTGAATATCATCTTCCTCACTACTTGCTTCCTACAATAATCTCATAGCTGGGACTGCAAGTGATGTAGGAAACATTGTATCTGTACCATAAACCAATTCAAAGGGTGACATACCTATAGACTTCTTGCTACTCACTCGGTCTGCCCACAAAGCATTGGTAAGCTTCCTATGTCAATTCTTCTTATTCTCCTCCAACATTTTCTTAATGATATTAACCAAGGAATTATTAGAGGACTCAAATAATCCATTGCCCTACAGATAGTATGCGGTAGAATAGCCCAACCTGATGTTATAATTGTTACAAAACTCAATCATTTTCTGTGACTTGAATGCAACTGCATTATCTGTAATAATATTGTGAGGACAACCAAAATGAGACAAGATATTGGACTCTAAAAACTGAATAATTACCATGTCCGTAGCTTGCCTTGTAGGAATAGCCTTGATCCACTTGGTTAAGTAGTTGGTGGCTGCCAGAATCCATCTATGCTGTGCCAATGATGTAGGATGAATTTCCCCAATAAAATCGAGTCCCCACTGTTGAAAAGGAGAATTTACTACAATAGGTTTTAGCGGAAGAGGAAGGAGTTTCCTTTTTCCTTGAAAAACTTGGCATTCATGGCATCTTGTGACTGTTTTGTACAAATATGAAAATAGAGTCGGCTAATAATACCCTGATCTCAACACTTTATTAGCTGTTGTTTTCCAAAATAAGTGGCCTCCACAATCTCCCTTATGGAAGTCATCCATTACCTTCTTAGCTTCATCTTCAACCAAACAATTTAAAAGAACACCTCCTGGATCTTTCCAATAAAGGGCACTACCTAGAATGCAGAATTTAGCAAATTTTAATTTCAAAGACCTACCCTTACTTTTTGACATTCTAGGAGGAGGAAATAAGTGCTGAAGAACATACACTGTATCTGAATACCACAATGAAGTGAGAAACATTTATGATACCTGTATTAGAGCACCATCTTCTTCATCATCCGACATTGCGACAATAAGGTTTATTTCTAGAGCATGTATGTTCGATTAAGCCATGAGCTTGGCTAACCTCTGTCCCTTGATCAGCTTGGTGGGCTTGATCTTGAGATCATACTCTAGCATCGCCGCTAACCATTTATATCTTCTTCCTTCCGGATCAGTCTGCATGAGAACTTCTTTAACTTCTATAGTGTGTGAATGTAGAATATAGACTCGTAAATATTTCATGGCTTTGATTAAGGCCAAAGCTTGCTTCTCAATAATATTATAGCGAAGAGAAACATATCTAATGGCTTGACTGAAAAAATCAATGCGTTGCTCAACCTGATCGTTCTTTTGCATCAAAACCACAACCAAGGTGTGCTCAGACGGAAATTAAAATATTATAAAATCACTAGTATAATCGGGACTAACCAAAACAGGGGCTGTAGTCAAAGCAAGCTTTACCAAATTGAAATACTTTATAGCATCATTAGTCCATTTTACATTGTTTTCCATCTTCAAAATATTAGTCAATTCACGCAAATGCTTGGCCAAATTAGGAATAAATCCACGTAAGTAATTCATCTTACCATTGAAAGCTTGTATCTCCTTTTTGTTGTGCGAAAAAATATATTTGCTGAATTGCTTCCACTCTAGAAGGATCAATGCGAATGCCATCTTTGGAAATTATGTGACCGAGTAGTTTTCCTTCCTCCATGGAAAAAAGACTCTTTTTCGGATTCAGAGAAATTCCGAACTCCATGCATTTCTGAAAAAAAATTCTCAAATGGTGTAAATGCTCATCATCATAACCAGAAAACACTGTCAAATCATCTAAATACACCACTAAGAAAACATCCTTCTCATTAGCAAAAGCTATATCCATTGCCTGCTGAAAAGTAGCCCACACATTTTTGAGTCCAAACGGCATTTTGACATACTGAAAGGTCCCCCATGGTGTTGTGAAAGCAATTTTATCTTGTTCTTTTTCATGTATCAAAATCTGATTATAACCTGAGTAACCATCAAGGAGCGACATCCATGATGCTCCAGCTACCCTTTGCAGAATATGGTCCATCTTAGGAAGAGGGTAATTATCCTTCAAAGACACTTTATTTAAATTCCAAAAATCAATGCACAACCTTATCTCTCCGGTCTTTTTTCTTATCGGAACCAAATTTGAAACCCAATGAGAAAATCTAATTGGAACAATGATACTAGATTTGTACAATCAATTTACCTCTATCTCGATGGATGAAAACCATTTTGGATTTATCATTCTTAACTTCTGTCTGAAAGGTTTTTGATCCTGCTTGATGGGAATAGTGTGCTAAATAATAATTTTGTCATAGACCTTCAAATCTGCATAATCCCATGCGAAAATATCAGAAAAATCAAATAAAAATTTGATGTACTTATCTTTTTCTTTGGGAGATAATGTCTTAGACAACTTAACCATATTTGGCTTATCTGTTGTTCTAATGTTTACGTCTTCCACACCCTTTTCAGTACGAACCAATGTTGGTTTTCTTGCCACGTCATCTTGATAAAAAAATTCTTCCAAAGGTATGAGACCTCTAGGAATAATATTATCCTTTAGCTGCAAAACATTAATCTCATTAGCCTCTATTTTTTTATCATCATAATCACAAACATCAATAAAATCATCTTTGAACTTTCCTTCATTCTGCAAAAAGCTATTAATTTCTTTGTCATCCAAAAAAACTTGCCAATCCCTTAAGTTATCAGGAACACTAGGTCTATGTTTGACATGAATTTCAAATTTATTACTTGAGTTCATCAGAATTTTGAGATTACTTTCTACCGTAGCAAGAAAATACGCAATGATATTTAGACTTCTTGGTACCGCTGTCAATGTATATTCAGGAAACATTTTCAAGATATCCAAGACTGCATTCCTATAAGCTCTCATTCATGGATTCTTTGCTTGATATTATCCTTTCACCTACTTTATGACAAGCTTAGAATCACCATAAACATAAATTATTTTTGTGCCAAGTTTCTTCAAAATTTTGAGACCTGTGATCAATGCTTCATACTCCACTTCGTTGTTATTGTAATCAAAAGAAAATTTATAAGAGAATTCTCTAACATTACTTGGAACTCTGTCTAGCTTACAAACATGACTTCAGATCCAAATTCTAATACCTGCACCTTCCTTACCCAAAGCACCATCGAAATCCATGCTCCAAAGGCCATCTTCATCTTCTAGATGCTAAAACTTAATTATCGGTTCTGATTTAATTTTTCCGGTCACCTTATTTTTCTGTTCTGCACTAATATTATGTTCTTCTAAGACTATTATATAATATCCCAAATTTGGGATAGCTAGCAAGGCATGACTGGAAAACGCATTTTCCAGTAATGGCTACTACAGGAATTGAAACCAGGAACTGGATCCCTTAGATCAATGTATCTAAGTGTTGAATCCAAGAGGAGGCTCCAAAAAAATCCTTCTAAGTGGGTTAAACAGATCCCCCACACTTAGATGTCCTCAAAAAGTGTCCGATGAGGGACTGCAACAATACATGAACATACAATGGATACACAATGTTATTTTATGAAGTCTGCTCACATGAAGATGTAGATATCCAACCAATGCATAATATAGCAGTAAATGTGTATAATTCTTTGAGGAATCAATCACTCAAGCTGGGAAATGAAAGCCTCAATGAGACATGTACAAGACAATATAGCAACACTGCTATGCAGAAATATCATATGGCTAAATAACATAGTTCATTGGAGACACTGCAACAAAATACATGAAAAGAGAATGATATCACAATATCAGCTCAAATAAATGAGGGGGAGCAAGCTCTCAACCCTTGAAAACACCAATACAACAATAATACACAATCCTTAGAAGGATTGGCTATAATACAAGTACAAATGGCAATTCTGCAAAAATACTGGAGTTGCTGGGTAGCAGATGCAACTCAGAAATAACTGGAGATGGCATTAGGGGAATTTTGAGGTCTAAAATGGGCCTCCTAAGGAAATAATAAAATAATAGCTAAATCAATAAAATAATAGCTAAAAGACTCCAGATCTATATGTACAGGTTGTATTGGATGATTTATGGGCTTCTCCTTACTAGTTATCATGTACTTCATCTTCTTTTCTTGGTACAATTTTCTTAATTGCCCGAAAACAAGAATAATAGCATAAGAGAAGTCAAGTTGTAAAGTACCTTTGAGTTTAGCTCCCCATGATCTAGACAGCAGCATGCCAAATCGAGGCGGTATATCAGCCACCATAACATCCATTAAGACATTCTTGGCTGGGATTTGGTTTAAGGAAACCACTAAATCTTTAATGAGACCAATGCAATGAACTCTACTAGAATCAAAAGAATAAAAATCATGATATGGTCGGGTGATATCCATGCCCATATTTTCCATAATAGCCTTTGGCATTAAATTGTGAGAAGCCCCGGAATCAAGCATAACATTAGGAAGTATATACTCATGTAGTGTAAGGCTTAAATAAAAGGGGGGAACTTCACTCTCTTGTAAATGACCATTTATAGCTGGACCGAAAATGAGCTCGGGGTGGTCATCTTCAGCATTAACCATATTGGACAAAGGATCAATTAGAAACATTTTAGACACCTGGCGTTTATAGTGACTATTATTTACTAATTCTGTCAAAGGAATGGTCACTTTCAATTTAGCTATTTCACTTTCTAAATTAAAATTTGTGACTTTATCTACCTCTTTGATGACGGTATCTCTTCTATCATTTTGATCCTTTGTTACGTTCTCCTTTTTTTGAGTGTCTTTCTCTTTAGTAGATGAGCTTGTTGATGGCTAGTTGATTTTTCTATGATTATGATCCACATGCTCTTTACCCTTTCTCTGATTGTTTGGAAGATCATTTTTTCGCTGCACCTCTTTTCTTTTCTGAACAGGATTGACACGTACATCTCTGCTCCTTAAAGAATATTGTTTCTATTGTGCACTCAAAGCATTAATATACCCATGCTGATAATCAACGGATTCAGTTTCGAAATCATCCTTATTTTCCAAGATGTAGTCCTCGTCTTTTGGAATATCCAAATTTTCAGCATACTCTTCATCTTCAGTCAGAAATATGGGCAGACCATTTGCTGTAAAGAAATGATTTGTTTTGATAACCGAATATTCATATTATTCCTCTTCCACTCCTTGAACATAATTCTGCTATAACGAGGTTTGAATCTGCTGTTGTTGTACTGATTAGTCAGATTCTTTCTTCTCTCTTTGCTTGATTCTGAACTGAGGCTATTGTTGCCCTCTGAAATTTGGGTTCTGGATCTACGTTTCAAGCCTATATGAGATAGACAACCAATCAACCATTCTTTCCATAGTTTGGATTAATGAATCCATCTTAGAATCAGAAGTAGATGCCTTCTCCTTCACAATCACTCTCTTTTCAGATCTTATCCTTGCTCTTTTGGCTAGCAATTTTTCTTCCACACTTACAACATTCTTTTGCATATCTGCTAAAGTTGTAGGATCACGTTCACGCAACTGATATGCCATATTAGTATCAAACCCATCCGTAAATTTAACTAAAGCCAAACCTTCAGGTGGTTTGACATATGCGAAAAGAGCATTGTATACTGTATTAAATCTCACACAATAATCTTGCACACTCTCACCAACATTTCTTTTGATGTTCTCATATTCGGATAGAATTTGAAGGGGATTTTTATTTCTTCCCATATTTCTACGAATTGTCAATGCAAGGCTTCTAAAGAGTCAATAGTGGCTTCTTTTATATCTCTAAACCATTTCCTTACTTCCCCTCCCAGACTTTGTACAAAAAGCCTCATTTTCACATCCTCAACATCAATTTCATGAAGATCAAAGAAATCATTCATCTTGTCTATGTGCTTTTAGGCTGTCATAGGCTGAGTATTTTCAAAAAAAGGGATTTTGGTTTGGTAATATTGGGGCATAGCACCCGGATTCTGAGGGAGAACAAGGGGGGCATATCTTGCAGCCATGATTGGAGGTGGAGGATTAAAAATATGGATTTGGATGTTTGATGTAATCAAGGGAGGATTGGTCATTGATTGAGTAGTGTGAACAGTATGTGAAGAATAAGGTGAGGAATGAGGAAAATTTTGGGTGATAACATATGCAGTGATGGTATTTTGAAAGAATGAAGGATCCAAAGAAATAGTAGAATAAGCTGAGATATGAGGTCTTCTTATTACCCAAGCATTTATTTGTGAAGAGAAGTTCTGCAGATCATCAAGAATGTGTAAAAGTTGTGACCCTGATTGTGACCCCAATTCAGTATGTGAAAACAAATCTTCAATGGGATTGTGAAAGGAAATGGAGGAATCAACAATTTTTTCATCAACCTAACTCAAATATTTTCTCTGGAATAAGCTTTGTTCAAAATTTATATCAAACTCAATATTTTTCAAGGTTTCTAACTTTCCAGGGAGTGAATTAGCTCTACGAATGGAAATTTTTTCTGATTGATTTCCAGCTAAACTAGATTTCTCCACAACAGTTTTGGATTTTCTTCCTATGTTCCGAGGATCACTAACAATGATGGGAGGATTCAGATCTGGATTGGATCTAGTGTATCTTCGAGAAGCCAATATGTGCAATTTTTAAAAACTAACTTTCTCTTTACAACTTTCAATTCAACCTTTGAATAAACTCTAAACTTATCATCCACAAGTTTAAGAATTTGAATGAAAACTTACTGGGGTGGATCTGATCTTACTTTTTCTTTCCTAGTTGAGTCACTAAAATGTTATCACTCAGATTGAACCTTAGGTTGAAGAAGGCAATTCCGAGGTAACCACAAACCACGCTTAGCCAAGTAGCTAGCCCTACTGGGCAAGGAGAGGGCTCTCTCCGTAAGTATCACAGCCAAAATAGTTGAGTAAAGAAGATATTAGGCTAGGTATAGTAGCTTAGGGTTTTTATTTGATTGTATAGGGTTGTGCTAGATCAGAAGGAGAAAAACAGTCAGGGCAAGGGAAATTAGCTCAAAATTTGCAGGGTGTTCTATGGGGCAAGGTAGGCATAGTGATTTAGCACTTTAGGATTTCAATGGGTGGGATGATCAAGAAAGGTGAGGAGATAGAAAGAGCATGGTGAAATCATGGGTTATTTCTTAACTGAATAAATTTAACAGACTGTGAACGTTTACCCAAAATAGAGCATATGAGAATGGATTATGCTTATCTAACTTGCATACATTCACTTAGAATTTATGAAATGATGAATAAACTTAAAAATACATTTCAACACATGAAAAAAAAAGGAGAAACTGAAATAAACACCATACCACAGGGATCCCACAAAAATAGTTGCAAATCTAATTAATATTCCTAATCAGAACTGATACAAAGTGTGTCTCTTCAAAGGCAAAACATCCAACTGTGTCCAACCCTTCCTAATGAGAAAGAATAAGAAGATATAGACCTCAAAACAACTCACCCCAGACTCAGGGAGTCGAATCCATGAGATGAGGATCAATTTCCACCAAATTCTAAACAAGAATCTGAAGACTAGGAAGACCCAACAACTTGTCTCTAAAAGAGAGGAAACTGATTCATTTGACCTCTAGAGGACTCAAGCTAATGAATATACCTATAGTAAACTAATACACATCATAATTAAATTCATATTTATCAATTACATTAGTGAAAACCCCAGCTAGTGAGGTAAAACTAAAAAATTACATGAAAAACAGAGAAAACTCCATAACAGGCAGAATTTGTCCTATGTGCAGTGCCAAGCGGAAAACATAGACCATATTGCAGGTCACTTTTGAAGGACTTCCCTATGTCAAAATTGAGCTCATAATAGCTCATTGGAAAGCTTGTCCTGTCTACTTTCCATATCTTCTTGTGGTTTCTGATTTGGAGCTTTCTTGACCCCTAAAACGTGAAATCTCCAAAGACTGCCTCTATGCTTATTGCCACCCTGAAAAAGAGGCAGAAACATGATTTTTGGGGTGTTTTTGGCCCTTTTTCTTGACCAGGTTTGCACAAAATTCTTAGAAAAAGTATAAGGGTCATGTCCTCATCATTATGAACCGACTTATTTCTTCCATTTGTCCATTTGATTCCCCAAAAGAGTGCACAGCGCCAAGGCGCTGCGCATAGAGCATAAATTTTTGTGTTTTTCAAAATTTTCCCAAAAACTCAAAAATTTCCAAAAATTTTCAAAAATGTTCAAAGTTTGTGGGATAGGCCAAAAATAACATGTCAAGTTGATCTAAGGAGGCATAAGCAAGTATCTTGAATTCGTCACCTCCTTTCTTACCCTTCTGGATCTCCTTTAGTTTATCCTTGATCTGTTTGACCTTGATATTGCAAATTTTTTTCTGGGTCTGATAGTGATGGGCCATGTGCCTGCACATTTGATTGTCTTTGTTGGCCTTCATTAGCAGCTTCTCCAAGTGAATGTTGACTTTCGGCCTTCATTAGCAGCTTCTCCAAGTGAATGTTGACTCTCTCAAGCCACACTTCTCTATTATCGTCAATATTCTTTGCCAACTGTTGGTCAAAACTCAGACTTTGGGCTTCTTGCCTTTCTTTCTCCAATGCTCTTTTGAGGCCTCTTGTCTTTGGTATTTTCCTGATTTTTTCAGCCTCTTCAATATCTTCCATGGCTACTTGATTAATCATCTTTTTCATCCTCTCTTACAACAACTTCATCTCTAAAAGAGTTTTCTTGTCTGTCAACTATTTCTCTTGCTCTAGGGAAGAGATGATGAATTTTTCCTTCCCAAGATTGGTTTGTAGCTCTTTGATTTGTGCCTCCTTTTCTTTGATGGCAATGCTTGATGTGGTATTTTCATCAAACTCTTCAAGGTATACTAGCTCAAAATCAGTCTCTACCTCATAGGCATCTTCATGCTCTTGATCTATTTCTCCATGGCTGACCTCTATGATTTTCTCTTTTCCCTTCAGTGCCTGGTGTACCTGCTTTGTTGATGAAGAAAGAAAATCCCCTTCCACACCATGTGGAGAAAGAATTTTCCTCTGTGCTGATGAAGAAGGCAAGGACCCTTCCACACCATGTGGAGCCAACATTTTCCTCTCTACTGCAAACAATTTTCTAAGCCCTCTTTGATATGTTACACTGCATTCTTTGACTTGCCTGGGTGATTTGAATTTATGTTTCCTTGTTTTTGCAGCTGCAGGGCTAGTAGATGTCTCTCTTATCTCTTGTGGCATTGGTGGAGGAATTTTGGGATTTGTGAATAAGTCATTGGAAATAAAAGTATCCCAAGATATGTTGAGTATATTGAGATGATGAAGCACAATGAGTTTGATGAGGGAGTGATGATAAAGGTTGTTCATCTGCTGATGGTATTCTTTCCTTGAGACAAAGTATGACATCTTCTCAATGTTCTTGAGAAAGAAATATGGGATATTCAGCATCCTCACCCTAGTGAAATGCATGAGTAGCCTGATATCATATGTGTACAATCTGGAGAATCTGCCCTAACAAGTGAAGTATCTCATGATAATCTTCACCATCGGTGCATGCTTGTTGAGGAGGAAACTGAAGGGGAAAAAAATTATTTTTTCATTCTTGTACCTGGTCTTGAGGTAAGGCTCAAAATAGTGATCATCTAGGTCCTGTGCTTTGTACCATCTCTCCCCTACATTTGGAATCCCTGTAGCATCAACAATAATAGAAGTAGAAATGGCAAAAGTTACACCTGCAAGAGTTACCCTGTTATCATGGAGGTTCAGTATGAAAAGCCGAGTCAACTCAGGGTGATGCCGGAATATTTCCACCTTTTCACAAAAATCATAGCACCTGACATATCTGAAACAGAACACAGCTAAAGGTGAAGCATCTAGCTCTCTAAGGTTTTCTAGCTTTACTCTGATGATTCTGCCTCCCTTGTGTGGCCTTCTTTGTTGTACAATCTCATCTTCCTCAAAGTCATATTCACTGTGTTCCTCCTCTTTTTAATCTCTGTCCTCTCTCTCCATGATTATTTCTTTGGCACTTTGGAAACCCTAGGGAAGAGGGAAAAAAAAGGAGAGTGAATAAGGAAATGAAAGGAATGGGAGCAGGAAAGGAAATGGTGAAATGAAGGCTTTAAGGGATAGGGATAGGGTTACAAAAATTAAAGGAGATGGGGAAAAGGGTTAGGAAACCTTGTGAGGTGATCGGAGGTGAAATAATGAAGGGAGATGAAAATGAGAATTTAATTACAGGTCAAAGGGGGGGGGGGGAATCTAGGAAAATATAGTGAAATTCCTAGAAATTGGGGTTTTAATGGAAAACGAGTAAAGAGACTTAGGGATGAGGATGTAGGGGTAGTTTTAATGTTTTTTTAGAAGTATGGGGTGATGTGGTAGGGTCTAGGGACAATGAATTTGGGACAAGGGGGTTTTGGGAAATTTGTGAGGGGAATGGGGATTTTTGGAGTGACAAAGAAAAACTAGGGTTTCTTTGTAATTTTTGCCAACACAAAACTCACACACAAGAATAAAATGGAGAAAGAGGGAGTTACAAGGGTTCACTTACTTGTTTTGGAGATGAAGAGGCAATCTTGAGGTGTTTGGAGATTTTTGGGAGGGTTTTGGCCCTGTGCGCAGTGCCTTACCCAGGTGAGCAACGCCCTATCTCTATGTGCAACGCCATGTAACTTTGCACTGGAGAAAACGCTTTATGTGTAGCGCCAAAGCTCTATGCGCAACACCAGACTCCTATGCGTAGTGCTAACCAATTTTTGCAGTTTTTCCCTTTTTCGAACCTCCTGCTCCAAATTCACGTTTTTCTCCTTGACACATGAACAAATGAGGATTTCTTTTGGCAAATGGGATTTTATACTTTGAATGAATTTTGGATTTTGAATGATTGTGACCAACACTTCTTTCTTCTCATTAACCTTTCAAAATGCTTTTTGATGCTTTGGATGACTGACATGGCCTTCGTGTTTCTTCATCAAATGTCTTTAGCTAGGAATAAGCAGCTTTTTAGGGTTTCATTACATATAATGATTTAAAATTACATAAAATTAGGAATAATCAAATAACTCATTTTTTATCTCAAAAATGTGATTTTTGAGATGAAAACTTATAAAGATGAAATGTAACTTTAAATGGAAAACCTGACTAAAGAAAATCATGAGTTTATTCTGGATCACCTTCACACCTTATGCTGCCCTTTATTGAAAATGAGACAATGCAATGATTTGACTCTATGAAATCCTAGTGACCTAATTAGAAATGAAAGAAAATGACTCAATGAGTGACTTTGACTAAAAGTGGAATGAGAGCAGACTTGTTTTCAGCATGATGAAGACATAGAAGAGGGTCAACATGCATATACTTGTGAATGAAAATGGGACATTTGACAAGGAAAACCACTAATGGAACAATTTTATACCATGACCTAATGAAATGATTGAAAATTATTTAGAATGGGACACCTAAGATGCTCATGCAAAATGTGTTTTGATCCCTGGCGGAAGTATGCAAATACTGACACTAACAATGGGGAGGTAAATTTTTGTTCTGACTATCGTGCTATGTTATGAGAAAATGGTGATCGATGGGATGTGTATGAGATGAGTAAAAGTGAGCTCCATCCAAGGGAGACTTAGGACTGACGCCGGGTAACTAACATAAAATACATGTGAGAATCTTGTTCCTTTAAAAAACATTGTGCACTTGCCAATATAATTTAAAAATTGTTTGGGATGTACAAACACAGAGACGGGTGCCCCAAGAAAATGGTGTCATGCGCAATGATGTAGGTGGATTTCTAACTAAGGGAGATGGCCTCATTGGTTGGCCTCAGAGTGAGGTGAATGAAATGGATGTGATGACGTAGATGTTATACTACAAGATGGATGGATGGAAGGCCTAGTGTAGAACATAGTGGTGTATTCATTAGGATATGTCAAGAATGTTGGCCTAAAAATGGGTTGGTAAGAATAAATCAAAGAAGAGAGTCATGACATTGTTCTTTAAGGCATGTGAATGAAATGGCTCCCAGGCCTGGGGGAATGGTCGTGCATACCGATAGTGTGAAGGTAAATATGGATTGGGGTAATCCATGTAGGTAAAGCTCTATTGACCAACGTGGATGTTTACCATGTGCAGATGGAAGGAAATGGTAAAATAGGTCAAGATGGTGGACCCTATGGTTTAATTCATAGAAATGATGTCAGGATATACATAGCTTCTAAGGAAACCTATCATGCTAGGTGAATACTGATACCTTAACTGTTGATTGGCACCTAGAGAATGAGTTTAATGGGAAGCTGTTGAGAACCTGCAACTTCAAAATCCAATACCCCTAGTGAAAACATATTTCTATAAAACTATGAAAATTGGAGCATACTGAAAAATATGTATTGAAAAATACAGAAAGGCGCACTTGATGGGAACTCTGAAATGTGACACAAAACCAAAAATGAGGATTTTGGTGGCACACGGAAGTGAAGTCGCCATAATGAAGTAAATTGTGACTTGCTTCCAGATCTTGAGGAGGTGAGGGGAGCTCCTGTTAGTGGTGGGGGGATCCAAGGTGGTGGCTACTCTTGATCACCACTCTAGATGTTACGTGGTGCCCTGATGACATTCAAGTTTCTTCATAGCCTACATAATGTCCTCATCCGAGAGGAAAAGGTTATCAAATAGTAATAGGAGTTGTAAGGGGTAATGCATATTGGGTTTAGCTCTTGTAGTGGTGACAGATGAAAATGATAATGATTATGTGGTTGCTTATGTAGAACCCAACGATGTTGAAAATACATATATTTCGTGGGTCTATATAGTCAAGGTTGGTGAAACCTTCACAATGGGTGAAACAGTCTTAGAAACAAAAAAATGACGATTCAGTGGAATGAATCAAGGTTCCTAATAATGAGGATATGAACCGCATGTCGTGTTGGGTGTCTTCAACACGAGGAGGTGGGAATATCTCCCGGATGGGTTCCTGTTGGTGGTCGGGAAAGGTTTCAGTGTCATGGGAGCTAGGTATGCTTCCTCTATAGGAGGGAGATATTCTTGAATGTTATGGGGAGGTTATCATGCTAGACTCAAAAGTACAGATTCCTGAAGAAGTGGACATGTAGATGACATATGAGAGGTATTGGTACATTATCACAAGGGTCGTATGTAGGTTCTATGTTGATGTAATGTATGGTTTACCTCTCGACGTCTCTCGTAGCTATTGAAAATGGTCTCCGTAGGGTTTTATTAGAATCATGTGCCATTAACTGATCTATGGTTGAGTAGTGGTAGAAAAAATGACTCAGGGTCCTATATCAGTTTGTTTTGAGTAGGTACACACCTCACATAAGTAGGGGAGATGTGAGAAAATCCAAGTATGATTGTTTTTCATACAAATGCAACAATTATTGTGGTTGTGCCTAGTTTTGTTCTTATGGACAAATTGGGGAACCCGCTACCAAATTTTAGGTTCCCTCAAATGGGGAAACTGGTTGATAAAATTTCTAGGTTCATGCCATAAGTTGCATGTGTGGATGGGTTTTGGCGGAATTGATTTTGGTTTCCTCCCCATTCCTTTAGAGACTAAAAAGGGATGAGAGGTTGAATGGAAATGAGTGCAAGGGTGATCCTCACGTGAAGTTTCTTCCTCGAAGAGACAATAAATGGTATGAGACATATCATCCACCATTTGGGTGTTGGGAAGTGATGGTGTCACAATATTGGCTTGGGAGATGGCTATCAATGTGTCCCAGTAGAGAGGGACTTCAAGGAAATGGTGCGTGTAGTCTCCATACTGCGTACATATAGCACATGAATGGTTGGTACATAATCCCTTGTTACGTGATGGTGTGGTATTATCTCCTAGAGGTGGAGGTGGGGATACTTGTGTATGTGATATGTGAATGAGAGCTTTCAACTCTTCTAATTTTGGTTACTGGTTGGTAGGGTGTCCCGATACATCACATAATGCACACAGTGGAGATACCATCCGAGAGGAATTAGTTAGGGTTTTGATTTTCTTACCTTTATTTTTCTCCCTTTTTCTAGCACCTACTAGTGTCATTGCATTCAAAATGACTAGAGTTGTGGCCACTGGAGGGGTATTCATAGGATCACATGAGGAAATGTAACACCTAAACTTGTTGACATGGTATGTGGGGAAAAATACCAAACAAGTATTGCGAAAGCCATGTTGGGAAATGTGGGGGATATAAGAAAGGTGATTAGGTGATTGTGTAGGGTAATAATTGGGATAAAATAGTTATAGTGTTGGGAGTTTCCAGAGGTGGTTGTGAGTCTTGGGGCTTGGTAACACTTTATGAACTCATCATACATATAAGGGTTGTGGAAGCAGGTGTGACTACTAGTGGGTTTCCTTGATACATACCAAGGAGTGATGATGCTTTGAACATCCTTGGTCCTGCTTCAGTCATGGATGGGACCAACTCATTGTGAGACCCTATGAAAGGTAACACATGATCCAGGGTTGTATATTCCAGTTTCTCATAGTGTGTTAGCTAGTCTATGGTGATAATTTTCCCATTGTGGGGAAACATCATGATGAAAAATAATTATGATGCTATTGCAGTCATGGTGTACATGTACTTGCAGCCTAGAAATATATTGTAATATAATTGGAAATCAAGGAATATTATGTCTACGAGCAATGTTTTTATAGCAAGATCCATAGGGATGTTCCAGAAAAGTTTGACGGGTGCAGAGGAGCGTCTGTCATAATCCCTTAATGTAATAGGGGAGGAAATTTGTTCGGAAGCTCCTAGTTTCTTCCAAACTAACTTTGACATAATACAAGTGGATTCCCCCTCATCTATAATGCATCCATGGATGGTAATGTTCCAGATGGTGGCTGGGATATGAAAGAAAATTATAGATGGGAGTCACGATGTAGCAATGTCCAAATTAAAAGCCACCAATTGTGAATTAGATGGGTCGATTGTGCCTAATGCAGAAATTAGGTATTTCCATTTATTTGGATAGGTTTACAAGACCTCCAATGTTGGCATGGATGAGGGAGACTATGTTAGGTCATCAACAATGATATAGCTAGATATTTACTTTGAGTTATGGGCATCAAGACATAATGACCCTTTGATCATTTTTGGAATGGGTTCAATAGGGGAGTCATGCTAATGTCAAAGGTGGAATAACAATAGTGTTTTATGATGAGGAATGATTGGTTTCCAGAGGGGTCCCATAGTCGTGGTTTCATGTTTGCAAGAGAACACTTGTCTCTCCCATGTAAATTTCATAATTGGATGTGTCATTAGAACTACACCTAGTTGGATTTTGGTATGGAGGAGAGGTGGTATCACGTTGTGTGGCCACTTATCCCTGGTGGGGGAAAGGATTATGAATTACTATAGGTTTTTGGTTTGTTCCCCCTTCCTCGTGGCCTCTCTCATCCACCTGAAATCCGGGAGTTGATGAAAATGATGGGTGTAATTCCCATATTCCCCACAAATAGTGCATGCATGGTTGGTCCTAAGAATAAAATTCTTGTTATTCTCCTGTGTGTTGTTGGTACCCTAACTCTGGGTTGGATTTCGATTAGGGGGGTTTCCCCCAGTCGATGTGCATGGAGGTTGTTGTTGAGGGCTACTCCCTAGGCCTTGCTCCCATTTTGGTTTATTTTTCCCTTTCCTTTTGTTAGGATTTTGAGGGTTAGCAATAATGAGGCTTTTGAATGCCCATTGTTGTTGAGGGAAGGAAGGTTGCACAAAATTAACCCATATGATTGGCTAAGGTGGGGGGTTATGTTGTTTAGGTGTAGGGAAAGGGTAGTAAGGGTTCCCTAGGCTTGGGTTAGACGATTTTTACTGAGAGGTTAAGGCCAATTACGTGCCACATTAATGGTATGGATGACCCTACATGGGAGGTTCTAAGGATACATAGGTTGATTGGGATAGAACCCAGGGTTAGATGGAACTGAGGGTATGTGTGTCCTACCAAAAATTGGAAGTGAGGTTGTGGACCGTACATGCCTCCATGGTATTGGAAAGTACTGTCAGTTTAATTTTAGGAAAATTTCCCAATCAAACCATTTTTAGCATTTGATGCTCCATGTTTATCCTATCCAAAAATTTGCAAGAAAGGAGAATTGGGGAGTATAGAGTAAATTTACCCTAACTAAGTATAGATAATATCAAATTGTTGAGATTTACTAATAGCATCTTCCTCTATTTGTGGAATATTTATGGCTACATATTTTACAATTGCAAGCAAAAGAGATTTCAAAAAGAAATCTAAAAGAAGGGTTGGTGTGACATTGACATACATAAACTACTATGTTTCCTCCATTCATGAACATGTCTGAGATGTGGGTAGAAGTAATTTGGTGAAAGTGGGTCAATAATTCCAATCCTGTGTCATGACGTACCAGGAGATACAAAAAGGATATGAATGATCAAGCTAGGGATTCAAAAATGTCATGGTAATGAGCTACCTTGCTCACATATCATTTCATTGTAGAGCCAACGAGGGTGCATTGAAATAGTCTCAGATGAACTGATTCCTCGACGGTGTTGTTAGATGAACACAAAAAATGGAAAGTCATGATGTTGTTGGAAGGATCCTCCCCTTGTTTACTGTTGGCTTGATGGGTCTTGACCTAGGTTCAGAGTTAAGGTTAACTAACAAAACCCTCTTACTACTGGCCCTTTCGACAGTGACCTGCTTGCGCAAGTCAAAGTCTCACCCAAAGCAGTATGGGGGGGTGCTGGAACCAGGTTTCCACACCCTGAGAGAGAATTAAATGATGCAGGTGTATTCAGATCTAAAACAACTGTGATCATACCTTCACAACAGAAGCCCTAACCAGACAGATTTAGGTCAATTACAAAAAATACCTTGTTTGCGCGCTAAAACAAACTCTGAAATCCTTGTAATAATCCTTAATACATATTATTAAATCTCCGTAGTAACATATCCATTCATTTATCATTCATCTAAAGAAGAAAATAGTTGTGAAATTGATCTAAACATAGATAACACAATAATCAGAAATAACATGCAGAAATAGATCATAAAGCAAATAACAGATGCATTTATTACTCAGATATCATCCAAAACATTCCTTTATTCATTCACAGTCAGATCTTCCTTACAACACCTTCAGTCTACCTGCACACACAGTGAGTAGAGTCTGAAAATTGTAGGATAAAGGTCTCCGCTCACACAGCTAGCAGGAGCCTTCTAACCCAGACAAGTTTGCTAAAATATCAAAACATAGTCAGATCTCTATCATCATCAACATCATTTTCTTCTATCAACTCAATATAGAATATTATTTATACTTTTAGCCTGCAATCATATAAGGTCCTCAAACTGTGGTTTGTGGCCCCTAGTTATACCCTTTGACCCAGTAAAAATCATGAGGGACTTTGACCCGCCCCAAAGCCCCTTGACTTGTGCTGTGCACGACTAAACATAAAAAAAAATTACAAAATATTCATGTTGGCTGGAAGGGTCCTGACCCAGGTTCAGAGGTTAAGGTTTGCCAACAAACCCATATAATATTGGCCCTTTCGGCAATGACATACTTGAGCAGATCAAAGTCTCACCCGAAGCAGTATGGGAGGGTGCTGGAACCAGGTTTTCGCACCCTAAGAGAGAGTAGGTAAGTGAGAAAAATTTTTGTTCGCAACCTCTCAGATTCCCACAGAACAGGTCTATTTGTAGGTTTGTTAACAGTATAATCCACAATTAATCATAACAAAGCTATTACCATGCACATATCTAGTCAGTACCTTCGTATCCATGTGCGTATCATTAATTACCAGCAAAAACTATCATAAACGAATCTATAACAGATCACAAATATACTTTATACCATAACATAGATGTATTCATAGCATAAAAAAATAACATAGATGTATTCGCAGCTCCGAATAGATTCCAAAGATTCGCATCAATAGTAACACAATAGATCTAGATAACGCAGAGATCCTTCAACTATATTCGCATATATTAGCATCCAAAAACCCAGTTACAACCCGAAACACAGCGTGCACACATAGCCAGCAGGGTCCGCACACAGTAGGACTGAGGATCTCCATGCACACAGCCAACAGGAGTCGTTACCCAAAACAACCCAAAACAGATCTAATAGTTTTCACGTAGCATGAGTCTAATTCATGCCTACCTCTAGACTTAAACTATCTGACTATTTGTATCAACTTAGCCTATGCTGTCCTGTGGTCCACAAACCATGGTTTTCGGACTCTAGGTCTACCCTTTGACCCATTACAACACATTTGGGGGGGTTTTTACTTGCCCCAAACCCCTGCATTAGACTAGTTAATACAAAATATACAAAATTTGCAGCATAGGGAGCCCCGTTCCAACAGGCCCCCAACACAATCTTGTGACTCGTCCTGAGTCACTGCAGCTGTGGTTTCTCCATCTTTGTCTGAAGCTACTTGACGACCTCAACCAGCGGGGGAAACACTCCTTTGCTCTGCGCAGCAGCAGTCTAAGCAATCTCCACCAACTTCTGCGAAGTTGGGCCTTCTATAGTAGCAGTGACGCTCTCCAATGTCTGGTTCAATTGCTTAACTACGACGTTGACATCTTGTGACAGCTTAAGAGCCTCATCTAACCATGGCTGGAGGTCATCAATAAAAGTCTTCTTCCATTTCCGAAGAGCTTCCATGTCGTCTCTGAGTGCATGGATGGTACGTAGTCGGGCCAAGCACTGAGCAGGGGTCAGAGTGGTCAGTGTAGCCTCGATTTGGTCAAACTCTTCTTCCTTATAACACAGTGCTTGGTTGATTTCACGCAGGAGAGGGTCGCGCTACACCTTAGTCCACAACTACATAAATGTTTCCAATAGTTCTGCACCCTGAGAAATTTGACTTGTAATGACATTTGTAGCCTCTGTAACCAACGCATCTCGCTGGGCTCTTACCTCTGGTGGCATCTCCGGTTGCAACTTGGCCTACAAGGCCGCAATCTGCTATTCCATATTCATTCTGACCACCTGGATCTCGGTCCTCGAAGCCTTGAGTGCTGCAACAAGCCCCTCAATTTTGGCCCGGGGAGTGGCCGAGGTCGGGATATCTTCAGTAACATCTGCGCAGAGCTGACTGATGAGGCATTCCAATTCTGTCTACTGTGCAGTAGCGAGGGTACATGCAACCTGCGCCTAAGATACCTCAAGGATTTTCTCCTCAATTTCCTACTCAGATGTATTGAGCTTCTTGTGCACGTGATGGTCTCTGTGTTGTATTTATTCGAATAGGGAGGTGTGGAGGACCTGCAATGATTCATGTGTCAAACTAGATAGATTCAGCTGTACCTCTGCATAGGCTTGGACTTGTGATCCCATGTCGGGTGGACTCAACGCAAGGGTTGCGTCTGGCAGGGGACAAAGGCAGATTTCCACTGTAACGAGTTCTATGCTGCTAGTTGTTGAGGCTAGCTGTGCCTGAATCATACTTATTTGCAGCGTGTCCATATTTAGTTGCAGAGCTCGAAACTCGGCCTGGAGCGTAGTGACCGTGGCCTTTTTCTGCTCTTCCAAAGCCAGTGATTTATCTTCTGCATCAAGTGTGACTGTGTCTGAAATATTCTCTATGTTTTCTTTGATCAAAATGACTTCTGCATCCCGTTCTGGTCGGATGGCTCACTGCTTCTTCCGTGGTCCCTTAATAGGGTCACTAGTCCATTTTGTACCTCGAGGGGAGTCGACACCTCTCACCTCCTGACCTTCTGCACCCAGATCCTACTGCAAATCCTTCTGTGATGTCATTTCTGTGCCCTTCCCCATGTTCCTACCCTACTATGAACCCTTCTGTGATGCCCGTTCCACGCCCTTCCTAGTACTTTTTCCCTGTCCTCCGGTTCCTTTAGTGGTGTCTGGCGAGGTAACCTTCGCGGTGCTAACCCCTGCAGTGTCCTTCACACTTGATTTGAAGCCCAGCTTCCAGTGTGGAGGCCAAGTCACAATCAAGTGGTCAATGTCCTCATCAGAAACCATATATGGGAGTGAGACCCATGCTGGATCCTTGCGGCCTTTGATTTGGACAGTATGCATAGTTACCTGAAACGCCGTGATGCTCTTGTATTTGTCATATACTGCCGGTGAAAAGCGTGGCTGGGAATTGATTACTGCTACAAGTCCACTCTAAAAGAGGACCCAAAAGACTTGATTGTCCTCAATATGTTGTGCAGCCTTGGAGTCCCACAAATTCGCGTATCACGCCCCTTCGCACATATTGGGCGTGAGCTTAGGGAGGGACAAATTTTCTGGGGCTTCCCATGCGACCAACGCGATGATAAGCAGTAACCAGGAGTAACATAATGCACGCCCCTGGTCCTGGGCTTCACGTACATTTTCCATAAATTCATTACACAGGTAATGGGCCCAATTGAAGCAAACCCCCTTTTCGCATCGACCTGCCAGCTGAATTACATACGTAGGGATGGTGGCAGCCTGGAATTTGTGCATCAACTTGCATGCCAGAAACAAGGTACCCATCTACGTACCGGGGTTTTTGATGGTGCTGATCATGAAACCCTGAGTGTTCCGCTCCATGTGCTAATCCTCATGCACCTTGTCGACGATCTTTTGTTCATAATTCTTGCTGACACATAGCATAGGGTTTGGCCCTTCCATGGGGAGACTAGTAATCCGGTGGATAAGTGATGTGTCTATGGGTATTGTATCCTATATCCATAAACTGCCATCATGAACTAGGGAAAGAAGTTGGCGCACCAGTCGGTCTGTGATATTGTAGTGGCCAAAATGCGACATTCTCAGCAGGTTTAAGAGCCCGGAACCCACCAATCTGCGTACCCAGCGCATGGCGACTATATTGATCCCGTCGTCTTCCAATATCCTTTCAAGGTATAGCTCAGGTGCCAACTAGAGTAAGGCCTCCAAAATGGCTAGGTCGTAGTCATTGAATTTTACCTCATGGAGCTTACTAAAGGGTTCTCCAATGATGGGGACTTCACCCAGAGGCAGTGGCATCTACATATAGGTGTGTAGGCCATCGAGATTCTTTGGCGTGTGTGTGAGGACCTGCAGGGACGAACAAAGGGTGGTAGCCAACTGATTGGTTCGGCTATCTGGGCTTCTTCCTGAGGATATAAAGGTCTCTTTGCTGGGTTAGGCGAGCGTGCCTAGGGCACCCCCTATGGGGACTTCACATTTAGAGGAGAGGTGCGGGGCTTTACCCTAGCCCATTTCACAGGTTTCCTTGACCCTTGTGATTTTTATTTCCCTTGCTTGGCGTAGACACAACCTCCTCAACTTCGGGGTGGACTTCCAATACTTCCTCGAATTCTTGCTCTGCCGAGACCGTTGTCTATGAGGACTGAGCAGGATTGGTTGCCATCATTCTGGCATGGAAAATGAACTCAGGGTTGCTACTATCAGAGGGTGTAGGACACACATACATTAATGAAGCACAATAGGCACAAACTTGCCAAGCACAAATAATACAAGAGATACAGAACCCTCTTCTGATCTAGCCTTCTAATTTTATAGCTGCGGGGATCAATCAATGGTTGGGTGAACCTCACTCGAAACTTACCATCAAGTAAACAGTAAAAAATCTTCGGAAATTTCCTCATTAAAAGCCAGCCGCCCACTCCTTTCAACTATAAAATTTTCTTTTTACCCAGTTTTACTGTTCCAACGGCTAGTTTTCGCACCTCCTATGTGCCCAATGCACCCCCGCACTCCCAGCATACCTCCTGCGCTCATAGCGCATCCATGTGCTCCCAGTGCACCTCCTGTGCTCCCAGTGCACCCCTGTGCATATTCTTCCTTATACAGCTACTCCTACCATATAGTCATTTGATTCGGTATGGCTTGAGCCGACTACCATTGACATATCCTGGTATGATATCACCTCGCAGGGTGGCTATTCGGATAACTCCACATTAGTGATTTCTTTTACCATATAGGGACCTAGCCAGTGGTGACGGAACTTCCCTAGGTGCTTCGCAAACTGGATATCATAGAGGAGGACCAATTCTCCCTCTGAGAATGTCTTTTTCCGAATATGTATGTCATGCCATGCTTTCTCCCGGGCCTTCTGAACTTGTTGATGGAAATTAGAAATGAATTGATCTTCCTATAAAGCCACAAGCTGCACTAAAATTTCCTCCATGATATTTGGTTTTTCCATATTCATAAAGGTTGCAATACACAGGCTAAGAACAATATACTCCATTGGCATGATGGCTTCCTTTCCATAGACCATCCGGAACGATGTATTTCCTGTCAGTTTCTTGCATGTGGTGCGATAGGCCCGAAGGATTGATAGGATGCACATGTCCCAGTCACTGCGATCTACATTGCAGACCTTAGTTAGTGTCTGCTCCAAGATTTTGTTGAAATCTTTGACAGCTCCATTTACTTATGGATAATATGGGGTGATTTTTTCATGGTGGATATGAAATTATTCAATCAATTCTTCGATGGTTGCATTAACAAAATTCCTACCTCTGTCACTCATCAAGATCTTTGGGCAGCCAAACCCAGTCAGAATATGTTAAAAAATGAGGTGTACAGTGGTATATGTAGTGCAATCCTTCATAGCTTGTATTTCAGCCCACCGAGTCACATAATCACTCGCAGTGATGATGTAGCATGCACCTGTCTTCTTCCTTGATGGATTGATGGGTCCAACAAAGTCTATGGCCCATTTTTCGAATGCTTGCAAGGCCATCTGTGGCTGTAAAGGCATTTCATCTCTGCACGATGGTCTTCCTGTCCTTTGGAAAGTGTCATAAGATTTGTAATAATCGTGAGAGTCACTATGCAGTGTAGGCCACCATAGCCTGGCACTTAGGATCTTCTGCGCTGTTGCCTTTCCTGCGTAGTGACCTCCTGCCATGCCCCTATGAGATTTTGCTAACATGGTGTGCCACTCATGCTCCAAGACGTATCTTCGCAGCACTTCATCAGCTCCTAACTTATACAAGTGACCTGCAATAATGGTAAAATATGTTGCGCAGGTTACCAACTCTTTTTTCTGTTGTACTGAATACTCTGCAGGTGCTGTCACCATAGTCAAGAAGTGAATGATGTTGGTGAAGTGTACATCCACTACCTTAATAGCGAACAACTGTGCATCCGGAAATCTTTCCTCTAGGTTGGTCGACTCTTCACCATTTTCGATCTGGGATAGGTGATCTGGACCATCATTTAACTTTCCTGGCTTTACTATGATCTCAAAGTCATATTATTGAAACAACAAGAGCCATTGAAATATTGTCTCCCCTAACACATGCTTATTCACTAGGTACTTCAAAGCTGAGTGATCGTTGAACATCTTGAAGTGCCCATCCAATAGGTAATTCCATTATTTCT
This sequence comes from Pinus albicaulis, assembly GCA_034641835.2. NCBI lineage: Eukaryota > Viridiplantae > Streptophyta > Pinopsida > Pinales > Pinaceae > Pinus > Pinus albicaulis. The sequence goes on from CM076570.1 coordinate 60,201,080, forward strand.
GCAAGGCGTACACCATGGCTAACCCTTCCCGCTCAGTAGTGGAGTAGTTATGCTTCGCACTAGAGATCTTCCTACTAGAAAACGCAACTGGATGGTCAATGTCCCCTTCCCCTGGCTGCGTCAGGACAACTCCCAAGGCAATCCCTGAAGCATTGACATGGACATGAAATACCTTCGCCTAATCAGGAAATATGAGGATAGGTGCAAAGACCATCTTTTCCTTGAGTAACTCAAATTTTTTTGACACTTGTCGTCCCAGTAGAACGATACCTCCTTTTTCAACAATTTTTCCATAGGTACGGTGATTAGTGCATACCATTGAATAAAATTCCTGTAGTAGCCTATGTGTCTGACGATAGAGCGTAGCTACTTCTCAGTGGTAGGAACTTCCAGTTTGATGATAACCGCCACCTTGGCAGGGTCGACCATCAGCCCTTGCCGACAAACTATGTGACCCAATAAGATCCAAAATGGTACGTAGAATATGCATTTCTTGAAATTCAAGGAGATTTGGTGATCTCTATAGGCATCCAACATCATGCACAGGTTCAAGACATGACTTTTTACTAACCCAAATATAGTCCAATCGTCAAAATATACCTCCAAGAACTTGTGGATAAATTCCTTAAATAAATCAACTACTACTCGCGAAAGGATGGTAGGGGCATTCTTGAGTCCAAACGGCATAATGGTGTACTGAAATGAACCCCATTCAGTAGTGAATGTGGTCTTGCTTCTATCTTCAAGTGTGATCCCGATTTGATGATAGCCCGAGAACCCATCAGTGAACGAGTATGCCTCCTGCCCTCCTATGCTATCAAGGATTTCATCTGAGAATGGCTTAGGAAAGGGATCATGTACGCAAGCGTCATTCAATTTGTGCTGGTCAACACAGATCCATATCTCTCCCTTAGTATTTTTCTCCTAAACCACCATCAGACTTACCTAGTTTGACTGTTCGATTGGTTTGATGATACCTGCAACGACCATTTTGTCAATTTCTTCCTTGAATTTATGTTTTTACTTGGGGTTCAACCAATAAGGGCGCTGCTTTACCAGACATGCATATGGTTTTAGCATGATGCACATGACTCCTAGGTCCATTGTAATCCCTTTGAGTTCCAAAAATTTAGTCAGGAATAAGTCCTGGTATTTCGTGAGGAGTTCTGAAACCTTTCCCACCGTATCATCATCCCAGTAGTCCCCTTTTTGAGCTAACTTTGGCCATGCCTCCGTTATAATGTTGATTTACCATAGCTTCAGAGGCTTAGTGACATCGACAGTCTGTAGTGGGGGTCCAACAACTATGTGCTCTCCCTCCGAATCCGGGATAGAGACATTCCGCGGGTCTTCATCGCACTCATCTATTGATAAATTGTGACAATTGATAGTATCCTGCATTTGCGCTTCCCATGTTGGTATCCCATGTGCTACGCTAGGGTGGGATTCATCAAATACTAAGGCATAAATATCCTGTAGAGCTTCATCGAGTGCCTGCATTCCTCTTGTCAACCTGAATGTCCCTATAAACTCATCCTTCAGGGTTTCCCAGTGGCGGGTGCGCTGGTGTAATTCTGCATCTAAGTACCATGTAGTCGGGATCGGCCCCAAGGCATGAATGAACAGATGGACCCATTATTCTGTATTTTATTTGCCCCATTCTTCCATCCATGTAGACAAGTGTTCACGTGGTTCTCCCGGTCTAAAGAAAGTCTTTACACGCAGGTGAGCTGGAGGTTCGAATCGTAAGATCATCATGTTGTGACATTCCTCCCAGTCCTGGAATTCCCCCTTATGCGTGTCCCACCACCTCGTAGGAGTCATGCACATGGTGAGATTAAGGGAACATAACCTTCATTCCCTTGGGACTTCAGCTTCAAAGGTTTGCAGAAACCCCTTAATGCTACCAGAACCATCAAAGTAGGGCAAGTATCTTACCTTTGAGGAAATACATTGGAAGCTCTTTGTAATCCTAAGACAACACAGTGCAGAGACATCATGTAACAGATTCTGCCAATTTTCTACCTCCCCATCGGAGTCAGAAAAACAGTCGCTGTCCTTTTCCTAGTAGAGCACACCCTTAGATGTAGGATTGATCCAATCTTCGTCCCGAGTAGTCAATTTATAAATGTGATCCACATCCTCTTCTTTGCGCATCGATTCTATATACTGCTCTCCTTCCGTAGGATCTAGTAGGACTATCACCCATGTACCTTCATTCTCAAATACCATGCTCCTTTTCTTTAGGTTGATAATACCTCCCATATCTATAGCCCTATCCAGCCCTAGAAGTGCAGGGTAAGGATCCGCATCGTCCACAATCTGGATTACTTCAAAGTCGGCGCGTACCTTAACTCCTGCAATGTCTACCATAATTTTTGACAGCCTCCCCAATGGTATGATCTTCTGCTGGTTAGCCATGAGCAGTTGTATAGTGGACCATTCGAGCTTCAGTTCCCCCATCTACTGCCACGTCTACTTAGGCAGGACATTCACATCTGACCCTAGGTCCAAGATGACCTGATCCATCTCATAGTCGCCAATTTGCATAGTAAGCCGCATTTCTCAACTAGTGTGTTTCTTGTGCTTGTAAATTTTGTTCACATCCTTAACTTCTGTGAAGGGGTTATATTTTTCTGCGTAGTTGTCTATTAGTGCTTGAAGATTTTATACTGCCCTTTGGTTTTGCAGCAACTTCATACATGCTTGCAAAAATGGTTTGACCTCGTCATCCGCTTTGAGGTTTGCAGGAGCTTGAGAAGTAGATGCCTCAACCTTAGTAAAGTCTTTGCGAGCTGCGACAAATGTTTCCTTTTACTTCTGTAGGTCCAAACCTTCTTGTTTGATAGCTGCTTTTCAGATAAGAGTCTTAGCCGCAACTTTATCCTCAGCTCCCTCAGTAGCCATGCTGCTGCGTGTTATGACATTAATGCTTGGTCCTTCGTCTCGCGGTTCTGCCTTAACCCTCTGCACATTCTGCATAGGTGTCTGCTAATTTTCCTGCATTTTTGCTATTAGAATTGGACAATCTTCAATCACATGGTCTAGCTATCTACAATACCTAGAAGATTGCCTCGCAGGGTTCAGGAAATCCCTCACAAAGTGCCCTACTTCTCCACAGTTATAACAGATCAGTTGTCCTCTTCCCTGATCTGTGCCTCCACCCCTCCCCCCTCCTCTGCCCTTGGCTGGGAAGCCTCTTCTGCTTGAGGGAGATAGAGGTGACAAAGGGTCAAATTTCATACTATATATGTTTCCTCGGTCCATCATTAGATCGTATGTCCGACAGTTCTATTCGTCATGTCCCACAGATGAGAAAAATCGACACCATTGTTGCTTCAACTCTGGAACATAAGCGACTAGACAGGGGCAGTGGTTGGTATCATGCAGTCCTGCTATATAACAGTCTGTAGACCATAAGATCAGACTACTTGGTCCTGCACCTTCCCTAGGATGTAATAGGCTGGGCCCCCCAGCCTGCATGTAATCTGCCAATAGAGGGCACTGATCCTTGGTGTTCCCAGACACCCTACATCTTATGCACCATACATCTGGGCTGGCTTCTTTCCCCCGCTCCCTGCGCAGGTTCTGGATTTCGAGATGCATTGCCTGCAGCTACCCTTGAATATGCTGTACCCCCAACTGATCATCATCTCTCGGCGTGAATTCCAACTTCATAGCAATCTCCAAGGATTTTTCTTGCGAGTCAATGGCTTGCTAACCCATAGGTCCATGCAGGTGAGATAGTAACATAGCGATGAACCATTCCTTGTGCTGTCTGTCATCATACAGAAATTCCCCCTCTCTGATCACCTTCTTTAGTCCTTGGTCAGCCTCCCATACAGACACAGAGGGCCCTTGTTTGAAATATTTTAGGTCATTCACTATCTAAGAGTAGGACTTAGGCTTCCAAAACTGTTGTTTTAGGGCATCCTTAACCTCTTGAATAGTCGAATTTGCATGCTGAGCTATGTATCCCATATACCAGTCTAGGGCTCTTCCCTTGAAGGCGAGGGATAACTGTGCCCTTTTTACAGCATCGCTGGCCACATTTTGCGCAGTCCATACGGACTCTACGACAAACTAGAATTGGCCCATATCTTTGTCTCCTACACCTTTGAAGGTGGGTAGCTTCATGTGCATGGCCATATCTTCTTCTGGGGTTGGCGGTGGTGGCAGAGGTGTGGGGGAGTTATTTCCATTATGTGGATTCTAAGGTGGTGTCTTAGGAGGGCTATTTCCTACGTGCACAGCCAGTTCTCTCAACAGACTGTAGATGGATATGTCCCCTTCTTGATTGACTCTGTAGTACTTACCGCTCTGAGTTTTACCATCGCTCTGATCAGATCTGATTCACTCGGTGTGGCTGCACAGAATGCCCTTTTCGTACAATAATATTTTAATTAGCAATGGTAATTTTTTCAAGAACTTACCTTGGAAACCTATGAAGAACCTTTGTTCTGCTTCAGAATAGGACACGAACTGATCGACTGAAAATTCTATCACAAATCCTCCCAGCACGCTATCCACCCAGTTATCTACCATACGAGTGATGGTGTTGTTAGTATTCTCCAACTGCTGGATTAATTCTAGGGTCCACTGCGTGACCCGCTCGTCCTTCCAACATGTCTGTAAATCTACAATCCTAGCTAGTCACTCCTGCAGCTCGTGTGCAAAGGTTACAAAGAAAATTTCATATACTTCAGTAAAAATGTACTTATTTTTCCACTTCTTAGCTGTCAACTTCATGCTGCAATTCTATTTTATAGAAAATTCCTGAACCTGTCTTTTGAACCACTCTTCAATTTTCGCCCTCTCAGGTCTCCAATGACCTCATGGCATTACCCAATCTCTCTCTCAAAATGCTCTCGATCCCAAAAATAGAACCATTTGTTGGCTTGAAGGGTCCTGACCCAGGTTTGGAGGTTAAGGTTTGCCAACAAACCCCTATACTACTGGCCCTTTCGGCAATGACCTACTTGCGTAGGCTAAAGTCTCACCCGAATCAGTATGGGAGGGTGCTGGAACGAGGTTTCCGCACCCTGAGAGAGAGTAGGTAAGTGAGGAAGATCCGTGTTCGCAACCTATCAGATTCCCACAGAATAGGTCTATTCATAGGTTTGTTAACAGTATAATCCACAATTAATCATAACATAGCGTTGTATGGTACAACAATCCTCCCCATTTCAAAATTTTAGAATAGATTTCATTTAGAAATAGGTCCCCCTTTTTTTTTTAAGATAGGAATAAAAGACTTAGATTAAATCCGATCATTTTGAATAAAACAATAAAAATTTCATTGTTTAGAAAATCATATATCACATATCGCAAATCAAAAGTGCATATAAACAAATGCAACATTGAAAATTTCCGATCCGATGGAATATAATGTCTTTTATCGCATCAACATAATACATAAAAGTATCCATATTGAACAAAGTCTGATGTGATAAAGTAATCACTATCGCAAATCAGAGGTATCTTAAAAGATTTACATTTTTTTTGAAAAACTCCAATGCGATGCGATGCATCGCAAATCGAATTTTAGAGAAGCAATGTTACATAGAATTATTTTATAAACTCCGATCCGATGGACCCCATCGCTAATCGCAAATCGCAAAATGAAAAAGCAAACTCTTCATTTGGTCAATTGCAAAAATCCGATGCGATGTGATTTATCGCAATCACATTTCGGAGGAACAAACATCATATTCACTCATGTTACCAAAATCCCGATGCGATGGAACCCACAGTAATCACAGTCACAAAATCGGCGAATATCATTTGCAACTTATTTCCTTTGTAAAGAGCCGATGTGATATACCATCATCGCAATCGCAAATCGATGGAAATCATGAAATGTTAGTTGTTGTCCCTTTTGATAAACTCCGATGCGATCGATACTTAATTTTTACACTGCGCATATGTTATTTATTCATCACAATCGCAAAATTCAAAAGGGAAGTTTTATATTCACATTTCAAAATTTCCGATCTCCGATTGTATGTTTATTATTAAATAGAAAATCGAATGAATGATGGTGATTGATTCTATTTTGAATGCATGAGTGTGACTCTTATAAATGGAATTTAAGTTTAAAAACGGAGATAATAAATTTAAATCAACGAATAAATCTTTTTATATAGTTGTTCTCCTCATTTTATTTTTACCATGTCTGAAAGATTTTCTCATTTGGAGAACCACAGAACACCCAATCATTTCGTTCGCCGAGCAAGTGAAACATTACCAGACGACAAGATGTCTAAGAGATCTAAGAAATCAAAGGCCGCTTCCGCTGCAAATTTCGCTGCTATTCCCATAGCACCAAAAGAAAAACCAACGAAAATTAAGTTGGTTATAGACACATCATGTCAGGGTCTTGGAAAAATCTCTTGGGAAGATGTATATAACTTGATTCAAAAAGAAAACCATAAAGTCACTAAGGTGAAGGCAACAGTTCCTGACAAATAAAACTCTGATTATGAATCCGAGTCTCCTCTTAAAGCCCTTGCAAATTCATTCCTCCACAGAATTTCAGCTCGGGCAATTTTTTTTCCCTATTATGATGTAATTTGGTGGGTGATAAACAATGTCACCATTAAAAATAGGACATTTGTTTCAGCTGCTGGAACAATATTTGGGTCTTTCAGAGTGGAGGATATTAAGGAAATGTACCATCTTCCAGACCCTCAGAAACTCTACAACAAAGACTTCATTAAGGATTTTTCTGCAAGTAATGAGACTCAGTCAGAACCAATCATAGAATGGAGAAAAGCTCCAGAGAAGCATAAAAATGAATCATCAGGTATGTACTCCGTGGAGTCCATTTCGGCCCCATATTGTTATGCTACTGCGATGATGTGTAGGCTTTTCGGAAACGATAATTCTGCTAGATTTTCAATCCAAATGGTACCCTTAATCCATTCTGCTGTGAATTCTGAAATCATGGACTGGTCAGTTATCCTTTCAGATAAGATAGCTAATAGAATCCTAGAGTATAGAAAGGATAAAGACACAGGAAATACAACCTCGTTTTACTTCTATGCCTACATTTTAGATGCCCTATGTTTCAATTATGAATTTCCCATTCTAGGTTGGAAATGGACCCCCCAAGATACTTCTCCTATACATATTTATCATAAGCTCCAGTTGAAGGTTCATTTTAAAAACCATGTATATAGAATCTGTCACGGTTTTCTGATTCCTGTCTATCAAACCATTTTTAACCAATTTCCTCCTCGGCTTTCTGGAAAAGCTAAGAATGATATATCCCTGATTGGTGACTGGTTTGGAGAAGATAAATTTACCTATGTCAGAGTTTTTGGGAGCATTTTGGAGCCCCATATTTTACCTCTGTATGTTCCTGACAAACTGTTAGCACAGGAAATTTCTTACCAGTTAATAGTAGAAGGTTTGTCAAGGTGTCTAAAGAATAATAAGAAATTGATGTGGCCCGCTTTTCCCTTTCACTGTGGGAATTATACTCTTAATGACTTCAGACATGCTGAGAAGGAAGTCATTAAAATAAGGGATCTTAAGCTTGCAATAGTCCAGGGAAAGCAGTATGACCCGAGAAAAGTAGCTTTTGATTTCACAACTTCAGTTTCAATCACTCGGTTTGAGCATGAACCCGATGAGTTTGATGATTTATTTGTTTCTGTTGATAAATTTTCGCAAGTCTATAACTTGGCTAAATCCAAGTTTCAGACTGAAGATATGAATAAATTCATGCTGTTTCGAAGCGAGAGACTACTAAAATCTCCTCTTGACCAATTAAGAATCCATTCGCAAGGAGCTGAAAGTATAGAAACAGAGCAGAAGGAAAAAGAAGATGCAGCTAAAAAAGCAGGAAAAGAAGCATCTACCAGCAAGGGTAATGTACAGATAGAAAATTCAATCACAAGTGGCAAACTTGATGTGCAAAAGGAGAATATTGGCGACAAAACTGATGTACATATTGAGAAAGGAACTACAGTTCAGACAAAAAAGGAAAACACAGGTATTAAGACCAATGTGCAGTCTGAGAAAAAAAACACAGGAAAAAAGGCTAATGTTCAGACAGAAAAAGAAAATACTGGTAATAAGCCAGATAATCAACTTGAAAAAGAAAAGACCACTGAGAAAGTGGTGGACTCTGCTGAAGTTATTATTACTTCCCATTTTCTAAGTCAATATGAATAATTTTCTTAGCAAATAGGATCACAAAGTAATCCTCAAGTTGACATTATGAAAGATCAAGATATGGAAATCATCCCTGAGCATCCTACAGAAGAAATTTTGTTGAAAGTAGAAGAGATTCATCCTCTAGATATCTTTTACAGTCCTAAGTATAGGGCTGTTGTCAGGAAGCAGAGGAAGAGAAGAAGAACAGATCAAGAGTCTCTTTCAACATCACAAGTTGAACTTATGAACATTATCTGAAAAAATACTGAGGTGAATCCTTTAGAGGATCTCACCAACTTGTCACAATATGCAGGTGCCTATAGTGCAGATAATATAGACAAGGCTTCTGAAGTCTCCCAAATGATGAAACAAAAATACTTACAGATAACTATGCTGGAGGAACAAGCAACAGAAAATCAACAAAAGATAATGCAGTTGGAACATCAGTTGCAAGAAGAAGAGCTCAGAGCTAAACAGTTGGAAGAGAAACTTGGCATTGCAAATAAAAAGATTGATCAACAAGATTTGAATAAGCAACAACAGTTAAATCAAGAGGTGGAAAAGTTACAAACCCTAATACAACATGAGAAAACTGCTAAGGGTGAGCAAGAGAAAATATTCCAAGCAAGATTGGACAAATTTAGGGATTATCCTAAGTTAGATAAATTTAAAACTGAAGCTCTTGAAACGAACAAAATACTGTCTCAGTAGTTGAATGAACTATGTCAAAATATGGCACAAATTGAGCCCTTATGTGAAATAACATCATCTCTTATAGATGAAGGAGTCAACCTCAGGCTCGAATTTGATGATGCAAATGAGAAAATTTCTGAATTTCTTTCATGGCAAGACTCAAAGCAAGGAAGGAATGCAAACCTTCCCAGGATTGAAGAAAGACATAAATAAATTCTGTTTATTGAATGGGAAAAGCAGTTGATAAAAGGAGAAAGAGCCACATCAAGAGCCAAAACTATGATGAATAATATAACACAGTTGGTTAATGATAGCTTACACGCCACCAATTTAATTTCAAATTGTATCCCAGGTAAATTACCAAAGGTAAAGAGATTGATTCTAAGTGGAAGCAAGAATTAGTCAATAAGAATTAGCAAATCAACAAACTTCAAGGAATTTCATGGGACATCATGTGGACATATATAATCAAGCCACAGTCAACAAATGGCAATCAAATGCCTTTCCAATGCCATTAGTTGCATCATTCCAGAGTTTTCTGATGCCACGTATACTGGTCAGTTACATTCGAGGGTAAGTCATCCAGCAGAGGTCAAAGATATGCTCAAAATTTTCCACCTCGGCACATTGAATGCAAGAGAAAATCAATGAATTTGTTTCATTTTAATATCGCAAGTTTGTTTTTGGATTTTCGATGATAGATTGTAGTAATAGTTTTAGTTATTTTGTTTTATTAATTTCCTATTTAAACCCTTTCCGTGCATTGGAGAAAGGGTCCTGAGTTTGTAATATTTTTGACTTGGATGTTACATTTTTGTACTCCATCGACTATTATATTTTTATAAAGGATCACATCTGGTGGTTTATGGAAAATTACCTCTGAGAATTGCATTTCTGTACCTTAGAGTTTGTTTTACATTGAAGCACTAGATTTGGATATTGAATTGCATCAGGAAAAATATCAAGATGAATATGGTATTTCTATCAATTTACTGTTATTTTTCTTATGTTATGAGATATTCTCTTTAAATTTGCTATCATTTATATGTACTTGCTTTACAAATATTTCTTTATACATATCATTTCTGAGTGTATATAAATATCTATCTTTCATAGTGTATACAAATGATATATAAAATGATGAATGCAATGTGTTATTATAACTCTGTTTAATTTCTTAAAAAGAGTTATCATTATTTTATACTGCATATTTCAATTAAATTATAATACATTTTCATGGTTATTGGTTTGATTGAAACAATCTTAAAAGTTGTATTCATAGTTGACACCCGGGTTAGTTTTAGAATTATTTATAAGTTATAGATTAAATTATATAGATTATTTAAGTAATTTTAGTTACATTATCCACTCATACAATAATTCCATCACTAGACCATTTAGTTATTAGGAAACTGGTCCTATAAATCCAGTCGGAGCCACCACACCAAATGGAAAAGGAGCTGTCCTAAGGTCCCGACCGGGTGGTTTTCCCCCAATGTTTGAAGCAACGATTTTTGAGGCTTCAACACATAGGTATTACCACGCACATATCTAGTCAGTACCTTTTCATCCACGTGCGTATCAGTAATTACTAGCACATCCTATCATAAACGCATCTATAACAGATCACATATATACTTTATACCATAACACAGATGTATTCACAACATAAACAGATATCACAAATGTATTTGTAGCTCCAAACAGATTCCAAATATTTGCATCAATAGTAACACAATAGATCTAGATAACACAGATATAGTTCAACTATATCAGCATATATTAGCATCCAAAAACCCAGTTACAACCCAAAACACAGCCTGCACACACAACCAGTAGGGTCTGCACACAGCAGGACTGAGGATCTCCATGCACACAGCCAGTAGGAGTCCTTACCCAAAAAAACCCAAAAAAGATCTAACAGTTTTCATGTAGCATCAGTCCAATTCATGCCTACCTCTAGACTCAAACTATCTGACTATTTATATCAACTTAGCCTATGCTATCCTGTGGTTTGCAAACCGTGGTTTGTGGACTCTAGGTCTACCCTTTGACCCATTACAACATGTTTGGGGGTTTTTACCCACCCCAAAACCCTGAATTAGACTAATTAATACAGAATATACAAAATTTTCAGCTTAGGGAGCCCCATTCCAATAATTCCAAAAATATATCAAAATTCGATCATAAGGGACCCCGCTCCAACAGGCCCCCAACAAAATCTTGTGACTCGTCCTGAGTCACAACGTTACTGGCTTTGTCATCTTGTTATGTAGGTCTTCAATGGTAGCAGCAAAGGGCGTCGAGATGCCCTCACTCTGATCTATTGTACTCAGTGCGTTATGTACCAGCTTCTACGATGTCAACCCTTCTGCAGCTAGATTGATACTTTGTAGGGTCTGATTAAGGTTCTTAACGGCTGCATCCAGGTCTTGAGACAAATTCATTGTCTCGTCCACCCATGGCTTCATATGCTCGATCATGATCTGCATCTTCTTACAAAGCTCCTCGACTTCATAACATAGAACTTGACTCGTCTACATGCAGGCCATGCATTGAGAAGTGAAAAAAGTGGGCAAGGCCTCCTAAAGGTCGTCAAAGGTCTACTCCTTGGCGTGCAAATCCTGAGTGATATTTTTGACTAGTGGGTTTGTTTGGACAGAGTTCCACAGTCCCATTTGTGTCTCAAGCAGCACGAAGCCCTTTTCAACATTAGCTGAGATTCTTTTTGACGCTTCTTTCACCAAGGCTTCTCACTACGCACACCTCTAGGGGAGTCTTAGGTTGCATGTTAGCTTGCAATGCTGCAATCTGTTGTTCAAACTTTGCTTTCACCATTTGCACTTCTGTCCTGGAAGCCTTTAGCGCGACAACTAAGCTTTCAATTTTGACCTGCGGTGTGACAGATGCAGGAATGGCCACTTCAGGAAGATCACCGCAAAACCTCTCGATCAAATGTTCCAACTTTGCATGCTAATCCAAAACTAAGATATCCCGCCGCTCATGTTCCAAAACATATCTTCTCAATACTTCATCTAATCCCCACTTATAGAACTGACCCGCAATCAGGGTAAAATCAGCTATGCACGCAACCAAATCCTTCTTCTGCTGCACCGAATATTCAACAAGCGTGATTACAGTGGTCAGAAAGTGAATAATATTAGCAAGTGCTCATCAACCACCTTGATAGAAAAGATCTGTGCATCAAGTAACCCTTCCTCCAGACTGGTTGGTTCTTCCCCATTTTCGACGCGTGACAAATGATCATGTCCAACATTTAGTCTTCTAGGCTTCACAATGATTTCAAATTCATACTCTTGAAATAACATCAACCATCTATAAATATTCCCCCCCAACACAGGCTTAGTGAATAGGTACTTCAAAGCATAATGGTTAGTGAATATTTTGAAGTGTCCTCCTAGCAAATAGTGCCTGTATTTTTACAAAGAATAGACCATGGTCAATCCTTCCCTTTCTGTGGTTGAATAGTTGCGCTCTGCACTTGAGATCTTCCTACTGGCAAAATCAACTGGGTGATCAATGTCTCCTTCTCTTGGCTACACTAGAATAGGCCCAAGTGCTATACCAGATGCATCCACATGTAAATGAAAAACCTTAGACCAGTCTGGGAATATCAAAATAGGTGCAGTGACCATTTTCTCCTTTAGCAGCTCAAAGCTCTTTTAACATTCCTCATCCGAAAAAAAATGACACATCCTTCTTTAGTAACTTCTTTATTGGCACAGTGATCAGAGCATAACCCTGAATGAACTTCCTGTAATATCCAATGTGTCCTAGGATGGAGCGCAGGTGTTTCTCATTAGTGGGAACTTCTAGGTTGATGATAACTACTATCTTGGCTGGGTCTACCATCAATCCTTGCTCACACACTATATTCCCCAACAAAATTCCAAAAGGCACACATAATATACACTTATTTAGGTTGAGAGAAATCTGGTGCTTCCTATAGGTGTCAAGCATCATGCGCAGGTTTAACACATGTTTCTTTACCAACCCAAACACTGTCCAGTAATCAAAATATACCTCCAAAAATTTATGCATGAATTATTTGAACATAACCACTACCACACGTGAGAAGATCACAGGTGAATTATTCAATCCGAAATGCATAATAGTGAACTGAAAATACCCCCATTTTGTTGCAAAGGTGGTCTTGCTGCGGTCTTTAGGCGCAATTATAATATGATGATACCTTGCAAATCCATTAGTAAACGAATAAGGCTCTTGTCCTCCCACATTAGGGAAGGGGTCATGCACACATGCATCATTCATCTTGCAAATATCTACACAAATCGTTATCTATCCTTTGGTATTATTCTCTTGGACCACCATTTGGCTCACCCAATTAGACTGCTCTACAGGCTCAATGATGCCTGCAACCACCATATTTTCTAATTCCTCTTTTACTTTCTTCTTATACTTGGGATTCAATCGGTATGGTCGTTGCTTGACAGGGCGCCTATTTGGTTTCAAAGTGGTCTTCATAACACCTAGGTCTCCTACATTTCCTTTGAGCTCAGAGAATTTTGTAGGAAACGAGTCTTGATACTTTATCAGTAGCTCCACAATCTTCCCTACTGTATCATCATCCTAGTAATCCTCGATTTTTTCCAACTTGGGCTGCTCTTCTATCCCAATGTTGACTTCCTTTAACTTCAAAGGTTTAGTTACATATACCATTCCCAATGAGGGCCCTACAACTGTGTGCTCCCCTCCATACTCAAGGATGTTAACATTTATTGGATAATATTCATTATCCTCAATTTCTAGGTTCCTGCAATTGACAATATCTTACATCTGCGCATCCCATGCTAGAGTAGAACATTCCCTTCGAGGTCGGGAGTCATCAAAGACAAGAGCATCTATATCCTATAGAGCTTCATCCAAGTTTTCCCATCCCCCAACCAAGCTGAAGGTTGATAGGAAATCATCAGTCATTGTAATCCAATGGAAAGTCCCTCGGTGCAACTATGTTTCCAGATAAAAAGTGGTAGGTATGGGCCCCAATGATTGAATAAACATATGAACCCACTCGTTCCAAGTCTTTTCCTTCCAAACTTCCACCCACATGGCTAGGTGCTTGCGCAGGTCTCCCTAACCATATAAAATCTCAGTTGGTGGGGTAGTGAGAGGCTCAAAGCATAATGTCATCATCTTTCTACATTCCTCCTAGTCCTTAAAAACACCCTTGTGCATATCCCACCAATGCGCTGGGGTTGTGCGCATAGCCAGGTAAAGCGCTTAAAACCTTCGCTCGTCTGGGACAAACTTTTCCAATTCTTTCAGAAATACTATGACACTACTAGAACAATCAAAATAGGGTAGTTCTCTTACCTATGAGGAGATGCATTGGAATTTCTTAGTGATCTTGAGGCAGCGCAGTGCAGAAACATCATGCAACCGATTCTATCAGCTCTCCATCTCTCCATCTAAATATGAGAAACACGAACTATCCTTCTCCCAATTAAACATTCCATCAGCTGTGGGGTTGATCCAATCCTCTTCCCATGCATTCATCTTGTAAATATGGTCGACATCATCTCCTTCGTGCACTGGCTCTGTATATCTTTCTCCTTCTGTCAGGTCCACTAGTACTATTACCCACGTATAATGATTCTCAAAGATCATGCTTCTGCGCTTTAGGTTGATGATGCCTCCCATATCAATGGCCCAATCCAATCCGAGCATCACAGGGTAGGGTTTTGCATCATCCAAAATCTATATTACTTCGAAATCTACACGTATATTTACTACCGCAATGTCTACCAGAACTTGTGGGAGCCTCCCAACCAGAATGATCTTCAGCTGATTGGCCATGCGTAACTGAATGGTGGACCATTCCAACTTTGTTTCTCCCATCTTCTACCATGTCTTCTTAGGTAAAACATTTGCATTAGACCCTAGATCCAGGATGACTTGATCCATCTGATACTCTCCAATTTGAACAGTCGTGCACATCTCACGACCAGTTCTCTTCTTGTTTTTATAAGTCTTATTCACAGCCTTAGTCTCAGTTTGAGGTTCTTCTTTTTCCGTGCAGCTGTCTATCAGGGCATGCAGATTATCTATTTCCTTCTGATTGTGTAATTATTTAATACAGGCTTGTAGGAATGGTTTGACTACATCATCAGCTTTTGGTTCCATGGTATACTTTGATGTGGATGCTCCCGCAGTAGCAAAATCCTTCTTGGCTTCAATGAAATTCTCCTTTTCCCTCTATAGGTTGAGTCCTTCTTTCTTGTCAGATGCCTTTCTGATCAATGGCTCTGCATAAGCCCTCTTTTCATCATCTCTTCCTATGGCAGCATCACTGCATGTAATTATGTTTACACTTGGACCATCATCGCATGATTTAGCTTTAACCATTTGTATGTTTTGCATAGGCGTCTACTGTTTCTTTTCCTACATTCTAGAAATTAACACAGGATAATCTTCAATTACATGATCAAATAGCCTACAGTACCTGCAAGATTTTAGCGTAGGGTTTGGGCAGTCCCGTGCATAGTGTCCAACATCTCCATAGTTATAGTAGATTAATTTCCCTCTTCCCCAACCTGTGCCTCCGCCTCTTCCCCCTCCCCTTCCTCTTGCTGGGGATCCTCCATGTCTAGAGGGAGATGCTGGCGAAGAAGGGTTGGCCTGCACCCTATATAGGTTAGAACTATCTATCATTAGGTCGAATGTACAATAGTGGTGTTCATGATGACCAACTAAAGAGAAAAATCTGCACCACTTCTGCTTCATCTCTGGCATATAGATTCTTAATCACAGACAATGTTTTGTATCATGTCGTCTAGCTACCTTGTAATCAGCGCACCATAGTGTGGGGGTACTTGGCCCAACAACATCATTGGGGCACAGTGGATTTGGTCCCCCTGCTTTCATGTAATCCAAGAACAAAGTGCACTGATATTTGGTGTGGCCTGAAATCTTACATCGTATGCACCAGACATATACGCCGACTTCTTTACCCTGATATCTGCGTAGGTTCTGAATTTCTAGGTGCATAACCTCCAGTTGGCTTTGAATTTGCAGCGCTCCAAATTGAGCATATTATTTGGGCACAAATTCTAATTTCATAGCTACTTCCAGAGCTTCGTCCTGAGAATCAATCTTTTTTTTCCCCATAGGCATGCGCAGATGTGGCAAGGGCATGGCAATAGATCATTTATAATGCTGCTTATCATCGTAAACAAATCCCCCTTCGCTGATGGTGCAATTTAGTCATTTATTAGCTTCCCAAACTAATTCCTTTGGTCCTTGTTTGATATCTTTTAATTCTATCACGCACTATGAGTAGGACTTCGACTTCCTAAATTTCTATTCTAGAGCATCCTTAATCTGCACAACAGTGGGATCAACATTTTGGGCTAGATATCCCATGAACCAATCTAACGTGCGACCTTCAAATGTCATATCCAGTTGTGCTCTCTTGATAACATCGGTATTAATATTTTGCATAGTCCATACTGCATCAGCAACAAACCAAAACCTATCCATGTCCTCATCTCCCACACCCTTAAAGGTGGGTAGCTTCATATGTGCGGCCATATCTTTTGCAAGAGGCGGTGGTGGTGGGGTAGGAGATGTCTTACCCCTGCGCGAGTTTGACTATGGCGTAGCAGGCGGGCTACCTTCAATGTGCATAGCCTCACTATTATCTATATCAGGTGAATTTCTCAGAGGGTTGTATATAAATGTTTCCCCTCTCTGTTTGACCTGATAATATTTTCCGCTGCGTGTAGTGCTTTTGATCTTATCAGGGGTCATTCACTTAGTGTGGCTGTAGAAAACACCCTTTTAACACAATATCATCTTAATCAGTAAAGGAAGAGAGTGTATGAATTTACCTCTCAATCCCTTGAAAAATGTCCTTTCAGCTTCAAAATATGACACAAACTGATCTACTAAAATTTTTTTCACATACCCACCCAAAATGCTTTCAACCCAGTGATCTACAGTCTGGGTGATGGAATTATCAATATTTTCCAACTGTTGGATCAATTCAGGTGTCCACTGTGTGACTTTGTCATTGTTCCAATAGGTTTGGAACTCTACTAATCATGAAAAACACTCCTTCAATTTGTGCACAAAGGTCACAAAGAAGATCTTGTGAACCTATGTGAAAATATAATTTTGTTTCCAATATTTTGCAGACAACTTCTTACTTCTATTTTATCTAAGGGCACATTCCTGAATTTTCTTCTCAAACCAGTCCTCTAATTCAGGCTTTGATGGCTTCCACATCACCCAATCTCTCTCAAAATGATTCCGGTCCCGACAACGGAACCATTTGTTAGCTTGAGGGGTACTGACCCAGGTTCAGAGTTAAGGTTAGCCAAAAAAACCCTCTTACTACTGGCCCTTTCAGTAGTGACCTGCTTGCACACATCAAAGTCTCACCTAAAGCAGTATGGGGCGGTGCTGGAACCAGGTTTCCACACCCTTAGAGAGAATTAAATTATGTGGGTGTCTTCATATCTAAAACAATTGTGATATGACCTTCACAACAAAAGCCCTAACTAGAAACCCTAACTAGACAGATTTAGGTCAATTACACAGAATACCTTGTGCGTGCGCTAAAACAGACTCCGCAATCCTTGTAATAATCCTTAATACATATTATTAAAGCTCCGTAGTAACAGATCCATTCATTTATCATTCATATAAAGCAAAAAATAGTTCAAAATCGATCTAAACACATATAACACAGTAACCAGAAATAACATGCAGAAACAGATCATAAAGCAAATAAAAAATGCATTTAGTACTTAGATATCATCCAAAACATTCCTTTATTCATTCACATTCTAATCTTCCTTACAACACCTTCATTCTACCCATGCACACAACCATCGGGGTCCGCAAATAACAGGACTAAGGTATCCACACACACAGCCAACAAGAGCCTTCTAACCCAGAGAAGTTCGATAAAATATCCAAACATAGTCAAATCTCTATCATCATCAACATCATTGTATTCTATCGACTTGATCAAGACTCCTATTTATAATTTTATATTGCTCTCATCTAAGGTCCGCAAACTGTGGTTTGCAGCCCCTAGTTCTACCCTTTGACCCATTACAGCTCATGATGGGCTTTGACTTGCCCCAAAGTCCCTTGACTTGTGCTACGCACGACTAAAATTACAAAAACTTAAAAATATTCCAAAAATATATCAAAATTCGGTCCTAAGAGACCCTACTCCAACATTTACCTTCAAACTTAGGATGTATGAAATCAGTTTGGTTGACATGGGAGGCCATTGTGGATTATGGGAAATTGGATCATTTGTGATCTTAGTTATATCTAGTAGGTTTAAAGAAGCTACAGATGGGATTTTTTTGGTATTTTCCATATTGGAATGTAGTTTGAATAGAGTTCCCTTGTGGGGAACGATGAGTATGAATAATTAGTGGAGTATTATGTGGCCTCCCCAAAGGGGTAGTAAAAGGGGTACCTTCCAGGGGAGTGGTCCTGATCAAGGTTGCGCCTATAAAGATTTAACCAATCAAATTAGAGGCACCTTGTCTCCTTCTTTGGAATGGTGAGAGACCAAGAAAGACTCCCAACAATGGGGGGAGGTCTTGAAGGCATCTAGAGTGATAGGTAACCTTGAGGTCCCATATGGTGCCCAATAAAGTGTGTGTTACTTATATGGCGAGAGGGAAATTTATATAAAAAAAAATGAACCACATACACAAAAAAAGAAAAAAGAAATGGTTAATTCTCCCTTTAACTTTATGTTATGTGACCAATCAAACAAAAAAAGGTTTTATGTGTTTTTTTGTATGATAAAAAATCCTATACAGACCTAGACGTTATTTCCGCTAAAATAGTAACTGGGACTTGCAAGGATTATATAGTAGGGTATTGGGGCCACATCACAAAATTAATAACAACACTTCTAGCAGGCAAGAATAAACTAAGGTATAGAGAGAATTTATAATGGGGGGTATTGGGGCAAAGTCCCAAAATAACTAGTGACATTTCTAGACGCCTTGCCAAGATCACCTTAGGTCTCCATGCTCCCGCACCTCAACCTATAGGGAAAGATACCCTAATATTTGGCCACTAAGTTACCTGCGTCTGGTGGGAATGATGGAATATTATCTTCTGGTTGTCAGTTTTGGACACAATACCCTTGCCACGTGTCAAGAGACAACATGAAGGTATGTGATAATTTCCCCCTAAACCTTACCCCCTTCATGGGTTTCTCTACATTACCGGATTTTTCACTGGATTCTGCAGTATTTAAAGCTCCTTATAAGACAAGAGTCTATATTTCAAGATGAAAAAAACTAGAATGACTTATGGGATGCCTACCCCCGTGGTCCTAACCTGGATTATAAATTATCTTGTTTCTCCTATGGGGAATTTAGTGTGTTCAAGTTTTAGGGTTGTTTTTAGAGAGGCATATATTTACATAGGGTGTGAAAAACATAATCTTAAAATAATCTAAGTTTCAAGATTCCAAAAGGTGTATAACCTTGACGCAAATTTTAGATGAGCTTAGTTTGTGAGGTGCAAGTGTGTGCAAGTGAACTTGTGATCATACAAGGTGTAAAGAAATATGGATATGTGGTGATTTGTTACAACTCCCCTATTTATAGTATGTTATTTGTGTTCCTTGCAAGAAAGAAATCATGTTTGGATAACATGCCACTTAATTCCTTCCTAATTACACTATGTAAGAACATAGGGAGATGGAAACCGAGTGCTCTGAGAAAGATTTCAAATGCAACCATAATGTTGTAGTGTATTTGGCGCGTGGGCGGACGAAATAAATTGTGCTTAATAGGGAGGCTTCTTTCCTACAAGAAAGTCACAGGTCAAATTGGTTTGTCAAACATTAGTGGAACAAGTTAATCATTTAATAAGCTAATTTAAATGGAAACATAGCATGCTACATAAACAAAGAAACAACAAAAACAAAAAAACATGCACAAGAAACACGCTCAATAGAGAAAACACACTAATAACTCAACAATGGAGAGCTCTCTCCTTTTATTAGGTGCTAGTGGTAGTAGAAGATATAATGCTAAATCTCATGTAGTGGATCCTTTGAGCTACAAAGCTCTAATATCCAAGACAAGGGGGTCTCTTCCCCTCAAGTTTTCAGCAAGCCTATCTTCCCTCTCAAAGGATGGTAGATCGAAAAACACATGGTGAAATCTTCTCTCTTGGATTGAGGTGTTGGATGGCCAACAACTGAATCCTTCCAATCCTCTTACTATTGGAAAACACAAGCTGGTTTGCCGAGGAGAAATTTGGCCAACATAAAAATGTGTCTCCCATTTCTCTTCCCACGGATGACTTTTATAGAAAAATTTCAAATTTTCCCTCCCTCTCTTGGTACAAGATGGATTTTGATATAAGAGTGGGGGTATGATTCCTTTGTGTGCTACACTAAAGCCTCAAGGTGGATCCAAGGTGACTCTACTTGGTTAGCTTGAGTGAGAATATTTTTCTCCAAGTGTGCAAGTGGTCCCAGATGGTGGCATTCCACATCCTCAGGACCGCATGACTATTTGAGGGATAGCTGTGATGTTCTTCGCGACTATAGAAGAAAAAGGCTGCAATGATCGCCCAAAGCCACTGCTTCCAGTGCGTAGTAAAAATTTTTCCTACTGACCTTAGCAAAAGTTAAAATTTTCAGCTCCTATAATGTATTTCTTCCCTGTAAATATTTATTTTTACCTTCTGCTTGACATTTTCTAATGTCTTTTTCTTGTACGATTTTTCAGTGTTAGCAATTTCCTCCTAATGTATGAGGTCTAGGAATAACTGTATTGCTGAAATAGATTACAATTTCTTTTTTCTGTGTAGTCCTTTTGAGAGATAGAGAGAGAGAGAGTAAATTTCTTGAAAAATGAGGATGGAGACCCCGTGCCATGAGTAAAAAGAGGCACCGTGCTTTGTTGGAACTCTACAAGAGATATAATGAATAAAATATTTCTACGAGGCGGGCATGTCCCATGCTCGTGATTTTTTGACTATTTAAGCTTATCCGAGAGATAAAGGTTATGTTTATGTCACTTTTGTGGTAGTGACCTTGTTGTGGAGGTAAATATCCTCTGCGGACAGAGGCGATCCCATTAGCCCTAGAGTGGGTCTAGAAACAATAGAAACACGCAAAGCTATTGATTCCTAGTTACAAAAGATAGAATTGTGATAGATCGTTTACGGTGATTCCTTCGCTGCTGTTGTTGAAGAAGAAGTGGCGCTTCCATTCCTAGCTGGACATGTCACGATCCATGAGCTTGCTGCATCCAAATACCTATACACATGCAAAGAGGAGAGAAAACATGCAACGTAATATTTCACAATTTATAACTATCGATCAGTCAGAGAGGAACGAATTAAATTTTATTATATAATGGACAAACGCAATCATGGAACCAACAATAGAGTCATGTATATTAAGATATGAGAGAACGATTACAACCGATGCTTTGATGTCATGATCTTCCTTTGACAGGGTTCCAACGGGACGTGTCTCACAAAGCTCATCAGGGGTTTGATGGAACTCTCTCTCTCATAGGGTTCTCCTTAGCTCTGCTCTTGATTGTCACTCAGCTATAATTTCCTTCCCAAAAGTTCAGCTAGCTAGAAAATGGAGAGGGCAGGCTTTTATAGAGGGAGAAGGAGAGATTAGGCTCCCTATAATCATGGGGGAGAGTCATATCTCTTAGGAAGGTTCCATAAGAGGTGGAAAACCTCTTCTTAAACAGGGAGATCTGGAGACAAACAACCAAACCTCTTTTTGATGATCCTTTCTGAAGTTGTTAGAATCAAACTTCTGCCTTCTATTATTAAAAAACATTCCTTAATAGGCTTGGCATGGGCACAACACAGGTATAGAGCGCCAGCTGGCGCGCCCACTAGTGTACATTTTCCCCATTGGCACGAGGGATGAATTGGCTACCTGCGCCAATGCCAAAACATGGGTTTTTAGGGTCTTTCAGAGGAAATGTTCTTGAGGAGAAATCTTGCCCTTATGCAGAAGGATGCCATCAAGGTGTTTTCAGGACATTTTACTGTTCACAGGTCATGGGAATAGTCCTTCAATGTACGGGATGAGGGATTGCAGGGACGGTGGAAAAATTCTATGTAACAAATGCCCCCTAAAGCATGAGGTGTGAGAGAGAGGGAGGGGTGAAATGCCTTAAGAGAATGCGTCCAACTGAAAACACTGTCGTCAGAAGACTTGCGAATACAAATACAAATTATATCTTTGATACATGATATGTGGTATGGGAACAACCATCCATAATAGAGTGTACAAAAACCGGGATCCAAGGTATGGACGCAACCATCTAGTAAGATAAGGATCAACAAGTAGAATCAGGTATGGTCACAACCATCCAATCAAAGAGCCATGTAATAAATCATAATAATCCACAAAGAACCCGCAGCCTGGATGTTTATGAGATAAAATCTAGGGTCTTGCGCTCCATCTCAACTCGAACAGAGTACAAGTTCGAGCATGCAAATATGTGAGCTGAAGTCAAACATGCAAGAACATCGTCTGATTACCAGCCAATAATGAAAGTTGTTAACAGACACGAGAGAAACCACCAATAATGACGATGGCTCTCAAGGTACAAAAGGTACAATCCATGGAATGTGAACACTAAGCTGGTGTCGAACACCTGCAGAATCATCTGATCGAAGGCCAATAATGATAACCTTGCGTCGAATGCGAAGAGCCTGCCATTGAGGCATGCAAGCTCCAAGGTACCTAAAGGGAGTCTCTAGATCGACTTCCTGGATAATGAGTTGAAGTCGACAGGAAGTGACCTTGATCGAAGGTGGACCATAATGTTTCCCACATCATCGACACGAGACAGAGGGATATAATTTTTGTGAATCAATACCAACAGAGAATCAGAGGGAGGTTGAAAACTGCAGAGGCCAACTTCTCTTGAACATATCGACATCACGATATTGGATTTGGAAATATTTGACATCAAGGGATTTGAGGTCATGGTGATGTGGCAAAGAGCAGATGAGCGGTCAAACGGGATTACCCAAACCCATGAAGGTAAGAAGATAACGAGATGAGAAGTCCCAAACCCGACACGAATGCAGACAAGTGCCATGTTCAAGAGAAACATACTGCCGACACGACTATAATATTGGTTCTATTTTCCCCCACCATTTCTGGCAAGTACCCCAATTATTTTTGGAAACAAGTTTGAAGGGGATAGCACGTGCTTGCGATATAAGTTTGTCCTTCGTAAAAATCCAACCTAGTACATTTTACGAGCCCTAGGAAGGAGGAACTCTAGTAACGTCATTACGATGGAGTCTGATGTCATCAGTTTTTAACGAGTCTGACAAAGGAAGAAATCAACGTCTTTTCATGTTTAGAGAGTTTTAAAAGACAGAAGAAAAGAAAAAAATCTAGCAGTCCCTTTTCGTAGATATTCCCACAGATCCGAAAAGGTAGAAAACTATGTCTGAGAGAACCTACTAGTAGCGATAGGCTAGGGTATTCCTTTTTCGTAAATAATCTATCCCAGCCTGAAAAAGGGGTAAACTTATACTGGGTAGATGTCATTTTTTAGCCAATTTAACGAGCTCAAAATGACAAGCGAATTGGCAATATTTTTAGTTTTAGAGTGTCAGAAAAGAGCTGAAAGGTGAATCTAGTAGTGACTTTTTCGTGTTTTTACCGATTCCGAAAAAGTATAAAATACAACTCGTCTCTTCGCCAAAATCATGTGGAAAACCTGTTGCTGCACAAAAATACGCGTGTAAAACATATTCGACGAACATAATGCGAAAATATATCAAAAAACATGTTTAAAAACCCATTTAGGACTTGGAAAGCTATAAAATACCAACAGTGGTAAAAAATATTTACTTTTCACTTTTTACCTCTTTTCAGAGCAAAAATGACCCTTTTGTGCTTCGATCTGCAGGCAACGAGTGTGGCCAATCCAACAGACCAAATCGACTTCCGTCCATTTCAGGTAAGAGGCGACCTCTTTTTCCATCTTTTGAGTTACATTTCACTGTATTTAATCACTGTTTGAGGTATTTTAGGGAGGGATTTTTAATTTTTAGGGCTCTGCGATTGGCACGGGTTCCAAGCACGGACTTGCGCCAATCCGGTCTGTTTTACATAGAGGCCGTGCCAGTAGGCACGACTGTTAGCCAGACAGCCGCGCCAACGGCGCAACGCAAAATCCGGCTAAAAAATCTCAAAAAAGAACCAATGAAATGCAATTTTGAATACCCAAGGAGGTTTATAATGTTCCTATGTTTGATTTGATGCAAGTATCCAAAAAAATAATGGTCATTGAATGGAAAGAGAGAGAGCACAACGAGGAAGATGAATTGGTAATGGGAAATGAGCATTGTATGAATGCTCTTCGGAATTGCGGGCTGAAAAAATTCTTTCTGACGCCATGTCTCCGGGCTCAGCCCAAACTGATACAATATCTCATCAACATCTAGGATGAGGATGAGGAGAAGTTCAAACTTCGAGACCAGTTACTTGAGCTCGAAGTATCAGACGTGTACTTCATCACTGGATTGTCACGCAGGGGTCCAGTCCCTATCTTGACCGGTACTAGGCCTTCAGGCGAAAACATGACAATGGTCATGGATAGGGTGTGTCGAGGGGCACATAAAGGAACAGGGAGTAGGAAAGTAGAAATTCAGACCGTCCCCGATCTAGCATTGAGAGTAGTGCTACATACCATCACGCGGGCTAAGGGATCGCAGGCACCGCACGAGGCCACAAAGACACAGCTCCTTCTTGCATTGGAGTGCATGAACCCAACTATCTTCAGCTGGGCCACAACCATGACCATGAACATTAAACAGAAACTCACAAAATGCAAGAAGAACAAACTGAAACAGTTTGGATATGGGTCAATTTTGGTGTCGTTCTTCCTGGAATGACTACCTATTTTCCAGTGCCAGGGGGCCATAGTCCCAGATCCACCACTGAGAGAGCCATGGATGGCTCGATGGGCAGCATTTATGCCCAGGGCAGGGGGTGACCAACATATGTCATGGCGGCCCTAGTTATTTGACTGGCTCTGACGACAGTTGATCGTCATGGAGGATTGGCCCTATGTGGGCACCGATTTTACCAGAGACATAGACCTTCCACTCATGGAAGGAGAGGACTGGGATGAGGAGCTTGCTAAGACTCTTTTTAATTTTATGAGTTTTATGATTTTTTGGTATATGTTACACCATTTTTTGGTCATCTAACCTATTATCGTTAGATGGACCCAAGTACACCATGTAAGACCAATTTTACCCTAAGTAAAATTGCCTTCACTATGTTAAATAACTTAATAAACCACATTTATTAGGTTGTTTATGGTCTAAACAGGAAACCCCAAAAGAAAATATTAAACAAACCTATATTTGTTTGATTTTCCTCATGGAATAATTAATTAAACCATAATTTAATTATTATTCCTAATCATGTTTAACCCAAAACAAAGAAATTAATTAGATAAACCTTGATTTATCTTATTATTTTCTAGGAATAATTATTTAAATCTTATTTAGATAATATTCCTTGTTAAATATGACCAAATCACCCACAAATAATTAAATAAATCATTATTTATTTGATTACCTTTCAACCACTTCCTTAAATAATTAAATAAATCATTATTTATTTGATTATCTTCTAATTGCTTCCTTAAAAAGAGAAATAAATCATTTATTTATTTATTTTTGACAAGGGATTTGACCCAAGTCAAATACCTTTTCCCTCCAACAAATATAATAAAATATTCCATAAAAGGTGGATCTAGATTTGGTTAACATTATTTTAATCATGCACCAAGATCTAGAATGACCCAATATTTTGTTATAAATAGGAGGATTTTTCCTACCATTCTTCACCTTTTGTTGCCTATTAGATCACTCTGGATCTATACACTTGGTCACATTTTTCCATCATTTGCTGTGTGAGCTCCCATTGAGCTCTATTCTTTGCATTGGGTTTTCTACACCAACAAGAGAGAAATCTTAGATCTGAAGTGCTGAGGACTTCCAAGAACCCATCCCACTGAGGAGAATTGGATATGCCTTCTTTTTTTCCTCCCAGGTGCCCAATTAATACAAAAATTCTTTCAAAAATCGTTCTTGTCTTGTCTATTGGTATATGGAGCAAACCCTTGTTTTTATTGCTTAATGTCTTTCCATGCATAGATCTGGTTTTTTTTGCAGCTCTTTTCTTGTTCAACTAACCGCAGATCTGAAGATATTGGCAGCCACTTTTGTTGTTAGGGCTATTAGTTATGCGTAGCTAAAGTGGTCCTTTTTCGTACACTTCGACAAAGGATTCATACTAACAGTATACATGCATGTTCTAACAGCTAATCCTATATGTATGCAGATGTTGGCCCAGAGAACCCTGCTGGAATGTCACCAATAGCGAGGAGGACCCCTCTCGCCTACGACCCTCAAGGTGAGGGGGGCGAGGGGGAGGAGCTTGTACAAAACCTAGAGGGGATCGCTTGCAGAGTGTCGGATTATGCTTTTTTAGCTGATGTTACCTTAGCTTATCAGAGGCACACCGTAGGGGTGCCGAGTCGTCTTCACCGCTTGCTGAGGCGGTTGGTGCGGGCAATGACGTGCTACCATGAGCACCATGCTGATTAGTCACCTAGGCTTTTTATTTGCATATTTTTTAAGAGGCATGCCGTCTCTGGATGTAACTGAAACAAACATGTTTATTTTGGTTTTATATGATGCACACGTTGCACACACTCGACATCTATATATATATATATATATTCTACATGGATCTTGCTTACATATGATAATGTTTTACAAATTGCATAAATGTACTCTATCTAATACCATGTTGGCTACTGCATCTGTTAGTGTATTCATTCGTCTTGGTATATGCTGATATGTGATGTAATCAAAATTTCTTTCAAGTAAACGAATACGTAGATACAGTCTTAAAATGCATGGGTTTCTAACTGAATAATGACCATTGAGCTGTAAAAACACAAGCTGTGAGTCTAGATGTACAAGTAACGCATGAATACTGAGGTTAACAGCCTCGTTTAATAATTCAAAAACGACACTATATTTCACGACATTATTTGTAGCAGGCCCTAGACAAACACCTTGTAAATTAACCAACTCACCAGCAGGATTGTAAATTACCCAGGCTGTTGAAGACAGGTTCCTGGTACTGCGGGAGGCACCATCTACGAAATCGACATAAGGAGTAATAGACATCTGCACAATCAGGAAGACCCAATAAGCAGAAAATTGCTTAAAAAGCACACCACACCACACATGCAAAAAAATGAAAAAATCACCTATGTACATATACTACACAAGAATGATTCAAGCATAATATTTCTTCAGGTACAACCCATTTCTAGGCCGCGCTAAAGGAAGACATTCATAATCGATCAGCTCATAAGCCCCATTTTTCAATACACGTTCAACGATATAGGGCCCATGCCACATAGGTTGGAATTTTCCTGCCCCAAGCTTGTCATGGGATTGATCATACAAGAGGACTAGGTCCCCTTCGATAAAAGAGCGTGGAGAAACTGTTTGATCGAAATGAGCTTTAACCCGCTTTTTTTGTGCCTCGATGACCAAAGTAGCCAAGCGACGAGTTTTGTCCAATCTCTCGAGATATAGGAGACGTTCTTCCTCCGGGGAAGTATCGGGCAGTAATTCCACAACCAACTTTAGTGAAGGGATCTCACATTCAACCAGAAGAGTAGCTTCCGAAACATGCACCAAATAAAATGGTGTGAATCCGGTTGCACTCTTGACTGACGTTCGGTAGGCCCAAATAGCTGAAAACAACTGGAGATGCCAACACAATTTGTGTATACCAATTGTTCGTTGAAGCATCATGACAAGTACCTTGTTCACGACTTCAACCTGGCCATTTTCCTGAGGGTAATATGGCATTGAGCTGTCATGACGCAAGCCCAACTTAGATGTCAACTCTACCATCATATAGTCCCAAAAATGAGAGCCATGATCAGTGACGATGGCTTGAGGAACGCTGAAACGAGTGATCACATGGTTGAAAATGAACTGTGCAGCTATCTTACTGTCCGCAGCGAGTGTAGGCATTGCTTTGGCCCACTTGGTGAAATAATCTATGACAATGATGAAATAAACATGCCTCTCGACTGAGTGAGGGTTACACATCATAAAATCAATGCCCCATTTGGAAAAAGGGCCTACGGTAATGACAGGATGTAATGGGAGAGATGGCACACGCATTTTGTGTTGGAAGATCTTGCACGCATGACACTTTCGTACAACAACAATACAGTCCTTAAATATAGATGGCCAGAAATAGCCCGCACGAAGGATCTTCCGTGCGGTAACATAACCAGACATGTGACCTCCACAGGCACCACTGTGACAGTCATTCATAACTTTCTTAGCCTCTTCTAAGGTCAAACACTAGCGGAGTACGAAATCGACTCCAACATGATATAGGATATCTTCGACAATTCAATATGGTTGCGACTGATGTCGAATGTGGCATCAAGCATCCTTCGTTAACTCAGACCGGAAGGTAGATGTCTGGAGGTACACGATGATATCACCGTACCATGAATCGAGAGTGCTGATTACGAAGAGAGTTTCGTTCGGGATATGATCCTCAGATTGAGACAGAATAGAGTCGGTAGGGAGAGAACAAATCAGATCAGAAAAAAACCAGTGATTTATTTGATTTGGTAGTAGTGAACTCCAAATAAAAATCTTGGAGGATGACAATCCACTTTGAGTACTTGCCCCCCAGCAATTGTCGAGACAAAATGTAAGTCATGGGGTTGCAGTCGGAAATCACGGTTATCGTGCATAACAGGATGTAATGGCGAAACCACTGAATGGCCTGGACCGCAGCCAACACCAAATTCTCGATGTGTGCATAACGCGTTTTAATGTTGAGGAGGTTCCGAGATAGATAATAAACCACGTGTTCATTAACGTCATCGTCATCCTGTACCAGAACCATGGCAATCGTATTGAATGCGGCAGCCAAATAGAGGGTAAAGTCATGATGATAATTTGGAGGACGTATTAATGGAGCATTGACAAGAAACATGTTAAGGTTATCAAAAGATTGTTGAGCAATCTCGTCCCAATAGAAAGGGACGTCTTGCAAGAGAAGTCGTGTGAGCCCTTTGGCTACCTCCACATAGTTCTGGATAAAACGATGTAAGAAGTTCGCTTTCCCTTGAAGACTCTGAAGCTGATGCAATGAGGATGGGGAGGGGAGATTAACAATAGCCTCAACCTTAAGAGGGTCGAGGAAAATTTCATCCTTAGAGACAATGAATCCTAAAAGTCGACCAGAGTCAACGCAGAAGACGCACTTGTGAGGATTAACCCTGATGTTGTAACGTCTACAACGGAGAAAAATCTTGCGGAGATGTTTCGGATGGTCTTCGCGTAGAGTTGAATGAGCCAGAAGGTCATCTAGGTACGGCTAAACAACATTACGTATGTCGTGAAAGGTGTAAGACATGGCATGCTGGAAGGTAGCCCCAATGTTTTTTAAGTCGAAAGGGAGCTTCTTATAGGTGAATGTTCCCCACGAACAGATGAAAGCTGTCTTATGTTGGTCGAATGGGAGGATATTGATTTTATTATAACCTGAAAAGCCATCCATAAGGGAAAAGAGCTCACTCCCCGCACAATATTCAATGAACTGATTGATAAAAGGGGTGGGATAGTTTTCCTTAGGGCAAGTGCGATTGATATCTCAATAGTCAACACAGACTCGAATTGTGCCCTCCTTCTTATCCACATGGACAATATTGGAAACCCACTCAGTCAGAGGGATCAGATATATGAAACCTGCTTTAAGAAGTTTCTCAACTTCAGCTTTTATAGTAGCGACTTTTCGAGGATGCACTAGACGCATATGCTTGCGCATAGGCTTCGCACCGGGATAGGTGGGAATTTTGTGCACGATGATACTGGGATCAATTCTAGGAATCTCTTCGTAAGACCAAGCGAAAAAATCATGGAATTCGCAGAAGAGACTAGTATACACTTGAATCTCATCGGGAGAACAAGTGACTCCCACATGGATGTTCTTGATGACCCCCGGTTTAACGGAGATGTCGATAGGCATTGTTTGGGTAATATTACTCAAATTTCCTTATGAGAAAACTTCATGAGTCAATATTGGAATTTGGAGCGGCGGAGAGGGAACCTGAGATGAAAAATGCTCAAGACAATTAGACATTTCCCCCAGGCCGGACATACACGAGGAACAATGATGCCCATCGCTCCACGGTAGATCTTTGAGAGACATAGTCTCCACGATAGCTTCATCAGACGGAAAAACTTCTCTCAAAGGATCAGGCGAATCTGCATTGCTGAGCCAAGGGGATTGAGAATAAACATCAAGAGCCATGCTCAAAGGAGCATTATCAGCAGGAGGAGGATCCGATGTGGCAATTATCTCACAATAATTGATTTCAACCGGGGTCAGAGGTATCGATTCTCCAAAAGAGGCAACCTGTTCAGGAGAAGGGATGATCCATGGGTCATCTGACCTAGAGATCATATTGACTTGAATAGTGTTTGGTGGTGGAATGGGGAAAATACCCATGAGAATGGGGTCCTTGAAAAGACCTGGTCCTATACTGTCAGGGGGATTAGGAATTTGATCCACGTATGGCACGTTTTTCTCAGAAGACGAGGTAAAGAAAGACAATTGATCGACAATAATAATCTTGCCCTCATGTGGAAACTTCAAAAGTTGAAAGAGGGTGGACGGAACGCACAACATGGCATGGGTCCAACTACGAACGAGTAGAAGATTGTAGCTGAGTTTGGCATCAAAAAATTCCACTTCAACGTTGACTGTCTTTCCTTGCAATGTAATTGGTAGACTCGGGAGAACACCCAAAGGTTTTGATTCCCTTCCGTCGAATGCCTCAAGGGCATTGGGAGATGAAGTGAGGGTTGGAGATCCAATGGCCTTCCAGCAAGCAGATGAAATAACATAGGTAGATGCACCTTCGTCCAAAACGGCTCTGTGAATATTGAGGCCATTAATGCCGACTTGTATAACAAGCGCGATCTGGTGCGGAAGTCGGGGGACGAAATTCTCTAGATCAAAGGTGAGAAGGCTAGAATCGGCAGGATCAATTCCGCCAATCACAGATAACAAAGATTTCTATTGGGAGGGACAAATCTGAAGTACTTCCAGCGCGGACATCGCGGAAGGCGCCTATGCCAAATCCTCAACAATGCTGTAATGCTGAGCAGCACAGACGTTCGGATTATAGGACGACTTTCAGAGAACACCTTTGGGAGGCGGCCATACAACGGGTTCAACACTGGGCCTTTCAATCTCAAGAGGACCAAAGGCAGGCGGGGGAGGAGGGCCATCAACGACTTCCTTCCTAGTTGCTTGGCGTGATCTGGCATAATCCTTCAACCGAGTGGCAATAGAAACCAGTGCAGCACCATTCATCATGAAAACCTGAGACCCAAACGGTGCAGATGGCGAAGGCTTCTCGACCATCTGGGTCTGCTGAGATGGAAAAGGTTCCTTAGGAACTTCCGAAGTTCCTTTAGAGCCCTTAAGAAGTTGACTAACCTCGAATTGTCTAGGACAATCTTTGGTGTAGTGGTCTTCATCACAAATCATGCAAGGGTAATTCGGTTTTCGCTGTGAACCATCATCAGCACATGGTTTGGACGATTCTAGTTTTGGGGCATCATATTTGGCTTTTCCTTTGCCCTTATTTTTCCCCTTGGAATTCTTGTCCACGGGATTGGCCTGGACGGCGTTGACCTCCGTGGTTTTACCAGAATCAGGGGTAGCCCGAGGAGCAGAATTGTTGGAAGAATTCAATTTCTGCTTCCCATTGGAAGACTTGCGAGAAGTATGAGAGATGGAACCAATAACACCGTCTACTAATGGAGTAGCTAGCGCTTTAGATCTCCTTGGTCATGGGGCATCAATCAATATGTCATATAATGTGCCTGACTGAGAGTACACTAAATCGAGGTACTGGGCACGAGAAATGGCTTGTTCCTCGGTTACACATGCCCCCATAGCAATGTCTTGTGCAATATTATTGACAAAAGAGGTCGTGACCCAGTGAGTTAGAAGCTGATTAGGAATGTCAAACTTGATCAGACGATGATGACGTCTCCATTCGTGAATGTGATTGAAATATGAGTAGCTTTTTCCCGTTTCAGAGATGTCAGGAGATGCGTCCCGGCTTCGTAACGAACCGGTAATTGGAAATGCGTCAAGAACGCCATAGCTAGAGTATTAAAATCTTGAAAAATACCACGGGACAATTCTATATACCATTTAGCAGCAGTGCCGATGAGAGTGCACTAGAAAAGACGTAGACAAATCGAGTCATCCACCCAAGAATTCGAAGAACACCATAAGTGGTATGTCATGATGTGTGCTTGGGGGTCTTCTCTAGATTTTCCCTCAAACTTAGGACAATCACTAGGCACCTTCGTCGGAACTAGAGGCCAATATGGATTATGAAGAATCGGATCATTGGTCAATTTGGACACATCCAGTAACTCCAACGTGGTGAGAAAAGGTAATTGAGGGTTAAAAGGCATGCCAGGTCCCCGATAAGGACCTGTACCTGTACTCCATACTGGTTGAGCATAAATCTGCCCCCATTGGTTCTGTCCTGGAGGATTTTGACCATAGGGGGTATAAGCCGGATAATTGGGTTGATATGGCGGCTAAAAACCAGGATACGGGGGTTGATAACCAGGGTACTGATTCTGATTATACGTGGGCCCTGATTGAGTAGTGTACGGATTTGTTGTGAAGTATAATTATAGCTTGGCTGTTGAGGGTAATAACCAAAACCTTGAGGCAAGTTTTAAACCGGTCGAGAATGACCTTGAGGGTAATATCCGCCTTGGGGCCGAATGGGTTGCTGGTAAGTGGGGCCCTACTAAGTCGGATAAGTTAGGCGCACAGGTGGATTCCACTGTGACGTAGAATAGATCGACAACTGAGCAGGGTTAACAGGCTGTGCAGGTTGTCTTGGTTGAACAGGTTGACCTGGATGATGAGGGACACTAGGTTGCCCCAGCTGAGCAGGTTGGCCTGATGGCGAGAGTGGGCCAGGTTGTGCCTGATAACCAGGTTGACCTGTGACACGACCATAAGATGGCCTCGGCTGTGCAACATTTTGACCAATTGGAAAATGAGGCTGCTGAGGTTGCACCAAAGGTTGAGAAGGATGGGTTTTCCCTCAAGACCATATGGAGGTCCAGGTTGATACCCTGGTTGCCCTGCTAGTCGTTGAGGTTGCCTTAGTTAGACCACAGGGTGAGGCTGTAGAGGTTGACCTTGAGGATTGTAAGACTGCCCTTGCGGGCTGTAAAAAAATCCCTGTTGGACTGAAGGTTGTCCCTGTAAGGGTTGCCCTTGCGGGTCGTACGCATACCCTAGCTGGGCTGATGGTTGTCCCTGGAAGGGTTGTCCTTGTGGGCTAGAAGAATATCCTTGCTAAAACAAGGGTTGTCCTTGGAAGGGTTGTCCTTGTTGGTTAGAAGGTTGCACAGGCAGGGCCGGGATAAAACCATTAATATAATGATAAGCCTCAGGAGCAAGAAAATGAATAGGGTTTCCGTGCTCATCGTATTGAAATGGAAATGAGTAGATCAGGGCACCATTTGCTCCATAATGAGAAAAGTAAGGACGATAAAGATCCTGAGGGGACTGATCAACCTGGGAGTTCGGTGGCTATAAAGACATCGAATACTCCTTGGGAGAAAGGTTCTTGGGAATGGCAGAAGCTATATAAACATCTTTAGGAGATGACAAGGTCCTAGTTGATTGAGTGGTGACAACAGGCATAGACGAAACCACGTAGATAGTAGGTCTAACAGGTACCGATGTGACAAAAGGAGATGGCATGAGAGGTGTCAATGGTGACATCCCTAACGAGGGAATGGTCGGTTTTGTGGATGGAGTCGATATTCCGTTAGAGGAAATAGCAGCCATGACATGACTTAAAGACTTATATCCAACTGGGAGTGATGGACCAGGTGAAGACAAAATAGATGGTTCGGGGATGTCTTCGGGAAAAAGCTGGTAGTCTTCACCAGAAGTAGGAATTCCCTCACTAGGAATAGGACTGGATGAGTCCATATCTGACCCTGCCGTAAGATCTTCTAAAAGACAACGGGGAATAGGAGGTACGACAGCAGCCAAAAATGGTGATCCTGATGTAAGAGGAGGGAAGTGTTCCCCAACTCCAAATCAAAACCAAGCATTGGACAAGGGCCAATTGAACTCAACTGGTCCTCCAAAGGGAAGTTCAGATATAACCGGTCCCCCGTTGGGAAACTCGGATACAACGAGCTGCTGATGCTCAGCAGAGGAATGAGAGACCTCTGATGAATCGTCTGTATAAGGACTACTAGTAGATGAAACTGATGGTTCCGTCACTGTGACTATAGAAAAAAAGAGGAAGAGATCAAAAACAAAGACACACGGGCAAAAACCAAGGCAAACAAAAACAAGCCAAAAATTCAATCTCTAAATGGGCGTGTGATCTTAGGTGATTAATTTTACTACATTGAAACTGGAAATTTTACTGTTTCATGTTTTAAGAGTCTAGAAACGAGTAAAAGATGACTCTATCACTTTCAGTTTGGAAACAAGCATGAAAGGACAAGCGCTTGATGATCTTTTCAAATTTAGGGAGACAGTAAAGATCAGAATGACTGCTATGGTAATCTAGGTAAATAGGTGTACCAGATATCCGTGAACTTCCATATACACCTTGGTAAAAATGAAAGAGAAATAAACCAAGGACTTAACGTATGTGCAGGTAATCTCTTCGAATGCTGTGTCCGGTGTATCACAGGTAAAAGGCCACAGACTCGGCTTCCTATGGATAAAGGATTTGCAACCTAATGGGGTCTCCCTTTATATACACGATAGTACGGGGAGAAAAAGTCCATACTAGCGCTATCTGTAGCCAAATGGCAAGTGACAACTACTAGGCTTAAAGATGCCGGAACACGTCTCTACCTTAGACCACTAGATGTTCCGTTAAGTTTCAATGCTGCCTTAGGTTAATTCAATAGATTTTAAATTTGATCTTCAATTTATGTTTCGATTTCAAGGCCCTATCGAATGTTGGATCTCATAAAACCTCTAGATGCAAACTACATGCCACAAAACATCATTTCGTTCAATGAAGAGCTATCTATGGGAGAGTTGAGAGCTTTTCAAATGATAGCGAAATGAACACACAAAAACATCCACTACCGATTTCAATGCAAGCTAATGCAACTGGAAAAATTTTCTCTAGAATTATATAACACTAGTAATGCGAAAGAGTTTTCAATTTTCACTATGCTAATCAAAATGAAAAAAGTTTTTTTTTTTTTTCAATATATTAGAGCAAATGCACTAAATGAATGAAAACATCAACTTGAGAATGATAGAGAGAGAGCAAAAAAAAAACGAGTTCACTCAACTCAAACAAGCACAATCAAGACTCAAACCGATGACGAAATCCCTCAAAGAGGAGAAGAATCTCGAAAGAGACCTAGAGAAACCGTGTGATCTAGGCTTGGAGCAACATAAAGTGAAACTAAACGAAAGAGAGGAAAATCACTCAATTAACGCAATGACTCAATTGGATTGAGCAAGATGAATGAA
Source organism: Pinus albicaulis (assembly GCA_034641835.2). NCBI lineage: Eukaryota > Viridiplantae > Streptophyta > Pinopsida > Pinales > Pinaceae > Pinus > Pinus albicaulis. The sequence continues at coordinate 60,236,631 of CM076570.1, forward strand.
AAGAAGCCGAAACAAAGTTGACCGGGAAAGCAAAGACCCAAAACTCCCACGAGAGGCTCAGCACACTGAAGCACCTAGAAGCCCTAGGGCTAAAATGAAAAACTGACAGAAAAGAGCAAACAACCAGAGGACAAGGGCTAAACACAGTAAAAAATGACTTCAAAGCACTCAAAAAATCATAAAAATGAACCAGGACCAAAACTCAAGCTCAGAGAGTCCAAGAACAAGAAAACGCTAAAACCAAGCAGGGTTGGCATGCCTGTTTGGCTGTAATCTGTGCCAAACAGGGGATGGCGTGGGGGCCTAACTAGCAACAAGCGCCCTTCGGCACGACTATGAGAGGAATAACCGCACCAATCAGGTTTACCCTAGAAAAATGTGAAAATGAATGAACAGAGACTAGATTTGGTCTTCTGGGTGCTGAACAAGGTTTTAACACCAAGGAAGGTGAACCAGAAAAGAAGACTAATTAAACAAAAGCCAAAAACAACCCAATGGAGGAAGGAATAACTCCCACTAATCCCTAGCAGAGTCACAAAATTGTTGTGGAGGTAAATCCCCTCTGCGGATAGAGGCGATCCCACTAGCCCTAGAGTGGGTCTAGCAACAATCGAAACACACAAAGCTATTGATTCCTAGTTACAAAAGATAGAATCGTGATCTCACTTACTGTGATTCCTTCACTGCTGTTGTTGAAGAAGAAGTGGCGCTTCTGTTCATAGCTGGATAGGTCATGATCTGTGAGCTTGCTGCATCCAGATACCTGTACACATGCAAAGAAGAGAGACAACATGCAACGTAATATTTCACACTTTATAACTATCGATCAGTCAGAGAGGAACGAATGAAATTGCATTATATAATGGAAAAACACAATCATGGAACCAACAACAGAGTCATTTATATTAAGATACGAGAGAACGATTACAACCGGTGCTTTGATGTCATGATCTTCCTTCGACAGGGTTCCAATAGGACGTGTCTCACAAAGCTCGTCAGGGGTTTGATGGAACTCTCTCTCTCACAGGGTTCTCCTTAGCTTTGCTCTTGATTGTCACTCAGCTATAATTTACTTCCCAAAATTTCAACTAGCTAGCAAACGGAGAGGGAAAGCTTTTATGGAGGGAGAAGGAGAGGTTAGGCTCCCTATAATCATGGGGGAGATTCCTATCTCTTAGGAAGGTTCCATAAGAGGTGGAAAACCACTTCCTAAATAGGGAGATCTGGAGGCAAACAACCCAACCTATTTTTAATGATTCATTTTGAAGTTGTTAGAATCAAACTTCCACCTTCTATTGTTAAAAAAAATTCCTTAATAGGCTTGGCGCAGGCACAACACAAGGAAATTTTCCCCATTGGCGAGAGGGATGGACTGGCTACCCGCGCCAATGCCAAAACATGGGTTTTTAGGGTCTTTCAGAGGAAATGTTCTTGAGGAGAACTCTTGCGCTTATGCAGAAGGATGCCATCAAGGTGTTTTTAGGACATTTTACTATTCACAGGTCATGGGAATAGTCCTCCAATGTATGAGACGAGGGATTGCAGGGACGGTGGAAAAATGCTGTGTAACAGACCTGCTATTGGTTGATGACGATGGTTTCTGATGCCCCCGGGGGCATTTTTATTTGAAAGAAGGTTGAATGTGCTGCCCACATGCATAATATTGGTATGAAATTTTTGTTTTTAGAACAAATTTTCATTGTATGCATGGGTCTCTGACTGTTGGGGACCTTCCTGTGTAAGCATTTCTGAAAGAGATTCTTATCAAGTCATGGGTCTTCGACAAATTTTGACAGAGTGCAATGGTTATGAAGTACGATACCATCTTGACATGAAAGTTTATGTTGAATTTGTATGTCAAGAGGATTGATGAAATCAATGGGAAATGATGATTCCCATAGTTCCATCCAGGGATGCCCCTATTAAGGTGGGGAGATATCCAAGGCATTGCCTCCTTCTTGGAAATTTTTTTCTATGTTTGACAAGAAGGAAGCACCAACTGACTGAGATGAGTACTGGTGCAAGGGACGATGGTTTCTGATGTAGCAGGGCGTGGTGTGATAGGTTAACTAAGGCATGATGATGAGAAATGGCTATAAATGATGATGATAGTTAAGTGGCCCAAGGTTGGAGCTTGTAAATGCGAGTGGCAGAAGTTATAACAATTTTTTGTGAGGAAATCCCTGGAGTTGGTAGGACATCCATGGTGGGTGTCTGGTTGTTATGAGTGTCATGGTGGGGTGTGGTAAATAATGCATGGCTATGACCAAGGGTGATTAGGAACTACTTCCAGGTGAGAAATGTGAATGGATGGGTGGGATTTATCTCCTAAAAAATCTTTATACACTTGCGAAAAAAATATAGAATGGGTTTGGATGTACAAGCACGGAGCACGGAGATAGGTGCCTAAATAAACATGAAAATAATCTGTCACTATGGTGTGAGGAAGGTGTTTTATTGAGGGCGGGGCCCCCATTGGCTGGTCTCAGTGTCAGGGTGATGAAGAAGATGAACAATGTCATAGATGGGCTATGCTGGTGGGGGTGTGATAGGCCAAGTGCGAGACGTGGTGGTGCGTATTTGATCTGTTGATGAGAATGGTAGTCCAAGAGAGGGGTGTTATCATGACATGGGTGAAACTTGAATTGATGTATGACGGATGAGTGAGCATGAAGTATTTCCTAGACTTGTATTTTATGGCCATGGCTCCATACCTTTGGTGTATGGTCTACATGAGTGATGGATGCCATGGAGGGTGAGGTTCTACCGACTTGCGAGAATGTTTACCATGTACAAGGTGAGGTGATGATAAACATGGTCGGGTGACTAGAACGTATGGTTGATCTTTGTGGAGAAATGATGTTAGGATATGCAAAGCTTCTTTTGGGAGCCTATCATGATAGGGATATAATGATACCTTCTCTTTTAACTTTACTAGCTGGGACGACTGGTGATTCGATGTTTTTGTAATACCTAAAACCAATAACCTAAGTAAAAATAATCTTTTCTATTCAAACATATTGAAAATAATATTGAATGGAAAGTGATAAGAGAGGGCATACCTACTGTGACTGAAAAATGGCTTTTCCTGAGGCATGGTGTTATGCAGATTAATCCCTCTTGTGGACAGGAGAAATCTCCCTAGTATTCTACGAATAGATAGAAACAAACATCCATTTAGAAACCTTTTTCTCTAGACTAATTGCAATTCAGAATTATTATAAACAAAGAAAGAGGACATGCCACTACCTTGAAATCCAAAGTTCGATGTAGTCTTTTATCCAGTCACTCCAAAGAGGCTTCTCCAGTCTGTAGAACTTGCAATCAAAGACAAGACAAAAGAATCAAAGCACCTGCAACATATAATAATCAAGAAAAGCTAACCCAACTTAGTGATCAAGGAGTCTAAGTATTGATGTTATTCAACAAGCACAAGAACAACTCAATGAGAAAAATAGATCCATATGTATTATCTTGAATGAAAAGAGTAACCTTACAACCTGATGCCTTGATGTCGTATAGGTTTCTCCCGGGGTCTTAAACAATCGTTCCTCCTTTAGTTTGACAAGCCTTACTCTCTGAATACTAGCATGGAATTATGGACATAAGGGTGTGATCGTTCTCATGCCAACAATAACTAGTGTAGAGAGTATGCACTCTTGGGAATTTCTTCAGCAATTACCATATACAAGGTGCCCTTGAGACTGAAACATGAGCTCAATTTATAGGGAAATGTAGGTAGTTTTAGTTTCATGAAGAGGGGGATGGATTCCTCTCATGAAGGGATTTGAGCTCCATGGACCAAGGGATAAGCTCCATGAGTGGAGGGATAAAGGTTGAACTGATCGCGCCTCTAGAAGCTTCTAGTTGGGAGAATATTCAACCAGCTAGGCTTCTAGAATTTACTTTTTCCTTTATTTGAATTTTTACGGGGGTCTGTAGGTTTTAGTAGCAAAACGTGCGGGGGCTGCCACAGGATATAGAACAAGTATCTGCAAAACCATATGAAAAGGCTAGAAAAAGTGTGGAGGTAGACTTTTTAGGGTTTTAATGGGCTTTTCTCCAATTCCAAGACTTGGTTTAGGAACATTAGGGTTTTTTACTTCTAAGGGAGCACAATATAGGTAGTGATAGACTTATATGGACAGTCAAATGTCATGGTGACAAAATAACGTGTAATAGATTGCCCCCTAAAGTGCGAAGTCCGAGAAGTGCGAAGTCCGAGGTTATATCAAGAGTATGCTTTTTAATAAGAAAACTTAAAATATTCAATAAAAAGTGAATATATATATATATATATATATATATATATATATATATATATATATATATATATATATATATATATATATATATATATATATATATGTATATCACTTATAGGCATTCCCATACTTAGATCAAAACTAACTAAAATTTCTGGTACAAATATGATTTTAATATTACATCAAAAGTAGACATAGTTGTTGAGATTCAACAAGATGATGAGCTTAGTGAAAAGTAAGCACCTTCACTAAGTGGGGCCCGTAGGCTATTTTTAGGTGTATGTCTATTTTTAGACATGGTGAGCATATTTTATAAGTTGTAGGATGCTATTTGTAGATGGTTGGTCAAATGTGGAAAATAGATGAAATTCTATATTTAGAATATTGGGCGAAGTCTATCTAAAAATAGGTGCATGTCGATTATTATTAGCTCTTAAAATAATAATCCAACAATAAACATCAACTTATTCTCCTGGAGCACTTTATTACAGTGAATATATTTTTCAAATCAGTGGGTTGAAGGAATTACGCAATTCCTAGGGTTTATTGGTGGATCATGCATGGAGGACTCAGTTAGAACTGAAGTGGCAAAGTTATGACATAGTTGGAAGAGTAGTTTATGGAGTTGTTATTTAGTTTAACTTAGTTAAGTGAGTTAAACTCAGTTGAGCTAGTTGTATCTAATCTAACTGAAAGATACAATAGTGAGAGTTAAGTGAATTAATTAGTTAATTAATTCACAATTAATAACTCACTAACAACCGAACATAAACAACAGTTAACTACAGTGCATGTCAATTCTAGTGGAGACCCAGTGGAGAGATAGGTGAAAGGGTGAGATGGACTATCCCTTGTGACTATAGTGATGCATTCAATGCATCTGAAACACATTGAATTTGAAAATGAGGATTGTGCAGTCAAGGCAGGGCTAATTTGAATTCATTCAGGGGTCTTCTTCAACAGGGATTGCGTAGTGGAGGCAGGTTGTCAGGAGGCAAGAAATTGGTGCATAGATATGAAAATTTCTGCACGACAGTGTGTAATGAATCTAAATTGTACTGAGAGCTTGATGTACTAATATTTTTATGAGATTATTACATGATTCCATTGATATACATAATATATGATATTTGGGGTTTTTAGCTTTAAGCTTTCTCGTTAAACAACTGTGTTATGTGCGATTTAATTTATTCACATGTGTTTGCAATTGAGTTTTAAATTTCCACAAGTTTAACAATGGAAGGATTCTGTATTTAGCAAGAAGATAAATATTGTTAGATCAGGAGGATCCGGTAATACATCAATATTAATAAATTTCTACATGGTATCAGAGTAGTATTGATCACTAGAGATTGCAATAGTGAATAATTGCTGAGTTTTGTGCCAGTGGACAATTCGAATTTGTTGTAGAAATTTCTTGGCGCGACAGTTGAGTATTCATTGAAATGTATTTCAATGGGTTGTGATTGGATTATGCCCTTGAGGGTAGCTCGAATTACATATCCTAGAAGGATAGGATGGAGGCGATGCTTGAAGATAATGGGCTGAAGGAGTTCATCGATAGCGATGTTCCTAAGCCTGCTTCTGGCGACGCTGCAGGACTTGACGCATGGAAAAAGAAGGTAGAAAAGACAAGAAGAATTATATTGGAAGGTGTGAAGGACCATATTGTGTCAATAATTCATGGGAAATCCACTCCATTTGCAATGTGGAAGGCTTTGATAGATCTTTTCCAAAGAAAAAACGACTAGAGGAAGTTGGCGCCGAAAGATAAGCTCAAAAAAATAAAAATGGAGAAGGGCGACAGTATTCCAAAATATCTCACGAAGTTTGTCCACTGTAGGGATGAACTGGGAAGTGTGGGGATTAAAGTTGATGATGATGACTTGGTGAACTTGGCTCTCCTTGGGCTTCCGAAGAGTTGGCATAGCTACGAAGACTCTGTCAATGGACGGGAGAAACTGCCGGGTTGGGAGCGACTTTGGTCAGATCTTGTGCAGGAGGAGATAAGGCAAAGTACCAGGGATGGATCTTCATCGAAGAATGATGATGAAGAGAATTTATCTTTCGCTACCAAAGCAAGGAAATGGAAGGGGAAGAAATCCCATCCAAAATCTGAGGCTAAAGGCAAGAAGCTGGATTTTTCCAAAGTGAAGTGTTTTCACTGTCACGAACATGGGCATCTCGCCACTAAATGCCCACAGAGAAAGAAGAAAAATAAGGCTGTTGGAGCTACAGCTCGAGAGGCCTTAGCCTCACAATTTGAACTTTATTTCTCTTTTATCGCATGCTTGGTTTCAAGCTCAATGGGTTCGGTGTGGTATCTTGATAGTGGTGCGTCTTTCCATATGATGGGAGACAAGGAGTTTTTTAGTGACTTGGAGGAGAAGGATCTCCAAATGCATATAGAGATGGGCGACGATGACAGATATAGTGCGACTGACATTGTAACCATTACCTTTGAGAGGGATTTAGGTAAAAAATTTCTGTTGAAAGATGTTATGCATGTTCTAGGTCTGAAGAAGAACTTGGTCTCGGTCCCAATGTTGGAAGACAGACGTTATGACATTGTTTTCAGCGAGGGAAAAGATTTCCTGCGACATAAAAAAATGGGTCAAACCAAGAGGATAGGGATTTGAGTTAAGAATCTCTACAATTTGGAGGTATATGGCTACGTTGAAATGATGGGCACAGTAGAAGAAGTGGTGAGCCGGGATGAGGGTGAATTATGGCATAGGAGATTGGGCCATCTTCACCATGGTGCCTTGAAGATTTTGCAGTAGATTTCCACTGGAGTTCCCAAGGGTAATTTTGCGCAGTCAGATCAGTGCAAGGGATGTACTATGGGTATGTTTGTGAAGACCACCTTTCATGAGAAGGAGAACGGTGCTTCGGTGATCCTGGAGAGAATTCAAATAGACGTGTGTGGACCTTTCTCGGTTGCTTCCACATAAAAACACAGGTATTATGTTATATTTGTTGATGACTATTCTCGTAGATTTTATATTTAGTAAAACATTCTCAAAGTTCTGTGAGTTTAAAGCATTGTGGCGAAGGATTCAGGGAAGCAAGTAAAGGCTCTACGGAGTGATAATGGTGGTGAATATATCTCAAACGAATTCAAAGACTTCTGTACCAAAGAAGGAATTCGAAGAGAACTCATAGTGCCTCATAACCCACAGCAGAATGGGGTCATGGAGAGGAAGAACAGAATGATCGCGGGTGCTACACGAGCTATGTTGCATGACCAGGGCCTACCGATGCACTTGTGGGTGGAAGCATGCAACACTGCGGTTTAGGTGCAAAACCGTTGTCCTCCTAGAGTACTTGGAATGAGTACACCTGAAGAAGCTTTTACTGGTAAGAAGCCTGATATTTCTCATTTGAAGATTTTTGGCTCATTTTTTACATTCATGTGACAAAGGACACTAGGAAGAAGCTGGAGCCAACTGCAAAAGTTGGGATATTTGTGGGGTACACAGAAACACCCCATAACTATCGTGTGTATTTTCCAAACACTCGAATGACTGTGGTTTAACGAGATATAAAATTCAATGAGGTCAAAGCCATGATGTTGTCGCTTGAGAGGGAGCTACACTTGCATGTAGAGGAGGAACTTCTTGTTCCCAAATATGAACCTCTAGATGTGGATCAGCCATAGGAGGAGATTCATGGAGTGGAGGAGTCCACTCATGCAGAACCAAACATCAGAACAGGTAGAAAGCACACCATAGAAGCTGAGAGACTGAAGCTTGATGGGACACAAAATGTAGGAGTCCCTACATCACAGCACAGACAGAGACAATCACCTGACCGATTTACTGGATACATGGCTCTTATGAGCAAGTGTATCATGACAGAGCCATTTTATTTTGAAGAAGCAGTGTAGGAGCCCACATGGGTAGATGCCATGGTGGAGGAGTATGACTCCATTGTCAGAAACAATGCTTGGGAGATTGTTCCAAGGCCGGTGGGTAGATCAGTGGTAGATTCAAAATGGATCTACAAGGTAAAGCAAGCTATTAATGGGAGCGTTGAGAAGTATAAGGCAAGATTTGTTGCCCGGGGCTTCTCACAGATCTAGGGGATTTATTATGAAGAAACCTTTGCACCTATCGCACGATATTATTCTATAAGGACCATCCTTTATCTCTCAGTGCAAATGGGTTGGCACATTCATCAGATGGATGTGAAGACTGCATTCATTAATGGGATCATTGAGGAAGAGGTGTACATTGAGCAGCCTAAAGGATGTGAGATCTTCACCGGTGAGTCGCATGTGTGCAGACTCAAAAGAGTGTTGTATGGGCTGAAACAAACACCATTTTATTGGTACACACAGTTTGACAGCTATTTCACTATACTTGGCTTCACCAAGAGTGGGGCGGATGCAAACCTATACCAAATTGTGGTGGAAGGTAAGATTTTAATCATTGTTCTTTATGTTGATGATTTAATACTAACGGGTGATGAGCAGTTGATACACTCATGCAAGGCAGATCTTGCAAAGGAGTTTGAGATGAAGGATTTGGGCCTCCTTCATTATTTCCTTGGATTAGAAATATGGCAGCGAGAAGGTGAATTGTTTGTGTCTCAAGGCAAGTATGCTCGGGAGATACTTGGTAAGTTTCACATGGAGGACTGCAAGCCCATGGATACTCCTCTTCTAGGAAATTGGAGGAAAGAGGATGCTACATTGGTAGAGGTAGTGGATGCCACTGTTTATCGACAGTTGGTGGGTTCGCTCATGTATTTAGTTAATACAAGACCGGACATATGCTATGCGGTGAACCAGCTTTCACAAGCGATGGTTAAGCCTACCAAGCTCTTTTGGAAGGCAGGAAAGCAGTCCTGAGGTATCTCAGGGGCACATCTGAGTATGGCTTATGGTACAGACAAACAAATGAGGTGAATTTGCATGGCTTCATGGATGCAGATTGGGTAGGGAGCCCAACGGAAAGAAAGAGCACATCAGGATGGGTTTTCAGTATCGGATCTACAACAATTTCTTGGTACAGTAGGAAATAAAGATCTGTGGCACTTAGTTCAGCGGAAGCAGAATACATGGCAGCAAGTCAAGCTGCATGTGAGGCTATCTAGATGAGGAAGATCCTGGTCGATTTGTTCGGTTCACATTTAGATCCAACAGTGATACATTGTGATAATTAGAGTTCCATTAAACTCCCGATTAATCTTGTGTTTCATGATAGATCTAAACATATTGATATCCGGTATCATAATATCAGAGATTGTGTTGACTGGAAGATCATGTTACTTCAGTACATCCCTACGGAAGATCAGGATGCAGACATTCTGACGAAGGTGCTTGGTAGGAGCAAATTTGAATACCATAGAGGCAGGATCGGGGTGAAGGATAATCCATATCTTGTTGAGAGGGAGTGTTGAGATTCAACAAGATGATAAGCTTAGTGAAAAGTAAGCACCTTCACTAAGTGGGGCTCGCAGGCTATTTTTAGGTGTATGTCTATTTTTAGACATGGTGAGCATATTCTATAAGTTGCAGGATGCTATTTGTAGATTGTTGGAACAGGGACTCCTACAAGCTGCAAAATTGGTCCGATTTTGTATATTTTTTATTATATTTAGTCTAGCGCAGGGGTTTTGGGGTGGGTCAAAGCCTCGAAAGCATTGTAATGGGTCAAAGGGTAAACCTGGGGTCCGAAAACCACGGTTTGAGGATCGTCCGAAATATTAGGCTAGATGGTTATAAATATAGGAACGTTTTGAATTATAAGTAGGAAATGAAGAGCTATTGATGGGAATTGTGGTTTAGTAAGTCTGTTTAGGTTTTTGGGGAAGGACTTCTGCTGGCTATGTGCGCGGAGATCTAGAGTCCTACTGTGTATGGACCCTGCTACTGTGTGCGCAGGTTGGGATGGGTATTGTAAGATGAAGTTGATGAATTAATGAATGCGAAAGACTATTTGGGAATTGAATCTATGTGTACTGTTTATGCGAATAATTGGTAATTATTGTCTTATGCGTATCTTGTATTCTGCTGCGAAAGTTCTGTGTAAGTATTTTACTGCATCTAGATCTGTTCTGTTCTGTTTACGCAATGTTGAGGTACTGTCTTGAATTATATGATTATTAAGCCCCATAGTACATGTTGTAGCTCCTAGAGACAGTCCAGAGTTGCCATAGACCAGTGCCTAGGACATCTTATATAGCAGAGAGTCAAGATCATGTAATAAGGATAATCTTAGCAGAACCGAGCTCTCGTACTATTTCTTTGCAGATAGGAAAATTAGATTTTAAATGGTACCAAATACTTCAGAAGCTCAACGCTGAAGGAACAATAATGAATAGGCTAGATGTTAAGCTCCAACATAGATGCATAAGACAATTCCAAGACAGTTCGCTGTAAAAAGGGCTGGATTCTCAATAATTCACAGAGAATGATGATTGAAGGACGTCTACTGAAAACGTAGAAGAAAGAGGATATTAACTGTTATTAAGACAATATTCAGAAACATATGCTAACATGTGGTGGGCTTAAGCAATTAAGAATCCACACACGATAACAACATTTGTAAATAACACCTCATAGCAGCCAATATAGTAGAAATGCGGATGAATCGAAAACGGGACATCATATTACACCTGAGCCATATTTAAAGTGCCAAGAAGCCTATGATGTAAGTATCAACGAGGATAAATTTATATCAGAAGCAACAGGAAACTCGCATTCCAGAATGTAATACTAGATATATGGATGTAAGCGAAATGAATAACTACACTACAACACACAAGAGAGAATTACACACTGTAAAGAACCAAAACCAGAATCCTTTTCAAAGACAAAACTCCTTTTCATTGAGGCCCTACGGGCTCTTTGCATTCATATTAGAACTTTCACAAAAATTGCATACAAGAAGCTCTTACACAGTCGATTCTTCAGAAAGTTTGGAACTTGTCTTTCTCATTGGATTATCTTATATAGGCTTCCCTCCATCTCAGCGAGAAGATATTTTTGAGAAAATATCTTCTTCGCATGAAAAATTTTTGTTAAATGTCACTTTCACAACAAAAAAATTCATGATGGGGAATCAAGCCTCCCATCATGTGTAAACAGGCCCTCGGCCGTTTTTCAAAAACAGAAATTTAAACAACAGTTTGGTGGAAAAGTAAAATGCAAGAGTGGGGAAAACAACCCACTCGAAACTTAAAAGAAATTAACTGAGTAAAAGTAAAATAGGCCGTTAAGGCCGAATCATGAGTTGACAAAGAATCACAGGTGCGGCTGAGTGGAGGCAGTGGCTGATTCAGGCGGGGGCACGTTTGCGGATGAACTGGCATGTTGGCTCATGAACTGCGCGCACCTCTGCTGACTGTCCGCAGCTGGCTCGGGCATTGCTGAGAGTCCCTCCACCTCGACAAAGGCATCAGTGAGGGCATGGAAACCTGCCCCAGTAGGAATCTTGTGTTTAATCAAGTGGAGGAGGTTGAACTCTTTTCTCAGGGATGAAACAATCGTGTCGGCTTTGAGCTGAGCTGCTTTGCCCTTCTGAAGGTCAGTTCGGTCCCTTTCTTCTTGCAAGCGTTCTGTGTATCGGTCCAGAGGCAGGAGTACGGCAGGGGTGGTCGGGTCCCAGCAGGAGGGGAGTCCAGCTGTCATAATCTCGCCCCATACCTCGTCGAACCGTTCAACGTTGGCGACCACCTGTTGGAGAGTTCTTGAAGCTGTGACCCGAGCCATCTCTTTGTTGATAATTTTGAGACACTCGATAGCCTCAGTGAATCGGCTAGGAATGCCGTGCTTCTCCATGTCGTCGGATCCCAGATCGCTGAGGAACGAAATGTACTCTTTGGCATGTTGGGGCCTATTAGACAGATCAAGGTCTGTCTCCTACAGTTTCCTACTGAGGTATGGTACAACAAACTTATGCTCCTCCATCATCCTTAGGAACCCCCATTGCTCAGTCATAGCCGAGATTATATCAGACCAGATTATGCTCCTAGCCTCAAGAAGGGCGAGATTTCCTTTTGCACGGCTTTTCATATCGGCAATAATTTTCTGTTGATCTGCCGTCATCTTCTTTTCCTGTTCTATCTCACTCTGCAACCCTTCGATTATTTTGGTGTTCTCGGCCAGAGAGTTTTCCAGGTTCGTGATCCTCTGCCTGGCTATAGATGCTTGCTTTTCCAAAATCTCAATCTCAGCTCTTGCTGCGGAAAATTGCTTAGACAACGAGCTAGTTCCACTTGACACCACAGTTGGCTGGCAGCTGCGAGAGTCCCATCTTGCTTGTAGCTCTGTTGCTTTATCCTGTAACACGTTGATTGTTTCGGCCATCTTCTCCCTTTCCTCCCTTTCTTTTGACAGCTTGGCAAACAGTTCCGCTTTTTCTTGCTCCACCTGTACCAGTTCAACCGTCTGGACATGGTGGGCGGCTGGTATACGGGCCTGACTTTTTGCCGATGCAACTTCCTTCTGTAGCTGTTCAATCAAAACCGCCTGCTGGTTTGTTTCCCCTGTATCTTTCCCTTTTATCAGGTCTTGGTAGTAATGCACCTGATTGGCTTTGACGCGGCAACTAACTTGTTCGGCGTTCAGGGTAGCCCTCAACTGGTCATGTTGCTGCTCTAATTTCTTCAGCGCGAGGGTGACCTGCATCAATTTATCTTTCATCATATCACATACCGTCTGGAACAGGTCGCACATGTCGTTGGCTGGTACCTTCTTCATGTCGATGGCAAACTCAAGCACCCGATAGCTAGGGACATCAGAATTAGGATCCAGGATGGCTTCTGCCATAGACATTACCAGGCTTTCGGTGTCCGCGTTGATGGAGGCGGAGAGTCTGGTATGATACTTCTCAACATATCCCCCCAGATCAGCTTTGTACTTGTCGCGGATCACTTTATTCGTCTGATCCCTTTCAACTGCCCTGGGCGAAGTGTGCTCTATGATAGCCTGCGTGACCTCTGTGAAATCAGAAGAAGTGGTACTGCCTCTCAACACCATTATCTCTGCCTTGCTTTTATCCAACTTCCCGAACACCGTGAAGGGTTCCAACAGTTGCTCCGCTCCTATGACTTATGCCTCGCTGGAGGCTATTCTTTGTCTTTTGGGAGGGGGCGTTGCCCCTGAGGTACCTGCTTCTTCTCCTCCTTCTCCGCCTATGCCTCTATTGACATTCTCTTCCTCCCCTGTAGCAGATGAATCCGTCTCCATCTGCGAAAACAAGGGCCAAGTTTCGAGATTAGCCCTCCATTCCATAAATGGCCTCGACTCATGCATGTAGGGTGCAGACCTGTTCCTTTTTCTTTTGTTCGAGATAATTTCTCGAGGGTCATAAGCCCAGCTTTTTCCCAGCCTTAAGTCCAGACCTTGCAGCATTTTCTCAACAATCGGGAGAGCATGTCTCGAGTTTACCACGAAGGGGCCGATTTTGATGGGAAGCCTTATGATGTATCCCTTCTTGGCTGGAACAAAATGGAGCTGGTCGGCCTTGAGGGCTTGCCGGATGTATTCGAGTGCATAAACTTGTCTGACAGGAAACACTGGCAGCCGGTAGGGGGCAACTTCAGCTCCATAGACCCAAATTTCGGTGTAGTCCTCGAATAGAAACCAATCTCCAGTACTCTGGAACTTCCCGGCTTGCAGCCATCTTTTCATTTCTGGAAAGACCCTAGGGGAAGGCGAGTCATGAATAATGGTATAGGCAATAGACATGAAACTATTCAAAAAACTGGAGTAACCCTCCCGTTTAGGTAATTGACGCACAGAGAAATTCCAGTCGAAGACTGGTCTGGGTTGGGAATTTTCAAGGTAAACTCTGTCTAACCCCAAACCCTCAAACTTATCGGCGTGCTGGTACAGGAAGAGATAAAAAAACATTGAACAGAAACAGAACTAATGGGTTTGTGGAAGCTCCTGGAATTGGGTTTGAATGGATGTGGAGAGGAAACCATGAATATCTAATACCACCCCTTTTTGGGACATGAGCCATAAGAAATGGACGCACACCATGGAGATGTCTTCCAGACTCCCTACCCCTAAAAGGCCAGCGATCAGAGAGAGAATGGGCCAAACCTCTTCAACAAACAGACTTAATGGGAACGGCTTCGCGGCGGGCAGGGAAGCAGCCTGGTCAACGGTTATAGAGGAGATGAAAGCTCGCCGGGCCTCCCGTGGCTGTTTGATGAACTGGGCTGCCAAGGCCGCGTCCTTGAAACTAACATATGTGGTGCTGGTAGGGATGCGGAGGGCTTGTTTGATAACATTGGGAGAAAGGGAAAAAACCCTGTTCCCTTGAGGAGAAGTGAAGGTGCCCCGATGCTCGTCGAAAACATCCCTGAGCCAGGTGATGAAATCAACCACAGAATGAACCTGAGGGGTAATTTGATGGTATAGGCCCGACACGATTACCCGGTAACGGTCTGTGTTCTTAGTATGGCGACTGAAAAGCAAGGGTTTGATGCTGCAGATGTCAAATGGGTATTTGTGGTCGCAGATACCAGCCTGCAAGTCCAGGAGAGGGTCGAAACCGGGAGGAATCCTAGACTCACGGACCTGGGGGGTCTCTGGTTCATTCTTTTTTGGCGTTCCCCTTCCCATGGCTGACATTCAAGAATTTGAAAAAGTGAAAGGAAAATAGAGGGAGAATGAATAATGGAATACCTGAATGGAAGGTAAATCTGCCCGAGAAAGCGACGCAGGGAACTCTGACAATGATTGGGGTAGACCAGACGCTCTTTGCTACTTGGTATATGCCGTAGACGGGAACCTGCGACCTTTTACTGGAGTGAAATACGGAGGGAATGTTGTCTCTGGACTGGGTAATTCGAGATAAAAAGACGAATGGATAAAACGAATGAAGGCAAGTGTCCTAAGGACACTGACAGTGAGGCACGTGACGCATAAGGATTGGGTGTGTCAGAGTGCAGGTGGGCGCCTCGTGCCGGGTTTAAGGCTGGTACGGATCTCGGTACCAGCTGACCTAATGGACTTTACCTTACCTTTTTACCGTATGCACTGTATAACTCCTGAAACATATGAGCTCTTGTACCGATTAAATACATAACCTACCCATCATGAGGGTCCACCTTTCAATCCACCACGTCACCGCACCACGCGGCATGTTCCCGCCACCTCCTTCTAACTTTGAGTCCCCACCATGCTGCGCTATCACAATTCCGCGGGGGTATGGATCTCCTCCTTCCCTCGCTGCTCGACCCCCTCAGAATTTTCCCACGTGCGTCCTCACGTGGCGGAAACTTCTTTTAGTACACAGGTTTTACGTTTATTGTAGCGTTTCATTGCCTTTTATATCTCCCGTTAGCCTTTTGGCTTTACACTTCATCCTTTTTGTGTTAATTCCCCATCGGCTTTAACGCACGTGGCCTTCATTACCTTGTCTCCTTTCGACCCACTTTTGGAATATTTCGCCCTTTGATATAAATTTTAATACATGGCTTGTCAACCATTTAATACACCCATGACTAATGTTAAAGATTGAACAACAATACAATTAACCCTGCACACGTGGATGCAGAAAGAGGCCCATAAGTCCTTCTCATGGAGATCCGAACATCTCACGATAGAACGAAGCTCTGCTTGCCTTACCTATCCTTTCTCAGGGTGCAAAATCTAGTTCCAACACCCACCCATACTACTTCGGGTGAGACTTTGACTTGAGCAAGTAGGTCACTTCCGAAAGGGCCAGTAGTATAGGGGTTTGTTGGCAAACCTTGAACTCCAAACCTGGGTTAGGACCCCTCGAGCCAAAAAATGGTTCCGTTTCCGGGACCTGGAGCATTTTGAGAAAGGGATCAGGTAATGACAAGAGAGTATTAGAAGCCTAAAAGGAAGGAAATTGAGGAGTGGTTCAAAAAACAGATCCAGGAATTTGCGGTAAAAGAAAATTGCAGAGAGACGTTAACGGCGGAAAGGTGGAAAAATAGGTACATTCTTATAGAAAGCTATGAAATATTCTTTCTAAAATTTGTGATTGAGCTTCAGCAGTGGTTGGCTAGGCTCCTAGAATTACGAAAGTGTTGGAAGGACGAACGAGTCACTCAGTGGACCCCAGAGTTGATCCAACAGCTAGAAAGGACTGATAATACTATCACGTGCATGATAGATCACTGGGTGGATAGTGTGCTAGGCAGATTTGTGACAGATTTTTCCATCGATCAGTTTGTCTCCTACTCTGAGGCCAAGCGACGATTCTTTAAAGGGTTCTGGGGAAAATTTCTGAAAACATTACCGTTGCTGATTAAGATATTACTGTGTGAAAAGAGCATTCTATGTAGTCATACCGACTGAATGACCACGGATCTAGACGGAAGCGCGACACGTAGTGGTAAATACTACCGGACAAACCTTGAGGGGGAAAAATCTACCTATAACCTCCTGCGCGAAGACCCCCTGGATACATTGCCATCCGGGCCGCATAAAGGTAAGAACTCACCCATACCTCCACCTCCGTTGGATAGTGATATGGTTGCACATCTGAAGCTACCTACCTTCAAGGGGGTAGGAGATGAGGATATGGACTGATTTTGGTTTGTTTCAGATTCCGTATGGACTATGAAAAATATGACAAGTGACATGATGAAGAGGGCGCAACTATCCTTGGTATTCAAAGATAGAGCAGTTGACTGGTATATGCGATACGTCTCTTAGAACGGGAGTGCATCGGTTCAAGACATTAAGGATGCTCTAAAGCAAAATTTCCGAAAGCCAAAAATATTATTCTCAGTTGGTAGCAGAAGTGAAGGACTTCAAGCAAGGTGCATCTGAATCTGTATGGGAGGCTGATCAATGATTGAAGAAAGCGATCAGAGAAGGGGGATTTGAGTATGACGATAGACAACATACAGAATGGTTCATATCTATGTTGTTGCCCCACCTACGTACGCCAATGAGTCACCAAGCCTTTGAATCACAGGAAAAAGCTGTGGAAGTCGCTATGAAATTAGAAGCTGCGCCCAGGGAGGATACGTCATTTGGAGTACAACAAATTTAGGAGCAACTTGGAGCCATGCATATGGAAATTCAAAATCTATGAAAGGAACAAGGAAAAGGAGCCAACGCAGGTCTATGGTGCATACGATGTCAGGTATCTAGCCATACGAAGGATCAGTGCCCGCTATCAGCAGATTACATGCAGGCAGGAGGACCTAGTCTGATCTGCCCAAGAGAAAGTGGGGGACCCGCCCTATCATGCCAAGGATCGAGTAGACCTGTGCTATGGTGCGATGACTGTCGTGTAGTAGGGATGCATGATACAGACCATTGCCCTCGGCTAGGTGTGTATGTACCAAAACTAAAGCAGCAGTGGTGCAGGTTCTACCGATCGGTAGGACACGATGAGTAGAACTGTCGCACTTACGACTTAATGATGGATCGGGGAAACTTGTATAGGGTAAAATTAGACCCTGTGTCACCAAGATCTCCTGCGAACTTTGGTGGCTCGCCAGCAAGGGGTAGGGGATGCTAGGGGGCAAGCACAGGACAAGGGCAGGGAAAACTAATCTGTTATAACTGCGAAGAAGTAGGGAATTTTGGAAGGGACTGTCCAAATCCCACTAGGAAATCCTGCAAATATTGCAAACAGTTGGACCATGTGTCGAAGATTGCCCAGTATTAATAGAAAAAATGCAGGAAAAGCAGCCCACCCCTACGCAGAATGTACAAAGAGTTAAAGCCGAGCTAAGGAACATAGACCCAAGTGTGAAAGTCATAACACATAGTGGGATGCACACCCAAGGATTGATGGAAGAAGGTCTGAACATAAAGAGGGGACAAGAGACCATGGCCCTAGCTAACCAGGACCTTGCTCAGAGAATAGCAGCTACTGCGCAGGTACCAACACACCCCAAGACAGATGAGGGGGTTGAGCCATTTCTGCAGGCATGTATAAAGCTATTGCGTAACCCAAAGGCTGTAGAAAAACTTCAAGCATTAATGAATAGCTACGCAGCATGGCCTGATCTGACCTTTGAGACCAAATATGTACAAAAAATATACAGGTATAGAAAACGCACCTGTAGGAAAATGCGGCTGACTGCGCAGATTGGTCAATACGAGATGGATCAAGTTATTTTGGACCTCGAATCAGATGTGAACGTGTTACCTAAGAAAACGTGGCAGTGAATGGGAGAACCTAAATTGGAGTGCTCCACCATCCAGGGCGCATGGAAAATCACCAAAATATCATCCCTCTGGGAAGGCTGCCAAACGTCATGGTGGATATCGTAGGGGTAAAGGTCCAAGCTGATTTCGAGGTAATTGAAATTGTGGAAGATGCAGATCAATACCTTGCACTCCTAGGACTGGACTGGGCTATAGATATGGGGGGTGTTATCAATCTCAAAAATCATGGCATGGTGTTTGAAAATAACGGTACACGCATAATAGTACCACTGGATCCTGTGGAAGGCGCACGATATACAGAGCCAGCGTGCGATGAGGAGGAAGTAGATCACATTTACAAGTTGACTATGCAGGACGAAATTGGATTAACCCCACAACGGAAGGAGTGCTTTGCTAGGAAAAATACATTGAATTCTTTTCCGACTCTGATGGGGAACTGGAGAATTGGCAAGGCTGGTTGCATGAGGTTTTGGTGCTACGATGTCTTTGGGTCACAAGGAGCTTCCACTGTATCTTCGCCGAGGTAAGAGACCTGCCCTACCTTGGGGACTCGGGTGAAATTAAGGAATTTTTATGCGCATTCGAGACAGAAGTTCCCAAGGACCGCAAGCTAGGGGTCCTTCCGCTAGCCCTGCACGGAGTGCCTGCGCATTGGTGGGATATGCATGGGATGGTATTCTGAAATTGGGAGGAATTTCGGGAAAAGATGATCCTACGGTTTAAAGCTCCAGCTGAGAAATGGACCCCAGAATTCCTTCCATCCAAAGACCCATGCATATATTTTCTTGCATGGGAAACACAATGGTGCGACATGACCCAAAATGAATGAGTTCACCTGTTTATCCATGGCTTAGGCCTGTGCCCAACTGCTTGGTATTTAGATGCGGAGCTGCACCAGTGCACACACAATTGGGAGAATTTGTGGACTAAGTTTCTGCGAACATTAAAGGTGGCAGATGGCACAGGGATGCTCGATGCAGCTTTGCAAAACACTGACGCCCTAACTAAGGGAAAATCACGCCTGCACAGTGCACGTGGATAAGGGGGAACACCAGTGCTGTACATGATGGAGTACGAGAGCCTTAACTCAATGGAGGGAGTGAGTGATCCCCGAACTACCCCAACCACGGTGCTCAACGGGATACGTACGGATGCCAGGTTGCGTAAGGTGTACCTGAATCACATTACAACACATCCGACATTGGATTTAATTCGGGATGTGCGAACATCATGAAAGCTTCAGCCAAAGTCAGTGGGTCCATGGGAAAGCCATCATGTGTGAGCAATGACTCTCAGAATGCTGCATTCAGGTAAAAAGGGAATTATACCGTTACAGCAACTAGGCAGCTGGCCATCAATGCGGAAATTTATGGTGAGTTTTTTTCTGAATGATTGATGGTAAGCTTCACGTTAGCTCTTCTCTACTGTTGGACAACCTCTGGCATTATAAGGACAAACGGATAATTTTGCTCAAGGCTCCATATTGTCTCGTTCTTCTGCCTCTGTTATGTTATTGCTTGATTATCTAGACCTGTAGCATTTGGGTCATACCCTTTCAACTTACCTCTGCTGTCTGCAAATTTCCGAAGTTGGAAGCCTATCATTTTGTTGTTATGATAGACCATAACCTTCTGAGCACCTCGGCACCCAGCCGTCTAGCGCCCGCAGGCATTGTGTTAAGAGGGTCTGATGTCGAGATTGATAAGCTGATTGCCCTCTGGCTCCCAGTAGGAAAAATTGACTTTGAACCTTGTACATAATGGCGCCACAGCTACACGACGATAGTTCACGCCCGGATTGACCCTGGGATGATACAGAAGAAGCTATGTGGGATGATATGCAACCACCACAGCACACCAGGAGGACTGACGTAGTCGAGTTGCCGCCAGTATTGCACACAGAAGGGCTGGCCAACAGGGATACTTCGTCCCCTTGGGGTACGAAGCGATATAGGGATACGCTGCGACTTCTCCACAGTTCCGGGCTCCCTGCCAATGAAGGCCATATTTTCTCACTACCTAGCACTGTCTTGGTCGGTGACCACCTCTCAACAGATACATAACTCAAAATGAATTTAGCACAGCTGCCCCCCAAGGCATTACAGGGATTACACACCGCCGTGCTACACAAGCTCCATCATCATGACTAGGCCGCGCAGCAACACATCAATGTGGCCACACACAAGACCGAAGGTATCCCTCTTATGGCGCAGCTTGAGACAATGATTCACTGGCTAAATACAGAGATCCATGATGAATTCCTGACATCATCCCCTCTCTGGGCTACCCTAGAAGGCTTGGTTGCAGCGCTCAGGGCATCCCGAGCCGAAGTGCAGGCCCTCAAGACCCAAATGAACCGCCAATTCACAGCATACCAGGCCCAAGCACAACTTACCATATCCCCAGAGGTTCAGGCGCAATGGGTTTCATTGATAACAGAGGCCACATACGCTATTAAAGGACAAATTACTCTGGGTACCCAGTTGCTCGAAGCGACAATGCATCTCTAGACAAAAACCTAGTTCAACTCGATGATTCAGCGTGTCAGAGAAGACTTACGCCAGAAGGAAGCTTCTTTCGATCAGATCGAAGATAACTTGCCTTCCCTCAGCCCTGCGCAGCATCTGGCACTCTTGAAAACTGGAAACACCCTCCAAGACACGATTGCGGATCTCTAGTGCCCCAAGCATGTAATGAGAAAGCGTATGAAGCCATGAGGTGGTGATGCCTTCCAGATATCTCAGGATGCTCACAACGCCATTGCACGGCTCAACCAAATCTTGGAACAGGTTACCAAGGCCCCTGAAGGACCTACCTCCTTGGAGCTGGTCGATATCACACAACGTGCTGCTGCCCAAAGTTAGGAAGTGTTACCTCTGTTAGTCGTCGCTTTCAATGCCTTACATGTGCGGATATATACCTTACCACCATAGTGACTCGAGACGAGTCACAATATTATGTTGGGGGACTGTTAGAACAGGGTCTCCTACGAGCTACGAAACTGGTCTGATTTTGTATATTTTTTATTATATGTAGCCTAGCATAGCGGTTTTGGGGTGGGTCAAAGCCCCGAAATCATTGTAATGGGTCAAAGGGTAAACCTGGGGTCCGAAAACCACGGTTTGAGGATCATAGGAAAGATTAGGCTAGATGGTTATAAATACAGGAACTTTTTGAATTGTAAGTAGGAAATGAAGAGCTATTGATGCAAATTGTGGCTTAGTAAGTCTGTTTAGGTTTTTGGGGAAGGACTCCTACTGGCTGTGTGCGCGAAGATCTAGAGTCTTGCTGTGAGCAGACCCTACTATTGTGTGCACAGGCTGGGATGGGTATTGTAAGAGGAAGTTGATTAATTAAGGAAAGCAAAATACTGTTTGGGAACTGAATCTATGTGTACTTTTTATGCGAATCATTGGTAATTACTGTCATATGCGTATCTTGTATTTTGCTGTGAAATTTCTGTGTAAGTATTTTACTGCATCTAGATCTGTTCTGTTCTGTTTATGAAATTTTGAGCTACTGTCTTGAAGTATATGATTATTGAGCCCCATAGTACAATTAACCCTGTGCACGTGGATGTGTAAAGAGGCCCATAAGTCCTGCTCGGGGAGATCTGGACATCTCACGACAGAACACAACTCTTCTTTCCTTACCTATCCTTTCTCAGGTTGTGAAAATCTAGTTCCGGCACCTACCCATACTAGTTCAGGTGAGACTTTGACCTGAGCAAGTAGGTCACTGCCGAAAGGGCCAGTAGTATAGTGGTTTGTTGGCAAACCTTGAACTTCGAACCTGGGTCAGGACCCCTCGAGCCAACATAGATGGTTGGTCAAATGTGAAAAATAGATGAAATTCTATTTTTAGAATATTGGGCGAAGTATATTTATACATTGTCGATATAAAAATAGGTGCATGTCGATTATTATTATCTCTTAATAATAATCCAAATATAAACATCAAATTATTCTCTTGGAGCACTTTATTTCTGTGAACAGATTTGGAAAATTAGTGGGCTGAAGGAATTACACAATTCCTGGGGTTTATTGGTGGCTCATGCATGGAGGACTTAGTTAGAACTGAAGTGGAAAAGTTATGACAGAGTTGGAAGAGTAGTTTATGGAGTTGCTATTTAGTTTAACTCAGTTAAGTGAGTTAAACTCACTTGAGCTAGTTGTATCTAGTCTAACTGAAAGATACACTAGTGAGAGTTAAGTGAATTAATTAGTTAATTAATTCACAACTAATAACTCACTAAAAACAGTTAAATACAGTGCATGTCAGTTCCAGTGGAGACCCAGTGGAGAGATAGGTGAAAGGGTGAGATGGACTATCCGTTGTGACTATAGTGATGCATTCAATGCATCTGAGACACATTGGAGTTGCCAATGAGGATTGTGCAGTCAAGGCAAGGCCAATTCAAATTCATTCAGGGGTCTTCTTCAGCAGGTATTGCATAGTGGAGGCAGGCTGTCAAGAGGCAAGAAATTTGTTCATAGATATGAAAATTTCTGCATGACAGTGTGTAATGAATCTACATTGTACTGAGAGCTTGATGTACTAAGATTTTTATGAGATTATTACATGATTCCATTAATATACATAATATATGATAGTTGGGGTTTTTAGCTTTAAGATTTCCCGTTAAACAATTGTGTTATGTGCGATTGAATTTATTCACATGTGTTTGCAATTGAGTTTTAAATTTCCGCAAGTTTAACAGTGGAAGGATTTTGTACTTAGCAAGAAGATAAATATTGTTAGATCAGGAGGATCCAGTAATACATCAGTATTAATAAATATCTATAATAGTATGGTGTTGGAGAGGTAAATCCCCTCTGCAGATAGAGGCGATCCCTACTAGCCCAGATAGGGTCTACCAACAATCAGGTCATGCAGTGACGCAGGTTCCTAGTTACAACATGAAAAAATTCATAACGAATGCCTACCTCAGATCCTACATAGTGGTCATTAAAGAAAGGATGACGCTTCCTATCCCTCGCTTAGCAGATCATGATTCTTCCGCTCGACACTTCTGAACACCTGCACACATGCAAATGATACAACGATATGCCACGTAAAATCTAAAGCTTGTAACCATACATCAGTCAGAGAGGATGTAATTCATTGCATAAAAGAAATAGACACATGAATAGAACCATAATCAAAGTAGCTTATCATTAAAATAACAAAGGAAAGATACAACCCAAAGCTCTGATGCTTGATCTTCCTTCGGCGGGGTTGACAGCAGAGCACGTCTCAACAAAGCTTGTCGGAAACGGGACGAAGCTCTCTCTCTTCGGATTGGCTCTCAATAGCTGTCTGGCTATAGTCTCCTTGCTACAAGTTCAGCTCTAGCTTTCTAAGGGTGAAGGAAAGCTTATATATATGGTGGAAGGGGAGTTGGGATCCCTAAAATCATGGGATTGGCCCTATCTCTAAGGAAGCTTCCATGATAGGTGGAAAACCACCTCCCATACATGGAGATCCGGAGCCAAACCTCCCAACTCATTTTAGTGACTCGTTCAGGATTTTTTTGGAATCAAACTTCCACCATTTATTTTTAAAAAACATCCCTTATTAATCTTGGTGCGAGTAAGACATTGGGACAAAGTTCCTGTTGGCGCGCCCTCTATGGTGGATTTCCCCCATTGGTGCGAGGGCTAAACTGGCTAGTCATGCCAGGGCCAAAAGATCTATTTTTGGGGTTTTTCAGAGGAAATTTTCTTCAAAGGAATGATTATCCTTGTCAAGGGGGATGCCATGAAAGTGGTTTCAGGTTATTTCACTGCTCACAGGTCACAGGAAAGGCCCTCCAATGTGTGGGATGGGGGATTGCAGGGATGGTGACAAAATGCTATGTAACAGATGCCCCCTAAAGCATGAGGCCCGAGAGAGAGAGAGGGGTGAAATTCTTTATGAGAACGTGCCCAATTGAAAAAACTGTTGTCGGAACACCTGTGTAGAAAAATACAACTAATATCTCAAATACATGATATGTGGTATGGGTGTAGCCATCCATAATAGAGTGTACAATAATGAGGATCCAAGGCATGGACGCAGCCATCCAGAAAGGATCAATAAGTAGACTCAGGTATGGTCGCAGCCATCCAATCAAATGAGTCATGTAACAAATCATGATAATCCACAAATAATCCACAGATTGGATTTCATCAGACGAAATCCAAGGTCTTGCACTCCATCTCGACCTGAACAGAGTACAAGTCCCAGCATGTGAATAAGTGAGCTGAAGTCGAACATGCAAGAACATCGTCTGATTACCAGCCAATAATGAAAGCCATTAACAGACACGAGAGGTACCACCAATAATGAGGATGGCCCTCAAGGTAATATAGGTACAATCCATGGAATGTGAACAATGAGCTGGCGTTGAACACTCGCAGAATCACTCGATCGAAGGCCAATGATGAAAACCTTGCGTCGAATGCAAAGAACCTGCTATTGAGGCATGTAGGCTCCAAGGTACCTGAAGGGAGTCTCTAGATCAGCTTCCTGGATAATGAGCTGAAGTCTATAGGAAGTGACCTTGATCGAAGGTGGGCCATAGTGTTTCCCACATCATCAACACGAGACAGAGGAACATAATGCTTGTGAATTAGGATCAGTAGAGAATCAGAGGGAGGTTGAAAACTGTAGAGGCCAACTTCTCTTGAACATATTGGCGGCACATCAAAATATCTGAGGTCATGATGATGGGGCAAAGAGAAGATGAGCGGTAAAAAAGGATTACCCAAACCCATGGACGCAAGCAGAAAATGAGATGAGATGTCCCAAACCTGACACGAATGCAGACAAGTGCTATGTTCAAGAGTGACATACTACCGACACGACGATGATACTGGTTCCATTTTTCCCCACCATTTCTGGCAAGTACCCCAATTATTTTTGGAAACAAGCTTGGAGGGGATAGCATATGCTTGCGATATAAGTTTATCCTTCAGAAAAATCCAACCTAGTACATTTAACGAGCCCTAGGAAGGAGGAACCCAAGTAATGTCATTACGACGGAGTCCGATGTCATCAGATTTTAATGAGTCTGACAAAGGAAGAAATTGACTTCTTTTCATGTTTAGAGAGTTTGAAAAGACAACGGAAAAGTAAACTCCAATAGTCCTTTTTCGTAGATAGTTCCTCAGATCCGAAAAGGTAGAAAACTGCGTCTGAGAAAACCTCCTAGTCGCGATAGGCTAGGGTATTCCTTTTTCGTAAATAATCTATCCCAGCCCGAAAAAGGGGTAAACGTATACTGGGTAGATGTCATTTCGCAGCCAATTTAACAAGATAAAAATGACAAGCAACTCGGAAATATTTTCATTTTTAGAGAGTCAGAAAAGAGCTGAAATATGACTCCAGTAGTGACTTTTTCGTGTTTTTACCAAGTCCAAAAAAGTATAAAATACAACTCGTAGCGTCGTCCCTAGTCGCGTGAAAACCTATTATTGCACAAAAAAGCAAGCGTAAAACCCATTTTTCAAAAAAATATGATAAAATATTTGGAAAAATAAGCTTCAAAACCTAATTTGATTTTGAAAAGTTATAAATATGACCAAAATAGTAAAAACATATTTACTTTTACTTTTTACCTCTTGTGGAGAGAAATAGTGAGTTTTTCTTTGTGAACTTGTGGTGACGATTGTGGACGATCCGGTGCATCATTCTAAATCCTGTATTTTCTAGGTAAGAGGCGCTTCCATTAGCTCTGTTTTAATCCATTTTTTATAGTATTCCATCGTGATTTGGGATCTTTGAGGGGGACATTTGCAAATTTAGGGCTCGCACAATTGGTGCAGGTATGAGGCACGAACCTGCGCCAATCGGGTTATTTTTGCAAAGGGGTCGCGCCAGCTGGCGCGATTGTCAGCAAAACAGTCATGCCAACTGCGCAACCTTATTTTCCGCTCAATTTTTACAAAAAATGAACCAATCAATTGGATTTTTGAATTCCCAAGGGATCTAATGATGTGCTTATGACCATTTTGGTGCAGGTACAAAACCACAATGGTGATCAAATGGAAAGAAAGGGAGCATAATGAAGAGGACGAAATGGAAATGGGGAATGAGCAATGCATGAATGCTCTCTGGGATTGTGGTTTAAAGAAGTTCTTCTTGACACCATATCTCAGGGCACAACCTGAACTGTTGCAATACTTGATCAGTATCTGGGATGAGAATGAGGAGAATTTTAGGCTTCGAGACCAAGTGCTGGAGCTCGAAGTGTCTGATGTTTACTTCATCACTGGATTGTCTCGGAGAGGTCCAGTCCTGATCATGACAGGTACTAGGCCTTCTGGCGAAAATATGTCAATGGTTATGGAAAGAGTGTGCCCAGGGGCACAAACATGATTAGGTAGCAGGAAGGTTGACATTCACACTGTTCCCGATCTAGCACTCAGAGTGGTGCTCCATACCATTACGCAGGCCGCGGGGTCGCAGGCACCGCATGAGGCTACTAAAAAATAGCTCCTTTTAGCAGCAGAATGTATGAACCCGATGCTATTTGACTGGGCTACAACCGTAACCATGAATATCAAATGGAAATTGATGAAGTGTAAAAAGACCAAACTGAAATAGTTTGGGTACGGGTCCATCTTGGTATCATTTATCTTTGAACGACTACCTATTTTCCAGGGCTAGGGGGTGATAGTCGCAGATCCACCGTTGAGAGAGCCACAGATGGCTCGATGGGCAGCACTGATGCCCAGAGCAGGAGGGGGCCAACAAATGTCATGGCGGCCCGAGTTCTTCAGATGGCTTCAACAAAAGCTTATCATCATAGTGGACTGGCCCTATGCCGAGACTGACTTCATAGGAGACCTAGACCTTCCACTCCTGGAAGGAGAGGGCTGCGATGAGGAGCTGGGTAAGACTCTTTTCGATTTTGTGAATTTTATGATTTTTTTTGGTATACATGTATGTTCTAACAAACGATCCTATATGTATGCAGATGTTTGCCCATGGAGGCCCGCTAGGATGTCACAGATTGCACGAAGGACCCCTCTCGCCTATGACGCTCAAGGTGAGGGGGGAAAGGGGAATGAGCTAGTTTAGAACTTGGAGGGAGTCGCCCGTGGGATCCCGGATTACGATCGCCTAGCAGATTTCCCTATGGCTTATCAGAGGCACACCATAGGGGTGCCTAGTTGCCTTCATCGTTTACTGAGGCGATTGGTGCGGGAAATAACATGCTACCATGAGCACCATGCTGATTAGTCACCTAGGATTTTCATATGCATATTTTTGAGAGACATGTTGTCTCTGGATATTATTAAAACAAACATGTATATTTTTTGGATTTTATGCGATGCACACAAACTGCAAACATTCGACATATATATATATATATATCATCAATATCTTTTCACAGCATGACGTTTTACAAGCCTTTACAAGTTGCGTAAATGTCTATCTAAAACCATGTTAGCTACTGCATCTGTTAATGCATTCATGTGTCTGGGTATATGTTGATATGTAATGTAATCAAAATTTATTTCAAAAGAATGAATATGTAGATGCACAATGATAAAACAAGGGTCTCTAATTGAATGAAATAGACCATTGGAGTTGTAAACATCATAAGATGTGAGTCCATATATGCAATGAATGTGAATAATAATATATGTTAGTCACCAATAGGGTCTGGAAATGTAAAATATATTCGTTAGTATTATTTGTAGCAGTTTTAGACAACATTTGTAAATTAATTAATTTCGTGATCATAGATTAATGTAAAATAAGCTTGAAGACATATCCCCCAAAATTAACAGGCACCATCCGCGAAATTGACAAAAGGAGTAATAGACATCTGCACAATCAGGAAGACCCAATCAGCATAAAGACACTTACAAAGCACACCACACCACACATGCACAAAAATAAAATCACTCACTTATGTACACACACCACACAAGAATAATTCAAGTGTAGTACTTCTTCAGGTACAACCCATTTCTAGGTTGCGCCAAAGGAATACCTTCATAATCAATTAGCTTATAGGCCCCATTTTTCAATACAAATTTAACGATATAGGGCCCATGCCACATGGGCTGGAATTTTCCTGCCCCAAGCTTATCATGTGATTGATCATATAAGAGGACGAGGTCCCCTTCTATAAAAGAGCATGGAGAAACCGTTAGATCGAAATGAGCTTTAACCCGCTTTTTCTGTGCCTCAATAACCAAAGCAGCCAAGCGGCAGGTTTCGTCTAGTCGTTCCAGATACAGGAGATGTTCTTACTCCAGGGAAGTGTAGGACAATAATTCCACAGCCAACTTCAGCGAAGGGATCTCACATTCAACCGGAGGAGTTGCTTCCAGACCATACACCAATTGGAACGGTGTGAATCTGGTCGCGCTCTTTACTGACATTCATTAGGCCCAGAGAGCTGAGAACAATTGGAGATGCCAGTTGGATTTATGAATACCAATTGTTCATTGAAGCAACGTGACAAGCACTTTGTTCATGGCCTCAACCTGGCCATTTTCCTGAGGGTAGTATGGCATTGAGTTGTCATGACGTAAGCCCAACATTGATGTTAGCTCTGCCATCATGTAATCCCGAAAATGAGTGCCATGATCGGTGACAATGGCTTGAGGAAATCCAAAACACGTAATCACATGGTTGAAAATGAATTAAGCCGCTGTCTTACCGTCGGTAGCTAATGTAGGCATCGCCTCGACCCACTTGGTGAAGTAGTCTACGGAAACGATGATATAAGCATGCCCCTTGGCCAAGTGAGGGTTACACGTCATAAAATCAATGCCCCATTTAGCGAAAGGGCCTATGGTAATGAAAGGATGTAAAGGGAGAGGTGGCGCACGCATCTTGCATTGAAAGATCTAGCATGCATGACATTTTCTTACTGCAACAATACAGTCCTTGAATATAGACGACCAGAAGTAACCCTCACGCAGAATCTTCTGGGCGATAGCATAACCAGACATGTGACCGCCACAGGCACCACTGTGACAGTCATTCAGGACTTTCTCAACCTCTTCCAAGGCCAAACATCAGTAGAGCACATAATCGACTCCGACACGATATAGGGTATTTGCAACAATGCGATACGGTTGGGATTGATGCCGAATGTGACATCGAGCATCCTTCGTCAAATCGGACCGGAAGGTAGATGTTTGAAGGTACAAGATGATGTCACCATACCGTGGATTGTGAGTGCTGATTAGAAAGAGAGTTCATCCGAGATATGATCCTCGGATTGAGATGGAACAGAGTCAGTAGGGAGAGAGCAGATAAGATCAGTAAAAACCAGCGACTTTGTCAATTTGGCAGTAGTGAAATCCAAATTGAACTCCTGAAGGATGGTAATCCATTTGGAGTACTTGTCCCCCAACAATTGTCGAGACAAGATATAAGTCATGGGGTTGCAGTCGAAAGTCATGGTTATCGTGTGAAACAGGATGTAATGGCGAAACAGCTGCATGTCCTGGACCGCAGAAAGTGCCAACTTCTCGATGTGAGCATAACGTGTTTCAGTGTCGAGGAGATTCTGAGACAGATAGTAAACCACATGTTCATTTCCATCATCGTCATCCTGTACCAGAACCATGGAAATTGTGCTGAATGTGGCAACCAAGTAGAGGGTAAAGTCATGATGATAGTTAGGAGGACATATTAACGGAGCATTGACGAGCAACGTTTTAAGTTTATCAAAGGATTGATGAGAAATCTCGTCGCAATGGAAGGGAACATCCTGTTTAAGGAGTTGCGTAAACCCTTTGGTCACTTCTGCATATTTTGTGATAAAGCGACATAAGAAATTTGCTTTCCCCTAAAGACTCTGAAGTTGATGCAACGAGGATGGGGATGGGAGATTAACAATAGCCTCAACCTCGAGGGGGTCTAGGTGAATTCTATCCTTGGAGAGAATGAATCCCAAAAGATGACCAGAATCAATGCAGAAGACACACTTGTGAGGATTAAGCCTGATATTGTAACGTCTGCAGCGGAGAAAAATCTGGCAGAGGTGTTCAGGATGGTCTTCGCGTCGAGCTGAATGAGCTGGGAGGTCATCCAGATATGGATGAAAAATGTGATGTATGTCATGAAAAGCGTAGGACATAGCACGCTGGAAGGTAGCCCCAGCGTTTTTCAAGCCGAACAGGAGCTTCTTGTAGGCGAATGTGCCCCACGGACAGATAAAGGCAATGTTATGTTGATCAGCGGGTAAAATATTAATTTGATTATAACTCGAGAAGCCATCCATAAGGGAATATATATCACTCCCCACGTAGTCATCAATGATCTGATCTATAAAGGGAGTGGGATAGTTGTCCTTAGGACAAGCCCGATCACAATGTGGTAAAATTAATCACTTGCGATCACACGCCCATTTAGAAATTGTTTTTCGGCTTGTTGATTGTTTGACTTGGTTTGCCTGTGTGTCTTTATTTTGATATCTTAATATTTTCATTACTGTCACAGTGGCAGAACCCTCATTTTCGTCTATTGGTAGTCCTTACACAGAAGATTCATCAAAAGTCTCTCAGTCCTCTGTTGAACATCAACAGCCTATTGTATCCGAGTTTCCCGACGGGGGACCAGTTATATTTGAGCTTCCCTTTGGTGGACCAGTTGAATTCAATTGGCCCTTGTCCGATGCTTGGTTTGGATTTGGAGTAGGGGAACACTTACCTCCTCTTACATCGGGATCACCTTTCTTGACTGCCATTATACCTCCAAGTCCTTGCCATATTTTAGAAGATCTTGTGGCAGGATAAGATATGGACTCACCCAGTCCTTCTCCTAGTGAGGAAATTCCTACATCTGGTGAAGATTACCAGATTTTTCTTGAAAAAATCCCCAGTGGAGTCGCCAGTTTGTTGGAGAGGTAAATCCCCTATGCGGACAGAGGTGATCCCTACTAGCCCAAATTGGGTCTAGCAACAATCAGGTCACACAGTGACACAGGTTCCTAGTTACAAAATGAAAAAAATCATAAAAAATGCCTACCTCAGATTCTACACAGTGGTCATTGAAGAAAGGATGACACTTCCCATCCCTCACTTGGCAGATCACGATTCTTCCGCTCGACACATCTGAAAACCTGCACACATGCAAAGGATACAACGATATGCCACGTAAAATACAAAGCTTGTAACTATACATTAGTCAGAGAGAATTTAATTCATTGCATAAAAGAAATATATAGATGAATAGAACCATAATCAAAGTCACTTATCATTAAAATAACAAAGGAAAGATACAACCCAAAGCTCTGATGCTTGATCTTCCTTCGGTGGGGCTGACAGTGGAGCACGTCTCAACAAAGCTTGTCGGAAACGGGACGAAGCTCTCTCTCTTAGACTTGGCTCTCAACAACTGTCTGGCTATAGTCTCCTTGCTACAAGTTTAGCTCTAGCTTGCTAAGGGTGAAGGAAAACTTATATAGATGGTGGAAGGGGAGTTGGGATCCCTATAATCATGGGATTGGACCTATCTCTAAGGAAGCTTCCATGATAGGTGGAAAACCACCTCCCATACATGGAGATCCGGAGCCAAACCTCCCAACTCATTTTAGTGACTCGTTCAGGAGTTTGTTGCAATCAAACTTTCGCCTTTTATTTAAAAAAAAAATCCCTTATTAAGATTGGCGCGAGTGAGACACTAGGACAGAGTGCCAGTTGGCGCACCCTCTCTGGTGGATTTCCCCCATTGGCGCGAGGGCTGAACTGGATATTCGCGCCAAAGCCAAAAGATCTATTTTTAGGGTTTTTCAAAGGAAACTTTCTTCAGAGGAATGATTATCCTTGTCAAGGGGGATGCCATGAAAGTGGTTTTAGGTTATGTCACTGCTCACAGGTCACAGGAAAGGCCCTCCAATGTGCGGGACAGGGGATTGCAGGGATGGTGACAAAACGCTGTGTAACATATGGGCACAACCATCTGTCATAATTAGTCTACTGTATCATGAATATAAAAATCCTCGCAGCTTGGATGGTGGAAAATAGATCTAGGGTCTTTATTTCTGCTTCCTGAACTAGTACGATTCTATCCATGCGATTGATTGTGTCGAAGTCGAACATGGTAGAAACCACTTGATTACCAGTCAATGATGTGAACTGTTAACAACTGTGAGAGAAACCACCAGTAATGAAAATGGCTCTCAAATTAATTTAGTACAATCCATGAAGTGTGAATGAATGATTTGCAGTCGAACACTTCATAGAATCATTGGATCGAAGGTCAATGATGTAACCTGTCGTCGAAGGCGAGAAACCTGCCATTAGGGTATGCATATCCCAAGGTACTGATAAGATTCTAGATCAACTTTCTAGATGATGATTTGTCGTTGATAGAAAGTGACCTGTCGTAGGAAAGCCCTCGACACGAAACCATTAGATCAATTTTTGAAGAAATATTTGCAAGGACTGACTCAGGGATGGTCAACGTGAATGGAGACAAATGTTTGTGATGAATTGTTTATTTGAACTCTCTCTTGAACACACAACGACACTGCAGATGGTTTGGTAGCAATTGACCTAAAGCTGATACCCAAAAATAGGATGAATACTTTCAATGTGGTTTGATTAACTATGAGACAAAGGATTTCCCCAACCCAGGTACAAGTGTGACAAAGTGTCGTGTTTGATATTTAAACAAGAGTGAAAATTGGCTTCTTTTTCCCTCTTTCCCCCCCACCATTACTGGCAAGTACCTCTTTATTTTTGAAAAGCTTGAGAAGGATAACATTTTCTTGTTTGTGTAAGCTCATCCTTTGGATGAGTCCATCTTAGTATTAAAATCGAACCCTAAGAAGGAGTGGTTCGGTCCTGTTTGTAATCGACAGGACCTTTATTTTTAAATTTTAACGAGTTCAGTATGGGAGAAACTTGGGGTTTTTCAGTTTTAAGGAGTCAGAAGAAAAACATAAGTAAAGTCCGTGGTTGTTATTTTTCGTAAATTTAGTCTCTCAAGCCCGAAAAAGGATAAAATAATACAGGAGAGAACTCTATTGACCATGATTAGTCAACGTATACCTTTTTTGTAAATAGTCCATTTAAGTCCGGAAAAGGGGTAAACTTATATTGAAGTGAAAACTGTTCATTTGCTTTAACGAGTTCGAATAGTCAAGTACTTGATGATATTTTCATATTTAGAGAGTTTGAAAAGGGCTTAAAAGATAACTCCAGGGTTTCGATTTTTCGTAATTTTCAAGAGCCCGAAAAAGTGATAAAAGTATACTCAGTGTCAAAATAATTCTTCTCACCAAAAAATCCTGTATCCTGCATAAAAACTCAAAATATTACACATACATGTTTCCAAGAAGTAAAAATATTGAAAAATAGCTTTTTAAAGTGAAAAATAAATAAAATAAAATATTTTATTCATTCAAAAACTATAAAAAGGAGTTAAACAAAAGAATTTTCACCTTTTGTATTTAGAGCAGTGAATTGAGATATTTTGGCAAAAAAATTCCGGAGTTAATATCGGGAGAACCGACCGTCCATTCCGTGAATTGTCAGAACCAGGTAGTCCACATCATCTTACTCTTCATTTATATCCGTTTCATTTCTCTTTTTTAGTATTAATTTCATTTTTTGGGAGGAATTTTTCTTTAAAAATGTGCTCTCAGGGGTCCACAGGTCATGTGTGCACTACTTGTGGACCCCGATAATTTTTTAAATAGAAAAATATCTAGCTACCACGGTTTTTTTGTAGAGCCCGTGTGGATGTCCACCCTGTCTCCTCACAAAAATTGCGAAGCTGGCGTGATTGTTTCAAAATTCACAAATTATTTTAAAAATGATTCAAGTTTTGCACTCAAATGGTTTCTAACTTTCAAATGTGTTTATTTGTAGGCTATTCCACCATGTTAGAGTGGAGAGAACATGAGCATGAGGCTATAGACAATGAAGCTATGGAAGATGCTACAATAATACGTGCATTTCCAACTTGTGTGTTATATAAATTCTGGGCTCTCCAAGATATGAAAGCACAAGTAGAGCTGATGACATGGCTATTAAATGCATGGGACGTCCAAGAACAATGCTTCATCATTGGTGACCATTGGCTTGAAATTGAGCCAGAGGATATCTATTTTCTCACTGGATTGTCCCGGAGAGGGAAAAAAATATCCTTGTTTGGAGCCAGACAGGGTGGCCTACCCATTTCCAGCTACAAAAAATAGTATTGCAGTGATGAAGCTGACTTAAAATATAGTCTCATAGATAATAAAACTATTTTGCGATTGGATCTCAAAGTTATTGCATTTATCATAACCAGATTGTGTGGGAGTGTAGCTACACATGTAGCCACTAAATATCAAATGCAAACCACAACAGAGTGTTTCAGAGGTACCATATTTAACTGGTGTGAAGGGATATTGGCCAACATGAAAGGAAAATTAACTAGAGCAAAGAATGCAAAAATGAAAAACTTTGGTTATGGCGCCATTGTGATTTCTTTTTCTTTAGAGAGAATCCTGCTTCTTGCCCCTCAACTGATTCGAGTAGATCGTGGGGAACCTCGGGAACCTCGTATGGTACGTTGGGTTGCGTTAATGGCCCTCCATGGTGGCGATGGTAGTTCAGTGTTTTATTTCACTCTGACATTATGTGGCTAAGGAACCAAGTCTTCACCATCGAAGACTTCCCCTATGCAGGTATGGATTTTAGAGGTGATCCTGAGATGTATTTGCCTCCAGGGGCACAGTGGGAATAATCATGTAAGCGAACTATTTTGATGTTTTTAATCTAATTTTTATTTGTTTTTTATCGTCTAACACTGATAACAATAATTAAATGCAGATGTCGGTCCACGAAAACCAGCTACACTCTGACACTTTGATAGGTAGCAAGCAGAGCTTATATCACCACCACATGATCAGGTAGCAGAGATCCTAGTAGATATGGAGCACAACCTAGAGAGGTTAAACATACACATTCCTGAGACAGGGAAAGATGACATTCCTCTCCGGCTTCATACACATGTTACAGGTGTTCCAAGACCATTTAGGAGATTCCTGCGCAAGGTGGCACATGCCATAGTCTATTACCATGATCATCATCACAGATAGTGGATGATCATTGTGGATTGACATTTTTTTTTTTTTTTTTTGTATCAGTATCTATTAGATCATAAGATATTTGAACCTATGATCATAGACGATGTAATATTTTTTAAAACAAACTTATCTATGATATTACTACTTTCTCAGAGTATCTTGTTCAACATGTATCGAATGTTGTTTTGGTTTACTATGTTAATGTTGCAAATGTCTATTTATAATACGATTAGCTAATGCATCAACTAATGTGTTTAAATTTCTTGAAATATGTTGATATTCAATGTAATCAAACTGTTGTTCCAAGAGACGAACCTTCAAAAATAATATCAATAACACTGGAATTTTAATTGCATATACCTTGTTTAAATGTAATACAATGAGTTCTAAATCCAACCTAATGATCAAACGTCAAATACCAAATGAAATGGAATCAAATAATAACTCAATGACTGCACTATATTTTGCAATATTGTTCATTGTTTGACCAAGGCATACCCCATGCATAGAAACTAACTCATCAGTGGGTGAATAGATAACCCAGGCTGCTGAAGAAATGTTCTGTGTACTACGACAGGAACCATCAACAAAACCAATGTACGTTTGAAGGGATGTCGACATCTACAATATCAAGAGTAATCAAGATAAGTAGTGGTAATAGTAACAAAAAACTTAATCTAGGCACACTTATCTAATCTAAGGCACACTATCTAAAAAGTAACTATTGTACAAGTGATATCTTCACAAAAAATTCAAGCATAATATCTCTTAAGATAAAGACCATTTTTGGGTTTATTTAAAGAGACCCCGTCATAATCAGTCAATTCATAGGCTCCTTTCGCAAGCACACGCTTGACGATGTAGGGACCATGCCACATCGGTTCAAAATTTCCAGCACCTAGCTTATCGTTAGTTTGATCGTATACTAAGACTAGGTCACCTTCTGAAAAAAACACGAGGGGTAACACTTCGATTATACTGAGCTTTCACATGTTTCTTATGAGCTTCGGCTACTAATGCAGCGGTGCGCCCAGTCTCATCTAATTGTGCTAAGTACAAAAAGCATTTTTCCTCTTCAGAGGTAGCTGGTAGTAACTCAATGGCTAATTGGAGTGACGATATTTCGCATTCAATGGTTAACAAAGCTTCTAAACCGTAGAACAATTGAAAAGGAGTGAACCTTGTAGCAGTTTTTTTTTAGGTTCGGTATGCCCATAATTCCGAAAAAATCATGGTCTGCCAATTTGATTTGTGAGTTTCGATAATCTGTTTAATCATGGTAGTTAAAACTTTTATGACGAATTCAACTTGACCATTAGCCTACAGGTAATATGGAGTAGAACTATCATGGTGTAGGCCAAGGTGATCGGAAAGTTCGGTCATCATTATATTTCGAAAATGACTCCCATGGTCTGTGATTATAGCTTGAGGCACACCAAAATGAGCAATCACATGATAGAATACGAACGTAGCTGGAATTTTTCCATCTTCTGCAAATGTAGGCATCACCTCGGCCCATTTGGTAAAGTAATCTTACGTAAAGAATATACCCATGCCCCTACCGAGTGAGGGTTACATGTAATGAAATAAATGCCCCATTTCGCAAAATGACCAACAACAATGATTGGGTGAAGAGGAGCTGGAGGTGCACGCATATTTCAATCAAAAATTTGGAAGTTGTGGCATTTCCATACTGTAATAATACAATCTTTGAATAACAATGGCCAAAAATAATCAATGCGCAATATATTTTGGGTTGTGACAAACCCAGACATATGACCACCACACGCTCCAGAGTGGCAATCATTCAATACCCTTTCAACCTCTTCGTGAGTTATACAACGTCTAAAAACATAATCCACACCACGACGATAAAGAGTGTCTCCAACAATATTTTATTGTTTGGATTGATATTAGATTCTCCATTGATTTGAATGTGAAAGCTCTGGGCGAAAGGTTTTGGTTTGAAGATATATAATGATATCTCCATACCATGGATCTAATGTACTGATAAGAAACATAGATTCATCTACAATGGGATTCTCTACCACGGTTTCTGTCTCAATATTGGGAAAGTCACACATGAGTTCTGCAAACATCAGTGATTTATTTGATTTAGATTTCTTGAATTCCAAATCAAACTCTTGTAGGATGAAAATCCATTTTGGTTATTTTCCCCCGAGTAATTTTTTTGTCAAAATATACATCATCGGGTTGCAATTAGATATCATAGTTGTTTTACGTAACAATATGTAGTGACAGAATTTTTGGACATCTTGAACTGCTGCCAAGGCCAATTTCTCCACATGCAAATATTTTATTTCCATCGAGTTAAGATTCCGACTTAGATAATAGATCACATGCTCATTGTGAGATTCATCTTCTTGAACCAGAACCATTCCAATGGTGGATTCAGAGGCTGCTAAGTATAAAAAGTAGTCTTGGTGGTAATTGGGTGGATGCAATAACTTTGCATGGGTCAACGCGTGTTTTAATGCATCAAAAGATCGATAAGAAATCTCATCCCAAATAAAAGGAACACTTTTTTTCAACAACCGGGTAAAACATTTTGTTAACTCAACATAGTTCAGGATAAACCTACGTAGAAAATTTTATTTCCCTTGCAAACTTTAGAGTTGGCGAAGTGTGGAAGGAGGAGGTAAATTGATGATGGCCTCAACCTTTGAGGGGTCGACACAAATGCCGACCTTAGAAATGATGAATCCTAGTAATTGGCTTGATTGCACACAAAAAACACATTTTTGCGGGTTCAAACGAATCTTGTAATGCCTACATCTCATGAAAATAGCTCATAAGTGAGTAGGATGGTCATCCCTGCGTAAAGAGTGAGCAGGTAAATCATCCAAATAAGGCTGTACAATATGTTTGATATCATGAAAAGTGTAAGACATGGCCTTTTGAAAAGTTGCACCAGCATTTTTCAATCCAAAAGGTAATTTGCAATAATAAAATGTCCCCCAAGGACATATAAAGTTGTTTTTGGTTGATCAGCAGGGAGTATGTTGATTTGATTATACCTGGAAAATCCATCCATAAATGAGAAAATTTCATTTCCGGCACAATCATCGATAATTTGGTCAATATAGGGGGTAGGATAATTTTCTTTTGGACATGCTTTATTAATATCCCTATAATCGACACATACTCATATAGTCCCTTGTTTCTTGGTAACGAGAACTATATTAGATACCCAATCTGTCAATGAAATTGGATAAATAAATCCTGCTCGCAATAAATTTTCAACTTCAGCTTTGATAGCAGCAGATTTTTGCGGATGTATTGGACGTAATCGTTGTTTAATAGGCTTGGCATTCGGGTATGTCTTAATTTCATGAATGAAATTTTTTGGATTGATTCTTGGCATCTCTTCGTAAGACCAGGAAAATATGCCTCAGAATTCTTGAAATAGGGCTTTGTATGTATTAATTTCATCAATGGTACAAGAAGCGCCTATATGAATGTTTTCAATAATTCCAGGTTTAACTGATATGTCGATAGGAACAGTTGTAGTAATGTTTCCCAAATTATTCTCAAAATCCAAATTTTGTAATCGATATGGGATTCTGCGGTTCCTCGACATAATAAATTTTAAAATAGATGAAAAATCATTTTCAAAACTATCAAGTTTAGGTAAAAACGAAGATATATGATGTAGATCATCCTAGGGTAATTCATCCAAAGACAAAAATTCTCGAATACTTTCATCAGTGTGAAACACTTTTTGAAAAGGATCAGAAAGTGATGTCAAGGCCGAGCTTGATAGAGAAGAAGATTCTTCAGTGATCACATTCATTTGATCAGGAGTAGTTAAAAGTGTGTCAGAAAATGACTATACTGCCACATATGCCTTTTCAAAAGAACTCAAAGGCATCTCACCATTGAAAGAATCCAGTTCTGATTTTGAAGGCACTACCCAAGTTGCATCGAATGAGATAGTGCTTGATGAGATCATATTGATGTTGGAAATAGTACGTGGTACGTTGGGTGGAGGCATAGAAAAATTTCTCGTCAGAGTAGAGTCCTTTACTAAACCTACACTAACATATTCATATGGGATAGTCGATTTTCCAACATGTTGGATACTGTCTGTAGAAGCAGGGTCAGACGAATAATATGCCAATTGATCGATTTTTACAATATTTCCTTTATGAGGAAAGATGATTAACCGAAAGACGAATGAAACGACAATAGTCATGGCATAAGACCAACTGCGACCCAAAATAAGGTTTTAATCCAGAGGGACATCAACAACTTCCACATCTAGATTAATAGTTTTCCCTCTACTTATATAGGTAGATCCTGGAGTATTCTGAATGGATGAAATACTCTTGGCATCAAAGGCTTTAAGGATTGACGGTGATTGGTTGAGTGTTGGAGAATCGAGAGTTTTCCAATAGTTTAACGACATTATTCACGTGTATGCCACCTCATCAATTACAGTATGAAAGACTCGTCTATTTTTTACTAATACTGGGATCTGAAAAGCCATTTGATGAGGGGGTATCGGTGTAAAATTTTCTAGATCAAAGACCATGAGGTTAGAATCTTGAGGATCGATATCTTTGATAGCTGATAATAGTAATTTCCTTTGTGTTGGACATAATTGTAGCACTTCTAATGCCGACATTGTTGAAGGGGATATCGCCAAGTCTTTAACAATGTTGTAATTCTGAGCAGCTCTTGCATGTGTGTTGAAAGCTGATTTTTGAAGTACACCTTTAGCAGGTGGTTTAATCACTAGATTAGGATTTGGTTTCTCGATGTGAAGTGGATCAGAAACCGAAGGAGATATAGTTGGTGTTTGAATAGAATTTTTTGTCCCTTTACCAGTTACAAGATTTTTGGTTCCATAGTCTTGCAATCACATCACAACCATAACCTCAGACATCATTAAAATATCTGCTGATGAATTTGAAGAAGATCCTATCATTTTTGTATCTTGAGTGGGAAAAGGATCCTTCAAGACAATAGGTGTGGGTGAAACTTTGATGAAATTAGAGACCTCAGACCGATGTGGGCACTCTTTGGTAAATTGATCCTCATCATAGATAAGATAAGGATAATGAGGTTTCCGCTTATCATCAACTGGTTCATTCTTTTCAGTTTTCTCTTTGGGAGATGTAGTTTGCTTGTTTTTATTATTTCCTTTCTTCTTATTACCGGTTTTATATTTAGCTGTAGATGAGTATACAACATGAATGTCGGAAGAAGTTTCAAGGGAAGAATCTCCTTTTGGTGAATATGACAAAGTTATGATAGGAGAAGTAGTTTTGGAGGAATTCTTCTTACTCTGATTAGCACTAACTAAACCATTTACACCGTCTGCAGCATTAGAACTTGAAGGAGTTGCAGTTAGTTGACCGGGACATGGTAAGTCAGGATTTTTTTCGTATAAAGTACCAGATTGTGTATATAGAAGGTCTAAGTACTGAGCTTGAGCAATGACTTTTTCTTCCGTAACAACACCTCCCTTAGCCACGTCTTCAGTGATCTTTGGAAGCAATGATTTAATAAACCATTCTTCCAAGATTTGATCTAGAATAAAAACTTTCACTAAATGTCTTCTTGCTACACAACATTTTGTCACTGTCCCTGCAATCCCTCGTCTCGTACATTGGAGGACTATTCCCGTGACCCATGAATAGTAAAATTTCCTGAAAACACCTTCATGGCATCCTCCTGCATAAGGACAAACATTATCCTGAAGAAAATTTCCTCTGGAAAACCTTAAAAACAGATGTTTTCAAATTTCTAATCCCCCCGACAGTATAGGACTAGGTCTTTTCAAGGACCCTGTTATCATGGGTATTTTTCCCATTCCACCACCAAACACCATTCAAGTCAACATGATCTCTAGGTCGGATGACCCGTGGATCATCCCTTCTCCTGAATAGGTTGCCTCTTTTGGAGAATAGATGCCTCTGATCCTAGTTGAAATCAATTATTTCGAGATCGTTTCCACATCAAATCCTCCTCCTGCTAATAATGCTCCTTTGAGCATGGCTCTTGATGTTTATTCTCAATCCCCTTGGCTTGGCGATGTATATTTGCCCGAACCTTTGAGAGAAGTTTTTCTGTTTGACGAAGCTATCGTGGAGACTATGTCTCTCGAAGATCTCTCATGAAGCGATGGACATCATCGTTCCTCGTTCATGCCTAGCCTGGGGGCAATGTCTAATTGTCTCAAGCTTTTTTCATCTGGTTATCCCCCTCCCGAACTTGCTCCTTTGAGGTTGTCAGAGCATAGTTCCTCTTCTCGTGTCAAGCTCCCTAAAAAATGAAACAAGATTCTTTGAGGACAGTTCTTTTAAGTGTGTTAACCTCGTTAAAATAATGAAACACAATCCCGTTAAATTTGAGTTTTGTTAGATTTCGTAAAATTCAAGTTGAGTCTCTCTTACTCTTGTGTTTTGAACCTTCACTCCATTTTCTATGGACTGAAGCTTGGGGGGCATGTACACCTCGAATTGAGTCACCATGCTGGGGGCATGCCCGGTTTCCCTTCTCATTTCAAGCATATTTTACTTTTGTGCTTTTAAGCTTGTGAAAAAATAAAATATGTTGGTGTGATACATTTTTTGAACCTTTAACTTTTCCATTGCGTTGTTTTTTTTGTAGATTATTTAGCTGATACATTAGATAACATCGTATTAGACATTTTCATAATATATAAAAAACATCATCATATGTAATAAAGATCCATGTAGAAATAGATATATATCTCTATGTCAAATGTTTGCAGCATGTGCATCATATAAAATCCAAAAATATACATGTTTGTTTTAATTACATCCGGAGATGACATGTCTCTCAAAAATATGCAAACAAAAGCCTAGGTGACTAATCGGCATGGTGCTCATGGTAGCACGTCACTGCCCACACCAACTGCCTCAGTAAGTGATGGAGGTGACTCGGCACCCCTACGGTGTGCCTCTGGTAAGCCATAGGGACATCAGCTAGGCGAGCATAGTCCGAAACCCCACGAGCAATCCCCTCGAGGCTCTGTACTAGTGCGTCCCCCTCGCCCCCCTCACCTTGAGGGTCGTAAGCGAGTGGAGTCCTCCTCCCTATCGGTGACATCCCAACAGGCCTCTCTGGGCCAACATCTGCATATATATAGGATGAATTGTTAGAACATGCATGTATACCAAAAAATAATAAAATTCATAAAAATAAAAAAGAGTCTTACCTAGCTCCTCATCCCAGCCCTCTCCTTCCAGGAGCGAAAGGTCTAGGTCTCCTGTGAAATCAGTGCCTGCATAGGGCTAGTACTCTATGACGATCAGTTGTCTTCGGAGCCATCCAATGAACTCGGGCCACTATGAAATTTGCTGGCTGCCCCCTGCCCTAGGCATTAATGCTGCCCATCGAGCCATCTGTGGCTCTCTCAATGGTGGATCTGGGACTATCGCCCCCTAGCCCTGGAAGATAGGTAACCATTCTAGGAAGAACGATACCAAGATTGACATGTACCCAGACTGCTTCAGTTTGGACTTTTTGCATTTGGTCAATTGCTGTTTGATGTTCATAGTCACGGCTGTGGCCCAATAAAAAACTATGGGATTCATGCACTCTGACGCTAGGAGGAGCTGTGTTTTGGTAGCCTCGTGCGGTGCCTATGACCCCGCAGCCCGCATAATGGTATGTAGCACCACTCTGAGTGCTAGTTCAGGAATAGTATGGATGTCGACTTTTCCACTACCTGATCCCGTTTGTGCCCCTGGGGCACACCCTCTCCATGACCATCGAAATTTTTTCGCCAGAAGGCCTGGTACCTCTCATAATTGGAACTGGACCTCTGCGTGATAAAATGGAGCACAAGACCCTGGATCTTGTCTGATAAAATGCATGTTACGTATTCTTTGTGGATTATCATGATTGATTACATGACTCATTTGATTAGATGGTTGCGACCATACCTGAGTCTACTTGTTGATCCTTCTTTACTGGATGTCTGCGTCCATACCTTGGATCCTGGTTATTGTACACTTTATTATGGATGGTTGCGCCCATACCACATATCATGTATCAGAGATATCAGTTGTATTTGTATTCGCAGGTCTTTCAACGGTAGCGTT
This sequence comes from Pinus albicaulis, assembly GCA_034641835.2. Taxonomy (NCBI): domain Eukaryota; kingdom Viridiplantae; phylum Streptophyta; class Pinopsida; order Pinales; family Pinaceae; genus Pinus; species Pinus albicaulis. Next base: position 60,280,160 of record CM076570.1, read on the forward strand.
TTTAGTTGGGTGCATTCTCATAAAGCATTTCACCCCTCCCTCTCTCTTAGACCTCATGCTTTAGGGGGCATCTGTTACACAGAATTTTGTCATCGTCCCTACAATCCCTCGTCCCATACATTGGAGGACTATTCCTGTGACCCGTGAACAATAAAATGTCCTAAAAACACCTTCATGCCATCCTCCTGCATAAGGACAAACATTCTCCTGAAGAACATTTCCTCTGGAAAACCCTAAAAACAGATGTTTTAGCCTTGGCACGACTAGCCAGTTCATCCCTCATGCCAATGGGGGAAATCCACACTAGAGGGTTCGCCAACTGAAACTCTGTCCCTGTGTTTCACTCGCGCCAAGCTTATTAAGGGATGTTTAAAAATAAATAAATGGCGGAAGTTTGATTCTAAAAAACTCCAGAATGAATCATCAAAAGAAGTTGAGTGGTTTGGCTCCGAAATCTCCATGTATAGGAAGTGGTTTTCCACCTCTCATGGAACCTTCCTAAGAGATAGGACCTATCCCATGATTATAGGGATCCTAACTTCCCTTCCTTCATCTATAAAAGCTTGCCCTCTCCATTTGCCAGCTAGCTGAACTTGTAGGAAGGAAACTATTGAAAGATGAGCCGAAGAGAATCCCGTAAGAGAGAGAGCTTCGTCCAGATTCTCGACAGGATTTTTTGAGACGTGCTAAGCTGTAAGCCCTACCGAAGGAAGACCATAGCATCAGAGCATTTGGTTGTAATCTCCATTTTGTCATTTATAATATAAGCGACTCTGATTTTGGTTCCATTATTTTGTTTACTCTTTTATGTAATGCAACGAATTATATCTTCTCTGAATGATATATAGTTACATGATTTAAGTATTACGTTGTATGTCGTCATTTCTGTGCGTGTGTGTAGGTGTCCAGATGTGACGAATAGAAGGATTGTGATATGTCAGGCTAGAGATGAGGAGCACCGCTTCTTCACTGACAACAACAGTGTGGGATTTGAGGTAGGATACTTATCGCGATCTTTATCTTTCTTGTAACTAGGAACCAACTTCATTGCATGATTTGATTGTTGTTAGACCCAATCTAGGGCTAGTGGGATTGCCTCTATCCACAGAGGGGATTTACCTCCTCAACATTTCTACGTCTCCATTCATGTATGTGATCTGAAATGTATGTAGACATAGATTTTTTTAATGAAGTCAAGAGTTCCGTGCCATTGTCGTATCGGACTGGAAACTGAAGGTTTGTTAAGAAATTTTTTGCTAAGGCGTTGAAATTGTTGAATGAGCCACGTGGTAGTTCAATATACCATTTTGTAGCTAAACCTATTAGTGTCCTCTGAAAGAATCTTAATCGAATGGAATCATCGATCAAAGAGTTGGATGCGCACTAGAGGTGGTAAGTCATGACATGGTTTGAGGGGTCATCTCCTGATTTACCTTGAAACTTAGGAATATCACTAGGTAACTTATTCGGCATTGGCAGATAAAATGGAAGATAATAAATCAGATCGTTCGTTAGGCGCGACAAATAGGGTAAATCCAAAGTTGCTATGAATAGTAACCGACGGTTAGGGTCCTACTGAGAAAATTGATAACCTTGAGGAACTATACCAGTACTAGGAGGAGGATATCCAGGATAGCCTAGAATAGCCTGTGCATTTGGGATTGGAATGCCTCCTAGATAATTAGGGTTGGTCAGACCATACTGAGGTTGAGCTGGTATCTGATACGTGTAACCAGGGTACGGTTGATGTTGGTATACTAGATTATGTGCTATAGGTCCATATTGATACTGCCCTTGATATGGTTGATAAACAAGCTAAGGTTGGCTTGTTACAATTATAATTGTACCAGGTTGTCCAGCATGCATCTAAACAATAGTTTGAATTGTGGGTCCAGGTTGAGGAGCGGTGAATTGAGGGATCAGTTGTGATACTTGAGGGGCTGCAAGAATAGGGGCTTCCGACATTCCAGGGATAGGTGTGGCAGGTTGAACAGAACTTGGTGCAGCATTTTGAGGTGGATTTCTAGGTGTACTCGGACCAGGTTGCTGACACTACTAGGTGCAGATACTTGAGGTATAAATTGAAGCATAGGTTGGAAAGGCTGTTGGATTTGATTGTAAGAAATTGGCTGAAAAGGCTGATTATAAGGTACTTGCACGTTAGGTTGCAAATTATGTTGATTCAAAGATGGATTACACACCATGTTTACTCCAGGATATGGAGCTCCCATTGAAGGTTGTGATGCGTAAGATGGACCATAAATAGGTTGATAATTTGGAACGTAAGTTTGATAGTTGGCTAGATAATTTCCACTAAAATATTGACCTCTCATAAACGATTGCTGTTCCTGATATAACTACGGCTCTAAAGTAAGCTGATGTCCTTGGAAATATTGTTGCCCTAGAATAGGGTACTGTCCTTGAAGAGGTTGCGAACCCTGAATATAGTACTTCCCTTGAGGTTGATATTGTCCTTGAGGTATGCACTGGCCTTGAGGTATGTACTCTCCTTGAGGTGTGCACTGTTCGTGAGGTATGTACTTTCCTTGAGGTTGCCCCCTAGGCGGTAAATTGCTACCTTGAGGATTCCCCTCTGGAGGTAAATTGCTACTTTGACGGTTAGGGTTAGAAATGTTTCCAAACATCATATATAGTTGTTCCGAGTTCAAATTTTCGATATGATATTCATTTGGACCAGGTGATTATACAAGTTTTTTGGGAGAGGGAGATGCTCTTGAGAAAGTACTAGAAAGCGACTGGTATCCTGGAGGAACAGATAGACCACCATACAAATAACTTTCCAGCGATGCAGAAAACATGGATGATTCACCAGACATATTCAATGAAGTTCTGTAATTACCTCTTGGTATGGCATAAAAAGGAATACGGGGTGGTGAATAGTTGAGACAAGAATTGTGTAGAAAGTCGGTTAAATGAAAATACCAAGGATATTGTTTGAAAGGGCTATAATATTAAATCGATTCACTTGGCCTAAGATCTAATGATTCCTGATGTGAAGGAAGAATAACTTCTTCTGTGTCAATAATCTCTTCAATGCTAACGAGGAAAGGAGGAAGGTTCTCAGTGATGCGACACTTCACTCGCAGTGAATGAGGATGACCAGGGGTTTGAGTGATGAACTCTGAAGTAGGCTCAGATGTAGCAGGTTCAGTTTCTGGTTCAAAAATTTTAGGCTCAGTAGCTGATAATTCACTAGTTGTGGAAGCAAGTTCAACTAGTTCAAAAATTATAAGTTTTCTTTGAGAACTTTCTGTTGTTTGAGGTTGATCTACTTTGTAATCAGGATGTATAATTACTGATATTTCCTCTTGTTCAGTTGATCTAGTCCCTAATGGTTCTCATTTTTCAGATTTAAGATTTTCTAATTGACTTGGTGTGTACTCAGGGGGTTTCCCCTGCATTCTGCGGGATTGTCTTGGTAATTCGGCTAGGATTAAAAGTTTAAGACATGAAATCAAAGAAAATTTCAACAAAATATCCTAAAGTCTCTAAGGAAACAATCAAATTGATCATACGCCTACAAAATCTAAGAGAGAAATCCACACACAAACAGTATGTCTCCACACTAAAAAATCTAGTTGGTGATGAAATCCAACGTTGTAGAATTCTAATGTGGAAAACTTGGCAGTTGGAATAGTTACCTCGAAAAACTACTTAATGAAAAAATCTGGTGCAACTCTCTCCACTTATGCCATCTCGAAGTGAAGAGTACCCTCCAGAAAGTCCAAGTGAGTTTAGCTGACATCTGCTCCAAGTAAAGTGGGACCTTCCCTCCACCATCACCTTGGGAAAAATCCTGAAGATAATGGTCATTAAGGTCACCAATGAGAACAAATGTACCTGGGGGAACATTCTGCTAGCGTCAGTATTTTCATACTTCCACCAGGGATCAAAACACATTTGCATGTGCATCTTAGGTGTCCCATACTGAATAAATTTTTCATCATTCCATTAGGTCATGACTTAAATTGTTCCGTTGGTGGTTGTCCTGGTCAATAAGCTCCACTTCCCTCCAAGATTCATATTGCTGGCTCATTCCCATGTCCCCTTGAGCACAATAACACTTATGGAAATGCTCGTTTCACTTGAAAGTCTTTAAGTCAAAATCTCATGCAAAGGTTAGGTCAAAAGGTAGTCCCATTAGGTCATTAGGGTTTTTCACTTCTCAAGGTCATTCCTTCATTTAGATGAGGTCAACACATATATGAGAGGGCCTAATTAAGAAATTTTATTTCCAGATCATCATGATGTAAAGATTATACTTTTTAAGTTGTATTTTTAGTTTAATGAATTTTATATCAAAATGTCATTTTGATAGAAAAGTCAAATGTGTAATTTATTTTTATTTTTTCCAAAATGTAATTTTATGTAATTATATGTAATAATTTTATCCCAAATATGTCAAATGTAATTATGTCCAGCCGAAGTGGAGCAAGAGAAACAAATTCCATGTTGATCAAGCCTACAATGCCAAAGTCAGAAAGCAAAAAGAATATCAGCGACAAAGAGGAAAGCAAACATTAGAAAAGTGGGTAATTTGAAATAAATTTCAAATTCACTAAAGCTATAAAGTTCACCAAGTACCTCAAATCACATCATTTTTGTCATTCAAACATCAAGAGCCTTCAGCAAAGGAGAAAATTCGGGTTTTGGAGAAATTTGGGCAAAAGTTGCTTGGCGTTGTGCTAATTTCCAGGCGCTGCGCTAATGCCTAGGAGCACTGCACTAATCCTCGAAAACTCAGTGTAAAATTGCTTGGCACTATGCTAATACATAGAGGCGTTGTGCTAATACTCTGACACTGCGCTAATGCCCAACTTGGCTTTAAGCCCTGAAACTCATTCAAACTTTCTCAACTCTTCACCAAAGTGCTTTCCACCTATCTTGCAAGTAAGTAACCTAATATTTCACCCTCTTTGAAGTATTTGAAAGGAGTTTTATGCTGTTTTTGTGTCTATGTGAAAATTTGGAGGTTGTTCATGCTAAAAACCTTAGTTTATTCCTTATTCCCAAATTTGCACTCTTAGATCCCACCTTACACTCATACATCATTCTAAAACCCTACCATATCATCTTATAGCATCATAAAATCCTTTTCCCTATCCCCTTTCCCTAAACCTAATTTCACTTCCCATTCCCTTCTACCTCATCCCTAGGGATTCCAAACTATTAAGCTTAAGATGACTGAAGAGTATGATAGAGAGATCAGGGAGGAAGAAATACCAAAGAGAGGTGATCACAAAGGAGGGAAAATCAATAGGTTTGAACCTATGACCACAAAGGAGCTCATGGCCTCTCCTATTACTGTTTCCTATTTCAAACATGTGGGTTGTTTTGGATTTTGTGAGAAGGTACATCAGATTAATATCATCCTTTGTTGACCAGGTTGTTCATCATTAATCTTCATGATAGATAGGTTACACTTGTTGGGGTTACCTTTACCATGTCCACTAATGCCATTGCAGATGCTACAGGGATCCTGTTACACCATTTTTTGGTCATCTAACCTACTATCATTAGATGGACCCAAGTACACCACGTAAGACCAATTTTACCCTAAGTAAAATTGCTTTCACTATGTAAAATAACTTAATAAAACACATTTATTAGGTTGTTTATGGTCTAAACGGGAAACCCCAAAAGGAAATATTAAACAAACCTATATTTGTTTGATTTTCCTGGTCATGTTTAACCCAAAACAAAGAAATTAATTAGATAAATCTTTATTTATCTTATTATTTTCTAGGAATAATTATTTAAATCTTATTTAAATAATATTACTTGTTAAATATGACTAAATCACCCATAAATAATTAAATAAATCATTATTTATTTGATTATCTTTCAACCACTTCCTTAAAATGATAAATAAATCATTTATTTATTTATTACTTACAAATAAAGGGATTTGATCCAAGTCAAATACCTTTTCCCTCTAACAAATATAATAAAATATTCCATAAAAGGTGGATCTAGATTTGGTTAACATTATTTTAATCATGCACCAAGATCTAGAATGACCCAATATTTTGTTATAAATAGGAGGTTTTTTCCTATCATTCTTCACCTTTTGTTGCCTATTAGATCACTCTGGATCTATACACTTGGTCACATTCTACATTATTTGCTGTGTGAGCTCCCTTTGAGTTCTATCTTTGTCTGGGTTTTCTACACCAACAAGAGAGAGATTCTAGATCTGAAGTGCTGAGGACTTCCAAGAACCCATCCCATTGAGGAGAATTGGATACACCTTCTTGTTTTCCTCTCAGGTGCCCTTAATACAAAAATTCTTTCAAAAAACATTGTTCTTGTCTTGTCTATTGGATGTATGGAGCAAACTCTTGATTTTACTGCTTAATGTCTTTCTATGCATAGATCTGGTTTTTTGCAGCACTTGTCTTGATCAACTAACTATAGATCTGAAGATGTTAGCAGCCACATTTGATGTTAGGGCTATAAGTTATGCGTAGCTGAAGTGGTCTTTTTTCGTACACTTCGACAAAATATTCATACTAACAATTGGTGACTCCACACTAGTTTTCAATTACGACCGCTGTCGTTTTTTATATTCCTACATATCCAGCTACTTCAGACCCTAGGGTTTCTTTTCAGTTTTTTGTTTTTCCTATTTTCATGTTTTTTTTCACCTATAAAACCCTAAAAAATTAAAATTTCTAACTTCCGCATGTTTCTGGCCCTATTGCGCAGGTGACAGACATCAACTGCAACTGAGACGACAACTTTTCCGCAAATCTGCCGCCGGGACAACTGGAGTTGGAGGTCGCAGTTTTCAGCCCAAAAACTGCAACCTGGACTCCAGGTCGCACTTTTCAGCCCCTTTCCTGTGACCTGAACAGGAAAACAGGTCAGAACCTGCGACCTGTGCTTTTTTCTGCAATTTTTCTGGGTTTTGCTGAAGCTTCTGTCAGGGTTTTCCAGCCTCTGTCTCTGCATGTTTGGACCTGTTTCTGATCTAATTTGCTCATCTAAGTGGGAACCTAGCCCCTAGGGCTTCAGTACCCTCCACTTTTGGTGGAAGAGTTTTAGCTGTTTCAGGTGTCTGATTTTTCAGAGTTTCAGCCTCCCCTTTTTTCAGATCTGATACCTCATTCTCAGATCCATTTAAATCAGCTCTTCTTCCTTTCAAACCACCCCTTGTAGTTTTGTTTGGACCTCCTTTTAGGACCTCCTCCCCGTCCTTTCTGATTTTTGCTGATTTCCTCCTTTTTTCCAGCCACCTTGCCTCTGCCTCTTGGCTGTGATCTGCACCTCTTTTCAGCATCTTTCTCCTCTAGATCCTTGTCCCTTTCGACCCTAGATCTATTGGCCTCTTTTTAGTGCGTTTTGACTAGATTTTTTCCCTCTTTTAGATTAGTTTTGAGCGACCTACCTTTTTGGGTTGAATCGATGCACTAGTAGCTGTTAATTTTATGTTATTTCAACATTATATACTGTTTTTGCAGCATTATTTTCAGTTACGCATCACACTTTTTCTCTTGCTCTCAAAACGAAAAGGGTTTAAAAATTAAAATTAATGCACACCACGCACTCACCCTAAGCGAAGAAGAGCCTGGTTTACACTGCCAGGCAAAGACTTTAAAATCAATTGACACTGCACCTTTTTGCCCTTATTTCGACATTGTAATCACTTGATTATGCACCTCCCTGCCTTTGTCGGTCGTTCTTCTTCCCATCGTGCCGTGTTTGTGTTGTCATCATTGCGCCCCCAAGGCGTGCCTCTCAGAGACTTCTTGGCCTTCACCCTCAGTTTTCGGTCGGTCGACCCGCTCTGTCCCGCCGTCGTCGAGCCAGTCCTCCTCCGAGTTCACATTCCGACTCCTTTTCTGATTCATTGGGTTCTCCTTTTACTTTTGGTTCTCCCCTTGTCACCTTCACTATGTCTGGTCTAGGGCCTAACGCTAGCGGTAATCCCGGCCCTAATGCCGGGACTACTACTAGCGGAACCACCACAGGAACTACCTCGACTGCACCTTTGCTCCCTTACATGGTAGGCCTCAGCCTCCTCGATTTCAACCAGTTGATCAATGAACCTATCCGCCATGATGTTGGTTGGCCTGCTATGCAAACCAAGCTCCCCTCCGACATCCCTAAGTTCGAAGGCCTTGCTGGAGAAGATCCAACCAACCATGTCCAATCTTTCCACATGCTTAATTGTTCCTCAATTCAATAAGATGATTCCACCTGTCTTCGGTTGTTCAACCGCACGCTTACGGCGAAGCTTCTAAATGGTATGTTGGCCAAGCCTCTCCCATACCACCTTTGCGACCATTGCCCAAGCCTTTTTATCCTATTTCCAGCTCCCTCTCCGATAGGATACTGGTACAGAGCTTTTGACTTCTTTCAAGTAAACCTCTTCGACCCACCTTTCCACTCATGTCCAGGAATGGCGTAGAAGATGAAGCTTATGTCGAGCTCCCCCCTTCGAAGATCGGGTTTATATGGACTGGTTCCTTCGCACTCTCTTACCTCCCATTGGCAAAGATGTCGCCTCCCATTTCCCTCAAACCGAAGAAGCCGCCCTCCAAGTAGCCTTGAAATATGACCTGATCTACACTCAGTCTGGTTATGTTTATACCGTCCATCCTGACCTTCCCAGGCCCGGTGGTGCTAATGCCCTGGGGGCATCTCATTCCGCCGACGGTATCGTTGGAGCCCTTTCTCATCTGTATGCTCAACCTCCTATGGGCTATGGTCTCCCTTCGGGAGGGGCCAACACCTCTAGCACTTTTCTCCCTCCAGGTAGCATGTATCCAGGATACGGCATGCCTCATCCTTTTGCCCAACCTCCTGCTTACCTCAATGTTGCCCAACCTAACCATTATCCTTATCCGTAGCCTGGTGCGCCAGCTCCTCCAGCATATGCGATTCCACCTCCCTTGCCTCCTCCACCCCTGTAACAGCACCTACAGCCCCCTCCAGGGCAGGTCTTTGCACATCATGGTGTGACTAATCCCCCTTCTCAAAGAAGGTGGAGAGGAAATCCAAATAAATCTCCCCCTGGTACTTGTGGACCCAATCCTTAAGGTAATGACCCTAACACTGCTAACCAGCAACAGGGCACTCAGCCCAAGCCGGACAGGCCTATTCGCACAAATAAGCCTTGTTCGTGTTGCGGTGTTTACGGTCATTACACTCACGATTGTCCCCTTCTACCACAGATGCAACATATGTGGGAGTCTGAAGCCACATTGCGAGGACAACATGCCTCCCCTCATGCTCCCCCTAATTTGGCCACTACTCAACCGGCTGTGTTTACCGATCCTTTCCCCCACCAAGGATTCATGGCTACCCAACCACCTGATGGACAAGTCGCCACTCAACCTTCCCCTTCTGGTTCCTCTGATTACCAGATCCTCATGATGAATTCTGATCCATCTGGCAATCGACCTTAATCTCCAAACTGCGGTCTACTTGAGTGCCCCAAGCCTCCAGCTCGATGCACCTCCCAGGGTCCCCTTCATCGGGTTCTCTGTCATTTCTTTCGACATCAAATGGCGTCCTTTACACATATCCCTCAACCCAACATTGAGGTTCATACCAAGATTCCTAAAGGACCATTACGCTGAAATGCTGCTTCTGGTCGAGCTGCTCAGTCGTATAGCATAGTAGATGATTTGGCGCAATCTCCTGCTACCATTTCTACATTGGAACTCCTCCAGTCGTGCCCTTCTCAAAAGAAGGCTCTTATCTCCCACAGTGAGTCTTTGTAGATCTGCTGATGACCAAATGATTGTTTTCGACGCCTCTCAATCGGACCATCCTCCTCTTCCTGCTTCCATCGCCTTCCAAATCCTAGTCAAAATCCGAAACACCAACGTTTCCCGGTGTATAATTGATGAGGGGGCATCCACCCGTGTGATTTCCGCTTCAGTTTGGAAGCAACTCGGATCTCCTGAATTAGCCCCTTCCACGATCACCCTTCGAGCGTGGGATGGCCATGCCTCCCAGCCCATTGGCCTCTTTCGTAATTGTCCTATCACTCTTGCGGGCAAGACTGTTTGCGTTGACGTTGAAGTCATCGACACCCCTCTTGACTACAACATTCTCTTGGGGTGAAGCTACACCTATGCCATGTCTGCTGTCCCATCCGCGATTTTTCGCAAGATGTATTTTCCCCACAATGGAAAGATAGTCACCATTGACCAGTTGACTTATCATGAGCCAAAGTCTCAGACCTCCCCTGAGACGACCATCTCTTCTGTAGCCAATAAGCAAACCGTCGATTCCTTGACCAGTGTCTCTCCCGACGTCTACAAAGACTCCTCTTTTCTTGGAACTTTCCCTGGTCTCCCTCCCCCTCCTATCTCTGATCCCAGCTTATCGAATGTTTGCATGATGCAATCATCTCGGGTTGCCCTTAAGTGACCCGCTTCGGCTAGTCAGAAACCTCCGACTCTGTTAGTGTCAGCCTTTGCAGCTTTCCTTCAGTGATCAAACATGCTCTTACAAAGTGATTTTAAAGTGTCAAGGTCAAATTTTGTCATTTCAATGAGTCTTCAAGCAAAATTTGGTCACTGGGCATTAGGTCTAGGGTTTGCCTTTACTCTTGTCAAAGTTATCCAAATTTCGGTCCATGTCACCATTCAGATGATTGTACCATCATTCAAAGGTTTTTCATCATTTCAGGTTCCAATGGGTCATCTTACACCTTGTTCATGCTTCAGTTGTGCCTAGGTAAGGTCCATTTCCCTCTCCTAGGGTTTTGGAGGTAATTTCTCTTGGATGGTCAAATCATTAGAAAAATTTGTATCCTGATGTTCATACACCTTCCCCTATCATTAATGTACCTTATTAAACACTTCCCATCACTGAGATCCCCCAAATTCCTCATTTTTTCACAAACCCTAGTTTCTTGCCACAACTTGGCAATTTTCTAGGCTAGGCCTGTGTTTTGCCCTTTTGGACCCCTTCCCCTCACTCAATCTCTGAGATTCAACTTTCCCCTTCTTCCTAACATCCCTCCTTACTTCCAAAAATTTCCCCAAGAATTTAGAAGCCCCTTATCCCCTTCATTTCGCTTCATTTCGACGAATCCCTTGTTTCACACATCGGGATAGGTTTCACTCAAATGATGTTTCAGAGCAATAAAAGATGAATTTTGGAAAACTGAGAGAGGTTTTTGTACAAAACATTCCAAGGAAGAAATAAATCCTTCACTTTTTACACAGGTGTAATGGTTTTGGAGAAATGTCAAGAATACTGTTGCCTCAGGAGAATTGATGCACCTGCAGGAAGTAGTGTTGGGAGATTTGATTTTTGACAGAGTAAATGAAATCCAAATTGAAAAATTCTAGTTAGGGTGGAAAGTAGACTTCATAATATTTCCAACGAGCTATCACACGCCCAATTTGGACACCAGGAAGGCCTCCAAAAGCCTCCTGCAAAATGCGCTATTTATGGCGCGGCGCATTGAGCTGAAACACAAAAATTTTTGCCATTTCTCTCCAACATCAAATTTGCTTGGTTTTTCCATGTTAGAGTAAGTCAAAGTCACTCCTCTATTTCTCATAACTAATGTTTGGTGTTGATTATGAGTTTGATTATGAATATTTGAGTGCAAAATGAAGTTTCAATGTGAAAGTGCCAAAATTTCAAACATTGCAAAATGAGTTTTTGAAATCAAGATGTCAAATCCTTTGCATATATATTATTTTTATGTTCCAAGACTCCATTTGCATGCCAAAAACATCAAGGAGCCAAGAGGAAACATTGAGAAATCAGTTGTAAAGAAAAACAGTGTTTGAAAAGCCAAATTGTGTGTTGGATCAGCGCGTGGCACGTTGGGTTGGCGCGCGCGGCGCGTTGAGCGAAATTTTTCAGTGTAAAAATACACTGGCGCGCGCAGCGCGTAGAGCTGAGACTCAAATTTTTTCCATTGCTTCCAGATTTTTGTATTGGTTTCGTCAATTTTGCTCCAGGTAAGTTGTGTGTACCTGCTATTTGAGTTTAACTCATGTTGGGTGTTATTTGAAAGGTGAAATTGAAAATTTTAATTGGTGAAAGAGCAAACCCTATACCCATATTAAATCTGCTCCCAAGGGTTTGAAAAGAGGTAATTAAAAGTGGAAATTTGGTGTTTAAGCTCTCATGTCATTTTCATTTGTGGTCTTGTCATTGTTATCATTGTTAGCACTGCTGGTACTGTCACATGATTATACCACGATCCCTTCTCCTATACCCATGGTCCTATATCCCTTATACTCTTTTATGCCCATGTGTTAATCCTCAAAACTTATTACTTACCATCACTGCCCTCTATCGAAAAAAGCCTAATCTCCATGACATTCAATGGTTGCCTTTATGTCTTTGATTTCACTTATATATTGTCATTTCATTGACTCTTGTTCCTAAAACTACCCCGCCCATCACTATCACTCATTCCCATTCGCTTGTAAAGCTCCAAATCCCAAAGTTTCCCAACAGTGAGTGACTGTCTGTCCATTCCAAAATCACTTGACAGTCTAGTGTATTCATTGTGACACTTCCTTGCAGCCTCTTATTTCATATGAGACATACTTCATATTGAAGAACAAACTCTTGTTTTCACCACACACATATCAGTATATACTTGTCAAACATATTGTTTTCAGCACCATGTCAGATACAGATTCAACTTATGAGCAGGGGTATGAGCAGGACAGTGTTTCATCAACCGCAGAGCTAAATGTGTCAAGGAGATCTCATAAAAGTGGCCGTTACATACCAGAGAGGCGCCAGAGCCTTGTTTGCAGCATCACGACGAGTATTATCTACACCCGGGGTGGAAGGGGTCTCGTTAACTTCATCAGCAGCATGAGTACTATCTCCACATGGTGTGGAAGGGGTCTCGCCTTTGACATCAGCACAGGTACAGGTTCAGGACAGAGGCAAGAGGCCTATGCACGATGAGGGCCCTTCAGGAGGCCGAGACACTGATTTTACACTCATCGATGTTGATGCGAGCTCTCCTAGCTCGAAACTGAAAGAGATCATCCAGGAGAAAAAGGCCGAGATTGACACGCTGAATGAGAAATTTTAGAGAGCTCAGTGGGTGATAAACTACCCGGAACAAACAGCTAGAGGATCAGCATACACTTGTAGAGTTGCGGAAAATCCGGGAAGACCGTGCATTGGCCCGGAAGAGACCAGGTGACATGACACCGGCTGATCGAGAGACCTGCCTCACGCATGTTAACATTCATCTGGAGAAGTTGTTGGCGAAGGCCAATAGAGACAAAGACATGCTTTGTCATATGAAAAATCATTATTGGGCCCGTAATCACGTTTGCAAAGCTAAAATGAAGATCCTGAAGACAAGGTTGAGCAAAGCACTAAAACGGCGAAAGAGGCCTGATCCACTCCGTATCTTGGCCGAGGCTTCATTGGCTGAGAATGAGGCATGATGGGGGATCTTCGCTCCAAATTTCAGCAAATTTGGAGAAGTTTTTGTCATTTTTGAAAATTTTGGTCTCAAAACAGGTTTTTCCGCCCAACGCGTAGCGCGTCACGACGCGCTCTTATGATTGGGACACTTTCTGGAGGAAAAATTTGTATTTTTGGATTTTTAATGGTAAGTTATGCATGCTCAGAAATGTCTGAAGCATTTCATCAAGTTCTGGATGATCAAAAGGGCCAAAAATACCATGAAAATCACCTTTTCTGCCACCTTTTGCACCAGCAGGAAGTACTTTTGGGAGAATGAAGTTTTGGAGGGGCAAATGAGCTCCAAATTGAGGAATTATACTTGGGTTGGATAGCAGACATCCAGGGCTTTCCAAAAAGCTATCATGAGCTTGATTTTGATTCCGGGAAGTGCTCCAAAAGCAGGTCCAAAGGCGCGCAGCGCATAGAGGAAATTAGCCTATTTTTCACCTTCCAGCTCAGGAATTCGACCAGTTTGGACTAGTTTCACTTCTTGATGTAATTTTTGACCCAGCTTGATGTAATTTGATAAACATGATGTAATTTTGGCATGTATTTACTTGTTCTAGATGATTCACTCACAAAAAAGTGAAAATCTAGTGAATGAATCAGTTTCCTTCCTTTTAGAGGCAAGTTGTTTGACTGCCTAGATTTTAGCTCCTTGTTTAGAATTGGTTAAAACTGCTCCTAGAAGCATGAGCTCGACCCCTAGAGGCATGGGAATGGGTTGGGCTGGTATATATCATGTATTTTATGAGTCATTTTCAAGGGTTGGACAGGTTGGACTCTTGGGAAAAGTTTGGCACACTATTGTACATATTTTCTGCATTTCGGCTAAGGAAAGATCAGAGGTTTTGCAGCACCTGTTGGGATTCTTGTGGCTTTCAGTTTTGATGGTGTGTTCTCTCAGTTATTTGTAAGTTCTTTAATGTTTAATTTATGCCATTCCCTTCTTTTTCTTCTGAAACTAAATGAATGAGTAAATGAGGTAGAATCCATTGATTCCAGTGCTCTGCCTTTAAATTTGTTTAGTTTTATATGTTTTTGCCAGTTTGGAGAGGATCCTTGTTCTCCCTTGCCCTCTTCAGCTCCTTGTCATTCTGATCCATCCATACACATAATCAAAAGCATCAAGAATACTGCCCACCCTGCCCCAATTCGAACTCTGCAAAGATCTGGCCTCATCCCCAAGCCCAAAATTGTTTTTCCTATTTTTCCAACAAAAAACCAAAAAATTTAAATCAAACCTTCCTATCTATTTACTAGCCTAAGATCAGTATCCATTATAAGTCATCTCAGCCCCTTTGAAGACTTTTTGCCGAGATAGACCCGGAGAGAGCCCTCTCCTGTCCTCGTAGGGCTAGCTACGAGGCTGAGCTTGGTTTGATGTTGCCTTGAGTTTTACCTTATTTAAGCCTAAGGTAGATTCGAGCGCTAACAGACTCAACCTCGCCCACCGCAACCCATTCCTATCCCTTCATCTCAGCCAGTCGGACCTCCTCCTTCTGGCCCTTCTCCTACAGCTGGCATCCCTGAACCCCTCTATCCTCTTGGGTCGGTTCCCCCAGGCCTCAACCACCTCGGAGCCATCCCTCCTGGTCATTATCCCGCTGGTCAGATACCCTTCCTGGCTCCCCCTCCCAGAGTCTATTCAGTCCCCGTCATGCCCACCCTCTCTTTCCCCAACCTGACCCTAGGTATACCCGTCTGGTACCTTGACCCTCCAACCGCTACCCCGCCTGGTCACCCCAAACCCTACCTTGCTTTAACACCGGTTCAAACGGTCCCCCTCACTTCCTCCATTGCCACTGTGCCCCCAGCACCTCCACAGGGCCCTTCTCCTGTCGTGACGGCTCCCGGGAAGAAAGGCAAAGCTCACAAGGGGGCACCCAAAGACAAGGCCACCCCGACTGACCCGACCCCTCCTCCGCCCGCAAAGCCTTGCGCCTTGTGTGATGTCGTCGGTCACGCCACCAATGCTTGTCCTGAATTTCCCCGTATTCAACCCATGGTTAAATTCACATTCCTCGAGTCTACGGTCCCTGAAGCCTCCATTCCTTATTCGTCCGTAACCAAGAACCCCAAGACTATCCGCACCAACAAACCCTATGCTCTGTGTGGTGTCCATGGCCATTATTCCCACCATTGTCCTCACCTCATGCATTACCACGCCTCTTTAGAGGTAGTTCGAGAGTATGAGGTTGAACAAAATCAATCCGCCTCTCCCATACTTGCGCAGTATGCTGCCGGTCAGTCTGAGGATCCACCCGCTCCCATCGACATCCCCCCCCTTGATGTCTAGATGTCCGAGCCTACCACCACCATTTGCTACATATCATCATCCATGAGACCCTCGGAGAACATTCCCTCGGATTCCTCCCCTGATGGTTTGCTCGACCCCCCTTCAGCGACCACCCTGGGCTTAACATCCTTTGACCATCTGTTTATCTGTTCCTCTGTCATCCCCTGTGACGATCTGTATGTTAGCCTTTCTTCCCATACTGATGATCTAGGTAGCTTTTCCGTGTCATGTGGTTTCCCTTCCTCTCGTCATCCCCTCTGTTCCCGTCAGGATGTCCTCTTGGAAGCCCTCTCCACCCATGACCTCATCCTTCCCGCCCATAACCGGGATAACACCACCCCTATCCACGTTGACCTCCGCAGCCCGAGTCCCAGCCATTCCTCCTATAGCCCTCATATATCGCCATCTAGTTCTTCTATGAGTCATAGCCATCGCACTCCCTCCCGTAGTTGCCACTCGATGTCTCCTATACACTCACGCTACCGTCATTGTTCCTCTTCCTCCCATTTTTTGTCTTGTACCACCATTCCGCAGGACCTCCCGTCCACACCCTATATCGGTTACGCTGATGGTGCAAGTCGTTATTCCCGAAATCTCGCCTCGGCAGGTTGGGCCATCTTCACCCCCTTGCATGCCCTTGTTCTCTCAAACGGGGTCTGCATTGGTCCTACCACCAACAATCAGGCCGAATACGATGCAGTGCGGGGTCTTTTAGCCGATGCCCTCTCTCATCGCATCCTCCATCTGCATGTTCATATAGATTCCCTACTTCTTGTCATGCAACTAAATGGTGTCTATCGTGTGCATAATCCTGTGTTGTTTAGACGATATTTACGAGTGAAACTCTTGATACGTGAATTTGAAACCATAAATTTCAACCATGTACCTCGAGAACAAAATCACTATGTAGATAGCATTGCAAACCATGTTCTAGATTGGCATTTTTCACACACATTTTATACAAGAAAATAACAATCATACTCATTAACAAGATGCATATCCATAATATGTGTCGCAAAACATGTGTTTAGAGTCCATCTACTCTGATACATATGACATGCCCATAGCATGTTACAAAAAACTTAAAACTGGGGGCACCACTCGCCCCTACATACATACTAGGGGGCTCCACACGCCCCACACCTAATCACTATCTGGCAGATCCCGAGCCAATGGCTCTGCTCCTGTAGCTCGTAGATCACGTATCCCCTGCCCGGCCATCGCCATGCGCCGCATGACCCCTCGCAATTCCGAGGGTAGACCAATACATGGCTCTATGTACTGGTCGTCTAAGTCTTGCCACCCGCGCTCTGAAACACCAGTCAAAAACCTCTCACATCTACGACGAATGTCCTCCAGGAGGGCGGATGCATCCTCATTATGCGCTAATCTCACTCCACTCGGGCCTGCAGCTCCTGATGCTGCAGGTCGTCCCATATATCCGGCCGGTTTTACCGGAGCTATATCTGCATACAAAAAGTACATGAATCAATACCCTATCTATTGTTCAATAAATTTAACATGCCCAAACAAGAATAGTCACTTGTCACTTACCATCGGGCCCCCATACTCGACCAGGCGGAAGTGGCAGGTCCGGATCCCCATAATAACTCATCCCACTATAGGGATAATCGTCTATGTATAACGACATCTGATCCCAATGGGCAAATAAATCCGGTCGAAACACCCGTCCGACCACCCCTCCTCCTCCTCTACACAGTAGTCGCCCCCACCGACGCATCCTGGGCTCTCTCGGGCCCCCATCTGGGAGCTGTATACGAGGTCGTAAGGTCGGGATCTTCTCAAAAAAGAAGGCGCACAATAAAGTCCCATACGAGCAATCGTGGTTCACTTGTCGCTTGCAAAGCGACACCTGTCGTTTTAACGACACCAGAATCATTTGGGCCCACCCATAATAAGTCCCACTCAACACACTCTCCACAATCATCATCTGCCCCCCAGTGATGTGATGGAACGCCTGGTTGCCCAGGATCCGCAGCACTGCTGTGGCCACTGCCCGGGTCTCCAATATCTCCAGGTCCTCGATCGGTATCCGCGTCCCTTTGACTTGAAGACCCGGTCGACAATGCCGCTCCAAAAACTCCATGATGTTTCGCCCCCGTGGTAACACTGGCTGCGTATTTCCCACCATCCCAAGTGGAGGGAGACCAGTCAGAAAATACACATCCTGGACTGTCAGTTCGATCCTGTGCCCCTGCAATACAAAGACCTCATGCTCTGGATCCCAATAACTGATAATCCGGGCCAACAAGGGCTCTCCAGCTCTCATCAAAGGGTTCTCCAAAAAATTTAGAACCCCAAACCTGGCCAACACACGACGGACACCCTGATCTCCCTGGATCTCTGCCCATAATGTATCCAGGTCTCTCTCTCTCCAGTTAACCCATATATCTACCATATCTGCACAAAAACATAATATTTGTCAGCATACAGATAGGGAATACTGTAACCAAACACAAAAAACCAACTCTCAGCCATAAAACAACACTAAAATCCCCTCATCTTCCAGGTCGCACTTTTCTGCCAAATCCTGGGACAGGTCGCACCTTTTTTCTCAAAACCTACATCCCAGGTCACAGATTTTGGCCCAAAAAGTGCGACCCGACCGAAAATATGTAAGAGGGTCTGTTATTGAGATTTTGGGCCCTAATCTGAACTTTTAAACCATCAAAATGAAAGAGTAAGGTTAGGCCTCTTACCTGCAACTGACAGATCTCGATTCCAACAGTCGGTTTGTTCGCTACGATCGCCGCAAGATTTAGGGCCTTCTCTCCTCTCTACCTTCACCGCAACAACACTAGCAAATGAGTGAATTTGGGGGAAAAATGCCTTATTAAAAGAGAACCCCGATTTTTCTTTCGCCTGCTGCGACCACACCATAACTCAGTTTGACATACCGTCCACACGATTGGAAAGCTCTCACCGAGCCCTTTAATGGGTATCTGTTAGTTTTTTGTGATTTGATACTTCACCAGGACACATTTTGTCCAAGAAGGGTCACTTCACCTCCCCCCAAAATCGGATTTCCTCACTTACAACACTTGTCCTTGGGACACCACTTTGCCTGCATACTTGTCTTTGTTTGTGTCAATTTTCGTCATGAGATACCATCTTATACTCATGTTTTCATGGTCCCCCATTGGACCTTTACTGTGTGGCAGCACCATCGAGTCACCCTTGTTTAGAGCATCCAAGCTGAGTCATCATCGCATTCATGGAGTATATCCCGAGTCCCTTTGTACCCCGCTATAGTCCTCCATCCTTCATTGCTTGGTCTCTCTCTTGTGTCGCACATTATGGCCTTCAGTCCCACTGTCCCCTATCCCTTACGATATTGTGTCAGTCGCTGCCATGTCATTCATGCCCTTTATGCTCTAACAAGGGAAGTCGTCCATTCGCTACTCAATCCCCTCCATTCCATCATCATCATTGGTATTAGTCTGTCCGTCACTCTACTATTTTCTCTCGTGCCTTAGTTGAGGCTCTCTCATTACCTCACCTATGGCGGACCTCGTTCTATCGACATCAGTTCCTCCATTCCAGAAGATAGGTCTAGAGGGCGGTGTACCTTGGTTCTAGCTTCCACTCTTGTTCGATGCCTCAGATCAGACAAAGGGATCTCTCATTATCCTTTGACTTGATTGTTTCTCCACTTTAGCTCCTTTCAGCATGATCGAGATCCGTATGCTTGATGGTCCAGTGATGCAGCAACAGCTATTGGTGATGCCCGGGTGTGTGTGAGATGTATCAGCCCTCATGAGGGGGTGGCCCTGCAGGTAGCCCCCCACATGCTCGGATGACCTCTTCATTGTAGCCTTCGATGCAGCTCCATATATTTGATGATGTCGGCCTTAGCCGCTTGCAACGCCTTTTTGATTTGCATGTATCAATCAGATTTTGTGAGCCCTTCCCCACTTGTAGGGGGCATTTGGGTTGTATTGGTATCTCATGTACTCAGATATTATTGTATAAGTCCTGGCTGTTATCCCAGGCACAACATGTATATGGGATCCCTCATTGTATTTCTATCTGGCTCGTGTTTATGCCGGCTGTACTTTATGGTTCGGTCCCTTTTTTACTGGACACACTATTCTTTTGTACTTTGTCTCAGCGGGCATAGGTATGCCTCCCCCGCCGCCTTTAGCACAGGTACCCTCTCATAAAAAGAGACTTGTTGCACCTGTAAGTCTCGTCTCCTCAGGGTCTAGTTCTTCAGCACATTAGTCTACCTCACATTTCTCTCTCTAACTTCCCTTTTGATGTCTGGTGATTGAGTTCTTACAACGTACTTCGGTCATACGATTTGCTCCTAACACTCACACGCTGGGGGGCAATCTGTTACACCATTTTTTGGTCATCTAACCTACTATCATTAGATGGACCCAAGTACACCACGTAAGACCAATTTTACCCTAAGCAAAATTGCTTTCACTATGTAAAATAACTTAATAAAACACATTTATTAGGTTGTTTATGGTCTAAACAGGAAACCCCAAAAGGAAATATTAAACAAACCTATATTTGTTTGATTTTCTTGGTCATGTTTAACCGAAAAAAAAGAAATTAATTAGATAAATATTTATTTATCTTATTATTTTCTAGGAATAATTATTTAAATCTTATTTAAATAATATTCCTTGTTAAATATGACTAAATCACCCATAAATAATTAAATAAATCATTATTTATTTGATTATCCTCCAACCACTTCCTTAAAATGATAAATAAATCATTTATTTATTTATTATTCACAAATAAAGGGATTTGACCCCAGTCAAATACCTTTTCCCTCCAACAAATATAATAAAATATTCCATAAAAGGTGGATCTAGATTTGGTTAATGTTATTTTAATCATGCACCAAGATCTAGAATGACCCAATATTTTGTTATAAATAGGAGGGTTTTCCTATCATTCTTCACCTTTTGTTGCCTATTAGATCACTCTGGATCTATACACTTGGTCACATTCTTCATTATTTGTTGTGTGAGCTCCCTTTGAGTTCTATCTTTGTCTGGGTTTTCTACACCAACAAGAGAGAGAGATTCTAGATTTGAAGTGCTGAGGACTTCCAAGAACCCATCCCATTGAGGAGAATTGGATACACCTTCTTGTTTTCCTCCCAGGTGCCCTTAATACAAAAATTCTTTCAAAAAACATTGTCTTTGTCTTGTCTATTGGATGTATGGAGCAAACTCTTGATTTTACTGCTTAATGTCTTTCTATGCATAGATCTGGTTTTTTGCAGCACTTGTCTTGATCAACTAACTACAGATCTGAAGATGTTAGCAGCCACATTTGATGTTAGGGCTATAAGTTATGCGTAGCTAAAGTGGTCTTTTTTCGTACGCTTCGACAAAAGATTCATACTAACAGATCCCTAATGTGGGAGAGAAATGGTTTAAAAAGGTAAAACTTGATGTGAGCTATTATGAATGATACCTCAAACCCAGATATAAGGATGAAAAGAAAAATGTTTTCCCTTTCTCTCATCTCCTTGACCGGTATGCCCTTATGATGAAAATAATAATGAAGTATTTCACTTGTGAGGGGAGGTTTACCTGACTCTATTCATACCATATCCAACTCCTCATGCACTTCAATAAAGTTAGAATGCTTCATATACCTCACTGTATTCTCCAAAGCATTGACAAGATGGCATACATTGTACAAAAGAGGTAGTATAATCATCAAATGCAGAGTTTATTTCACCTCTACCTCATCAAAATGGTGGTCATGCATCAGCTAGAGTAGAAGAACATTTCTTGGGACACTTTCATTGCAATTGAAATATTCACTTCCCCACCTAGTCATCATGACCAGAGTATCCCTTCTTCATCTCATCCTCCCATACCTACTTCTCCCTCTCAGCCTGCTACTCATACTTCATCACCTAGTCATATCTATTCACCTCATGTTGACCTTGCTTCTTCACCTCTCCATAACCTTTCACCATCACCACATCATGATACTAAGGTAGTTTAGGCTAATGTAACTGATGTTAAGCCATTTCCCAAGACCTATCAGAGAGGCCACAGGCATGTGTTTACTTCACTTGGAGTGAAAGGGGCCATGCCTTCTTCATCCACAAAATAGGTAGACAAGGGCAAGGAAAGGGCTACAAAGCCTATAATTGATGAGCAGGAAGACAATCATGAAACTGATGAAGAGTTTCAGCTGATTGGCCTTGATGATGATGAGGATGAGGTTAGAATCACCAATGCATTAATCAGAAGCAAAGAGGCAAAGATTAGTGAACTTCAAGCTAATCTTGATAGAGCACAATATGTGATTGGTTTTCTTGAACAAGAGAATCAACAACTGAAGGCCAAGCAGATCATCAGTGTGGTAAAGATCATCAAAGGTAAAAAAGAGGCAGGGAAGGCTAAGGCCTTGTTGGAAGAGACCTTGGAAATATTTTGTGAGCTTGATAATGAGGAGGATCAACCTCCTAGATAGAGACCAAAGACAATTGGACTTAAAATAGCTCTAGCCTGTGAAAGACAGAGAGAGGTTGAGTTGCTAGAGCAGCTCACTCCAACTGAGCTGCTTGCCATTGAGATCACCAATGACAGAGAATCATGGCTTGATAGAGCCAATTTACATCTGGAGAATCTACTAAAGAAGGCCACAAAGGATAATGAAATCCAGAGGAAGATGGCAAAGCACTATGCCACGAGGAACAATATTTCAAGGGCTAAGCTCAAACGTGCTCATGCAAAAATTCAGGCTTTGACCGAAAAAAAGGAGAAGGAGAAGTTAGATATACTTTCTGAGGTGTCTCTTCATGCATCAAACCCTTAATCAGTAAGTGACCTCACATTTTTGACAAATTTTGGCACATTTGGCACTTTGGTGCAACTTTTGGTTTTTTGAGCAATTTGACACACAAAACTTTGGCTAAAAACGCAGCGCCCTTGGCACTGTGATTTTTCTTGGAGAATCCAAATGGAAAATGGTCAGCATCATTGTGTTCATAATGATGAGTACATCAACCTCATAAAATTTTAGAAGATTTGGAGGAGAACTGGTCCCTCAAAAGTACAAAAAACCTCCTAATTTTCATGTTTCTGCCTCATTTTTCACCTTGGTGCTGTGCTAATACCAGTTTTGGAAGAACTCAGTTTTGACAGGGCATATGGGAACCATTTTTAAAATTGAAATAATATTTTGAAACTATACTCAGATACCTTTCCAATGAGTTATCATGGAGCTTATTTGGACAAGGGGAAGGCCTCCAAAAGTTGCTTACAAAACATGTAAATTTTTTGTCATGGCGCTGCGCTAATGCCAGGAAATTTACATTTTCACCAGTTTCATCAAATTTTGAAGTTTCACTCTTGTTTAACTTATTTCTTAGGCAGATGAAGAAGTTATTAATGTAAATTTAATATTTTACTTTTTCCTAAGGTATATACATTGGATAAGTCTTCTAGAGGTCAATGGAATCAATTTCCTCTCTTTTAGAGGCAAATTGTTGAGTTTTCCTAGTCTTTAGATTCTTGTTTGGGAGTAGGTGAAATTGATCCCTATCTCATGGATTCGTCTCCCTGAGGCTAGGGAGAGTGGTTTTGAGGTATATTTGATGTATTTCCTCAGTCATTGTAATGGTTGGACTCACTTGGAGCTTTGGCATCTCAAGAGACATTTTGTATATCAATTTGGCTTGGACATTAATAGAAGTTTGCAGCTATTTCTTTGGGATCCATGTGTTATGAGTTTTAGACATATTTTATTCTCTGCTATCAATTTGTTTGAATATATTGTTAATTCATAAACCATTTCATGTCTATAATATACTATATTTCAAGTTTGAAAGGTAGAATCCATATTTATTTATGCTCTGTTTTGGGAAATTTAGTATAATGTGTTCATTCTCCTCAGTTTAGGGAAAATACATTCCAGATGCTTTCCCTAGCTCCTCACCTGTATATTCACATCACCATAATCATATTTTAATGTAAAAACCTTCTACCTACCTTGCCCCTTGTAACCCCTGCAAATTTTGACCTAATTTTCTTGCCCTAGCTGTTTGACTCCTTATGATCCAGCAAACCCTACAAAATCATAGTCAAAACCCAGAGCTACTATACCTAACCTAAAATATTCTTTCTGCACTCATCTTGACTGTGTTCTATACAGAGAGAGCCCTCTTCTAGCCTAGTAGGGCTAGCTACTTGGCTAAGCGTGGTTTGAGGTTACCTCAGGATTGCCTCTCTCAGCTTGAGGTTCAATTTGAGTGATAACACAGTCTATGATCTGATATACACGCAAGGGCAGAGTAACAAGCTCAATCCCATTGAAGGCTCCTTCATATAATCCAAGGTTTGCCAACAAGTGACCCCAGGCTCCTCGACAATGGTCTATCCGAGGTTTTCCGTTTTTAGTACGTGCACATCTGCTATCTTTCCCAATGAGATAGGTACGATTACCTCATTGGTTCCAACATGATCTCATGCTTGACTCTTTTAAGAAGAGCTTCCTAGAGAAAAAAATGCTACAATTGGATTTTCCTACCGCAAGATTGCTACTTGTTTGTTTAAATTGTCTTGGAATGTTAATTACAACCTGTTCCAGGACACTAGCCTACGCTATGCTAGTGGAATGAGCTCTAGAAAATGTAAAATATCTAGATTGATTTTATTAAAGCGTTGTTTTTAATTTGGTTGTTGCTTAAGACAAAAGGTATGAAAGTGAAACTTCAATGATGTTTGTGACCCGAATCAAAAATACGCTAAATGCATTTAAATGAGGATTACAACTCTTTTCTTTTCAATGAATCTTATTTAAGGGAAAGATTGAGAGATTTAACAATTTTCAAAGCACCAATTCTTTCATTCATAAACAAAATATTTGAAAATAAGATGATTTCTTTGAGAACTCAATTTTCAAAATGATCAATTACTCTTTTGAAATGAAATTCCTTTAACAATCATATCAGAAACTACAAATCAATAAACAAACTATTTCCAAAGGAAAACAATATCTAAAAAACTCTAAAAAACATAAAATTCAAAATCAAAGAAAAATCTAATTTTTAAGTCTATCTAAAAAAAGTTTGAGGACGTTTTCTCGTAGTTTGTGATCGAACTAAGAAGAATTTCTAATTATCTCAGCAGAAATGAAAACATCCAAAAATGCTTTGGTGTGAAAATCAGGCTTCAGTAAGCTAAAAGATCTTCCAAATTTGCAAATGAAAAGGGAATCAATTTTTCATAAAAGTAAGGTTTGCAATGATCTTAATGGATCAGAAAGACAATATCATCATACCAGTAAGCTGAGGTAAATGAAGGTATCTTGTAAGGAGCAGCAGGAAAGTAGGGCAAACACTCACTCATCAGATGCAAATTGGATAATAAATCACACAAATGCAAAAGTTGTTGACAATAATTTCACACATAAGATTTGACATTTAAGATAGAATGGGGAAAACACAAAGAATGAGGTATTCTGGCTCCTAAAAAGAGAATCCTTATTTTTTCAAAATTTTTCCAAAGGTCTGCAGGTTCTAATGGAGAACAGAGTGGTACTGCACTATTATGAACTACAAACTGCAGAGGCTACCGCACTATTTTCAGATGAAAACTGGGGAGGCAAGGAAAAGTACAGAAAAATTATATATTTAGCTTTTCTTTCCAGGGATTCTTAAAATTTATCTACCCAACCCAGCCTTAGAAAAATCAAAATCAGAAAACTTCCAAAATTTAAACTAAAAATAAAAAAGGAAAACTAATTTCTTTTCCCCAATGGAGTCACCATTTTGTTATGCAAATTAATCCCTCTTGCAGACAAGAGCGATCTACCTAGTATTCTATGAATAGATAGAAACAAAAATCCATTTAGAAACCTTTTTCTCTAGACTAATTTCTATTTAGAATTGTTATAAACAAAGAAAGAGGACATGCCCCTACCTTGAAATCCAATGTTCGATGCAGTATTTTATCCAGTCACACCAAAGATTCTTCTCCAGTAAGTAGAACCTACAATCAAAGACAAGACAAAAGAATCAAAGCACCTACAACATATAATAATAAAGAAAAGCTAATCCAAATTAGTGATCAAGGAGTCTAAGTATTGATGTTATTCAACAAGCATAAGAACAAATCAATGAGAAAAAGAGATCCATATGTATTATTTTGAATTAAAAGATTAATCTTACAACCTGATGCCTTTATGTCGTATAGGTTTCTCCCGAGGTCTTGAAAAATCGTTCCTCATTCAGTTTGACAAGCCTTCTTCTCTGAATACTAGCATGGAATTATGGAAATAAAGGTGTGATCATTCTCATGCCAATAATAACTAGTGTAAAGAGTATGCACTCTTGGAAATTTCTTTAGCAATTACCATATACAAGGTACCCTTGAGACTGAAACATGAGCTCAATTTATAGGGAAATGGAGGTAGTTTCAGTTCCATGAAGAGGGGGATGGATTCCTCTCATGAAGGGATTTGAGATCCATGGACCAAGGGATAAGCTCCATGAGTGGAGGGATAAATCTTGAACTGATCGTGCCTGTAGAAGCTTCCAGTTGCGGAGAATATTCGACCAGCTGGGCTTCTAGAATTTACTTTTTCCTTTATTTGACTTTTTACAGGGGTCCATAGGTTTTAGTAGTAGAATGTGCGAGGGCTACCATAGGCTATAGAACAAGTATCCGCGAACCCACAGGAAAAGGCTAGAAAAAGTGTGGAGGTAGACTTTTTAGGGTTTTAATGGGCTTTTCTCCAATTCCAAGACTTGGTTTAGGAACAGTAGGGTTTTTGACTTCTAAGGGAGCATAATATAGGTAGTGATAGAACTATACGAACATTCAAATGTCACGGTGACAAAATAACGTGTAACACATGAATGTATGGAGCCTATTTTGAACGTGATGAAGTGTTGATCACTATGTTTCTTGTGATTTTTCAATTGTACGTTCCAAGATCCAGTTATGGTCTGTCTAATAATGAGAAAAGGGAAATATATTAGCAAATATGGCTCATTTCAATTCATTTTTTTCATTTGAGAATCTGAGATTAGAGCTTAGCCCTTTCTTCTGAGCCTTTCTTTCCATTGCAGTCAGCCTGAGTACTTGGGATTTGCGTTGTCAGTGTCAGGTAGGGCCTTGAACGTCATGCTTTTAAATTTTGTCATTTTTTGTCTGGGTTCGTAAAAATGTGATTTGTATGGATTTACTATCTATTTTTTGCCTTGATTGCACAGGTGATCGAGGCTGAGCTGCGTGGACCTCGTGGATAAGCAATTATTCCCGTGAGGTTATCGTGCTTGGTGAAGATTTTTTGTGATGATGCACACGTCTGTATATAATAAAGACACACGGTCATCACATTTGTTCTCTACACAGGCACGATGATGTTCAAAAACTTCTAATTTTTTGATTTTTTATTTTAGCCACTGATTTTTTGGTTTTTTTCTGGTAACGTGATATTATGGCATGAGCGAGATTGGCCTGATATTCTCACAATTATGGTGTAGGACCCCAATGATCGGGGTATTTTGGCACAGTGGGGGTTGTTGAAATTTATAGAGAAGAACATTTTTGAGATCACAGGATAGTCTTCTCTGTTTCCTTGTTCGTTGTTGAAATAGGAGACAACAAGTGATGGTGTTATGGCGTAGAGACTTCGTCATCCGTCCGGAGACAGATTTTTACTTTGTGACTAGTTTATTACCTCACGGGGAGGCTCTTCCACACCCACTCCCTCCTAGGAGGGTGAAAATTCAGTGTTGGGCTAAGGAGAATTGTGGTCCCGAGCCGCTTACACAAGGATGTGTTTGTATTGACTTTGTGACCGATTTAGCTGAGAGGGGTGGCCTGGAAATGATAGTTTTCCTGACAAGGTCATCATCACCTAATAGGGCATCAGGTCCTCATATTGGCATCTTGTGCTAGCTACGGGTTTATCACTTCTATGAATGAGTGCACCATGTTTTTGATTGATTGGTGTCACAGCTGGGGAAGGTCCTGGGGGGGGGGGGGTCGAAGGTCTTGTTGAAGGCTGGAAAGTGACTTCCTCAACATTAGGGATTCCACCCGGTCAGAAGCTTAAAATAACCCCTTTTCCGTTGAAAATGGTGGGTCTGATTGGGGATAAAGGGACCAGTTTCCCGTATAAAAAGAGTTTATATAACAAGAGAAATGAAATCAACACTAACTGGGTGATTTATTCTAATGATAGCATAAATGAAAACTATTCTACTTATTTCCCAGGATTGGATTTTGATATATGAATAAGGCATAAGATTTCACAAGCATGAAATAATATAGATCATTGCATACTTAATGAATATAAGTTCATTTAAGAAACTAAATTAATTTAATTGATTTAGTTTATGAAAAACATTAATCAGATAAAATACCTCTATGTCTCACATCTAACAACATATCATTCTATACATTATATCAATTGTAATAAGAACATATATCACTTCAATGCTTTATCAAAATGAAACTAATAAAAAGAACAAGTTTGATACAATTTCATAAACATAAAAAAATTAATACACAGATAATAGTATCCACTGCATCATAGCTTTAGATCTGAAAAGATAAATTCAAAGGTTCAGATTTTCAATTACATAAATTCTGTTCAAGCAGTAGTGTGAGTTCCAAAAAGAAATATTCTTAAAATTCTGGACCCCTTTATAAATGCATGAAAGGGCTTTAAATACTATTTAATACTACAAAAATAGAATACTTGTAAACGTAGTCTTCTAATATTAATCTAAACTATATAACTATAAACTAGGAAAATAAAATGCATACGTTATAATAGTCTATGACTGTTTCCTGGATTCATTGTCTAGCTGGTCCTTGAGATGGCATGCTTTGATCATGTATTTGAGCTGGGGGGGATGAATTGGATGCATTCTCATATGGCCCGTGAATACTGCATCGTTGAGTGTCGGAAGAAGCTGAGCTACTGCATTGTAAGGGCACCTAAATATTATCAATTGATTATGAGGCTTTATCAACAGGTACCAGTAAATCTCCATGTTTAATCTTGTCAGATTTTCAATGTTAAGAGCTTTTCTATTTGATGTCTCTTGCAGGAAATTGATTTTTTGCAAAGTGTCTTTTGATGTTTCATGAATCAAATTGGCTTGTAGAAGAGAATATTTTATATATTCGGAGATGCTGGAGGATAAATTCTTAGCTCTGATCATAGTTAATTCAACACTCTTCATTTTAATATCCCAATCTCCAAATATTAT
Organism: Pinus albicaulis; assembly: GCA_034641835.2. NCBI lineage: Eukaryota > Viridiplantae > Streptophyta > Pinopsida > Pinales > Pinaceae > Pinus > Pinus albicaulis. Next base: position 60,309,145 of record CM076570.1, read on the forward strand.
ATCTTTGATTGATTCTTCTAGATGGGGAAGATCGACCTCTCTACCCTGTGCAGTATCTTGCTAATCAATGTATTTTGACACTTTGTCATCAATATCTTCAAAATAAGTTCTCATATTAGAAATCTGAGTAAATAATTGGTCACTAGTCTTGACTTGCTCCTGAATCTGAATGTACTTCTGATAGAAAGCTGTGTGTTGATTTGACAGTAATGCTTCCAACTCAGTTTCTTCCTTCTTTACTTCATTTATCTCGGGCTTCTCTTGGAGATTTTCAATCTTCTGCTGCATTTGATGAATTATTTGATATTTTTCCATAATTTAATTTTCCAGTTTGAGTTTCAGACCTTCAAACTGCTACTGCAGATCACTAATGTTTGTCTGAATCTCCTGCTCGATTCTTTTCTTTTCTCCAGAGAAAAATTGCTCCAGGTGAGAAATTTTCTGGTCTTTTTCTAAAATCAATGATTCAACCTTGGCTGCCTTATCAATTGTTTCATTTGCATAAGCTCCTGCAAATTGAAATAGTCTATTAAGCTCTATTTCTGGAGATGATTGAGTTCCTTTATAAAGGACTGGCATTAACATTGAATCTATAGGTAGTTTGGGAGATTCTTCTATCTTTCATTTCTTCTTTGACCTGGCCATGAAAAATTTGTGCTTCGGGCTATAAAACACATCTAGTGGTGGTATCTCTTCAAATTTAAATATTATTTCAGTATTCAGAAATGCCGGAATAGTTTCCATATCTTGGGTTGGTGTCTCCTCTAGTTTTTCCTCTATATCATTGCTTCCTTGAATCTGACTCTGTTCAAGAATAATCTTGGAAACCTTTGCAGTGAGCGAGATTTTTCTAATTTCTTATTGATTCTAGGAGTTATCTATATTAGTAGAGACATGCTGCATACTTGATTCTCCTATATGATTCATGGAACTTGAAGCACCTACCATAGGCATGGTTTGTGGCTGAATGATATTTTGAATGGCAGGGATATCCGTTTCTGACAGTGATTTCTTGAATTCTTCCCAATTTTGGATGAATCTATCATCCTGTTGAACATTAACAATTTCTTCTTCTTGAACTCATACTGGTACTTGAGTAGCGGTAGCAATTATAATCTGTTATGCCTTCGACTCTAGTCTGTGATATAAATAATCTGGTAAATGAGAATTTATCTTTTCCTCATACACTTTGAAACTTTATGAATCTTCTGGACTGAGAATTTCATCTACTTTATGTTGAACTGTTGAAAATTCATGAATTGATTCAAACATATCATCAAATATGTGAGGCTCGCTTGAAAATGCTCTCAACTTGACTGAATTCATTATCTCTCTAGCAATACCATGGGGATGATAATTTCTATTAGGAAAAACTGGAAGGTTAAAAGGTTATAATCAATCAATTTCAAGACAAGCATGCTTGAAATTGTCTAGGGCATACGAACCACAAGACAAAGGAAAAGTTGGTCAAATGGTCTTCTTGGCATATTTCAGGGTTTTGGTTAAACCATGACCAACTGTTTGATAAGATATTTCTTTGGCTAACAATTTGTTTGGTATATGCAAGGGTAGGACATGAGGATTGGCATAAATTCCAAAAATATAGATGTATGTAAACTTATTGGCTTCGAGAGTGACTCTAGTGATATTTCTTTCGAAAATGACTTTGAAGACCGGGAGCATTATATCATAGCATATTTTAAACATGTGAGAATGATATTTTGACTCCCATAAGAAATCTATCTGTACAAAAATATGGGTTTCGGCTTCTCTGGCCCATTCCCATCCTAGTGATGAAAATTCAAAGGAAAAACAGACTGCGTCTAAGATATAGGAGCTCATATAAAAAGAAGAGCCTGCATGGGGTGGGGAATTTCTATTTTCTCTATAGGACGTAATAAATCTGATACACTTATCAAAAATAATGGTAGTCCAATCTAGAGTATAGCCATCAGAGGCTGCTTCTATCAAGGGTGTCCAATTTTCTTTAAATTTGGTTGTATTTACAGATCCAAAGAGATGAGGCATCATTGCAACTATTTCAGAGAATGGGATTTTGAGAGAGACGACTGAATACATACCCTTATCGTTGCACTTGTGCCAGTTAGGATCATTTCTCAATTCTTTAATCACAGTTGCAAGATGGTCGTTCTCGTGCATGAAATCTTGAACAAATTGGGTGTCGTATCTCTTCTAGGGTTCTGGTAGTTTATACATTTTCTTGAGATCCGACGGCTTGAGTGAACCAATGACAGTTATGCTTCGAGTAAGAACTTGTTTATCTATGATATCCATGCTGTCCAACACCCATTTCACTAAGTCAGTGTATGGAAACATTTTAGGACGAGCCACAATTCTGTGAAGAAATGAATTGGCCATGTCTGTCCATGATTCAGAATCATTGGACCGAGTATCATCGGCCAAAGCTTTTCTGTCGAGAATTACTTGCGGCTTCTCATTCTCGAACAACTGATAGATCCCTTCCCAGCTCATAGAACTAATTTTTGGGTTACATGTACTATCCGAGATGAAGGGAGCCATTTCGCTATTTTCCTCTTGTCGTATGACTAGGAGTGATGGGGTGGTGGATTTCCTTCGCGCTTTAATCAACCTTGATATCTGTTTATGCCTAAGTTTTTGGACTTACCCTATTGAGAGAAAAAATAGAGAGGATAAGCTAAAATCACTTCGAATGATATTAATTGACCTGTCAACTTAAATCATGCATATGGGAGGTCTGTGATATTAACATTTGAAATAATTACAAATAAATTACACACCTCGAGATCATAAAACACCTGAATTAACATTTTAATTGAAAAGAATAGGTTTGTGTGATAGTGACAGATGTCATTATATCGGGGTCTATTGATCGAAAATTTTGATCGTTGGCAACTTATGACGCTCAGAGCAATCTTCGAAACGCGAAGTGAGATATTATGATGTTTAAGATGAGAATCAATATTGGCATCCGCCAGATGATGATTTGTGACGCTAACATCTGTCAAGTGACAACTTCAATAATTTACATTTTGACATTTCACATTTCAGCATTTCGCATGTGCTTTTTCGCCATTTCGCAAGTTCAGAGATTCGTTGTTTCACGATTTCGTTGATGTTTTTCCCCACTTATGTGACTTTTTCAGTTTGATGGTTCTTTTTAGGTGTTTTATTTATTTTATAAAGCTTGATATAGTAGTAAAACTTAACATTAAGTTTTATTTCTAAAATAATTATTAACCTTTTTTTTTTTAAATAGTGTCCCCATTATCCTTTCTAACCTATTTTTCTTAGATAACGGGGAGTTGTTGTAATAATACAATAATTGGCGACACACTAGATGAATCAATAATCTCTGATAAATATTAATACTTAAAGACAATATTCTAGGAAATTTAAATAAATAGCTTAAATATGAATTTGATATAGGTAAATTCAAACCTAAATAGCTTGATTTTTCTTGAAAAATTTTCATCTTTATTTTTTGAATGAAATTTCTCTTTAATTGAATCAAATATTAATAAGTTGAAAAGATAAGTAAGAATTTCATCAAATCCTAACTTATTTGATAAAATTATTAGTCACTAGTAGAGCCACTGCTGCCAACAGGCCTTTATAGCCTTGACAAGGTTACTATTTAACCAAAAATGAACCAGTATCCTATCCATAATATAATAGATATCTTCAAAGGTAATGTAATTGGTCTTTTTCTTTGTAGATTTTATTTTCCACTTTAAAATCATTATCCTAGTTTGGAGGCCAGAAGTGATAATGTCATTCACTGGTTTTAATAAATTTGAACAATATGACTCGTGATGAGATCCCTTGTCTCAAGGTTTTTTAAGCCATGATCCATTACCTTGGTTTGGTAGCCAATTGATAATGTTAAGTTTATTAGTTTCGTATGAACATGATGAGTCGACTCGTGATGGGATCTCTCAACTTTAAAGTTTTTTATATTTTTAAATTACACTTTGAAAGATAAATCTAATATATAAATGAATGGGGAGGTTGTCATTTTTCTCTTTATGAGCTTTTGGATGACCATTTGAGTAAAAGATACTAATACTTCAATAAAATTCCTACTTTGTAAAAGTAACATTTCAAACATGATCCATGTCAAAATAAATTTTCAAATCACATAAGTTAGAAGTATTCTTCTTTCTAATTGGTTATTTAAATCAAAATTTTCCAAAGAAATAGAGAATTCTATTTATGATTTATTTCCTTGATTTTATATCTCTAAGGATTAATATTTCCATGTTCAAGAAAATAACAAAGTGTTTCACCTTTTGTGTAATGTTGCAATAACTTGGTTTATTTTAAATAAAATCTATCTACATATTTATACAAAAGAACAATTTTTCTTTTAAGATTTTTTTTTTAAGTACAAGTTCATTAACAAGAAGAGTTTCCTTCTTCCCTTGTAAATCTTGTAACATAAAAGTTGATGGACCTATTTTTTCAATTCTTTGAAAAGGGCCAAGCCAGATTTTTTGAAATTTTGTATGTTTTCCTTTATCCTTATGCACTTTATCCCATTTCAATACCAAATATCCAATCTCAAATTGTTTAGTTTTGACTGTATTTGAATCAAACGAAGTTTTGATCAATTGTTGATGATGACTGTGTACCATTTTTATTTCTCTCTTTCTTCTTCCATTTTAATTATTTCAGACATTCTTAATTATAATGAAGAGAAAGGTTGTTCATTAATGAATTGAACTAGGGCTTTTGATGGGATAGCTATATTCAAAGGTAAAATTTCCTCCTTGCCATATACCAATCGAAAAGGACAAGTTCCTATTGAAGCTTTTCTAGTTATCCTATCTGCCCATAATGCAAAGGTTAAGGATTTATGCAAGTTTTCTGATTTTGATCAATAGTTCGCTTGATTATCCGTATGAGGTTTTTGTTTATTGATCCTGCTAAAACATTTCCTTGAGGATAATAATTTGCAGAATATTTCAATTTGAAACCTATTTTCAAAGAAAATTCAGCCATAGCATTACCCGAAAAATATGAAGCATTGCCAAATACCAGAGTGTTAGGAACACCAAACATTTTAATGATGAATTGATCAATAAACTCAATAATTTTTTCTAAATTGGCTGTCTTGAGAGGTATTTATTCTACCCACTTTGTAAAATAATCTGTAGTAGTCAATATATATTTGTGTTGTTTAGAAGAATGAGGAACGATCTCACCTATTATATCAAGTCCCCATTGTTCGAAACATTGTTCCATATTGAATGGTTGAAGTGGAATTGAAGATTTTATTTGTCTTCCTGCTGTGGTTTGACAAATCTTACAATTTCTAACATAACTGTGTTCATCTTTGAATAACGTGGGCCAATAATATCCTGCATATAAAATTTTGTGTGTTGTTGTGTCTCCACTAAAGTGTCCACCTGCTGGTCCGTCATGGAGTTCTTGAAGTACATTAGGTATTTTAGTTTTCTCTAAGCATTTGAGTAAAACAAAGTCACATTTTTTTTTTCTTCTGAATAACACATAATTTACCATTTGATACTTATTAGCTTTCAATCTTAATGCTCGTTTTCTTTTAAAATCAAAATTTTTCGGAGCATAACCATTCTTTAAATAAAAGATTAAATCAACTTATTGAGATTGAGGATTAACATTGAGTACCTCTGTAAAATTTTCAATACTAGTTGTTACCTCATCTGGTGATGTACCATTCATCCCTGTAATCAATTTGCCAAATCCTTGACCTCTTACAATTTGGCCAGGTTTTATCTCTAAATCATATTCTTTCATTGTTGTTACCCAATTGGCCCTTTTTCTCCTAGTTCCTTCTGTATTAGAATTTTCATGACTGATGAGAAAGGAATAATTACCTTGACATGAGTTTTTAAGGGAAATGGTCTAAAATATTTGACCGATTTATAAACTGCAAATGCTTGTTTTTTGGCTCCTGAATAACTCAATTAAGCTCCTTGAAAATTAGAACTAAAAAAAGCAATTGGTGTTTCGAGTTTTTTATCATTTGGTTGAGTTAAGACCGTTGCATATGATAGTTCTGAGGCAAAGGTATATAAAATGAAATCATTGTTAACATTAGGAGTTGAAAGAGAAGGAGAATCAATGATGGCTTGTTTGATGATTTGAAAGGCTTCCTTTTATTCTTCTCCCCATTTAAACAATGTATATTTTCTGATCATTTTTTTGTAATGGAAGAACTACTTGTGAATAATGTAGAAGGAATCGTTTGACAAAATTTATCTGTCCTAAAAAATATTACAGTGATTTCTTATTATGAAGTAGTGGGATTTCTGAAATTATTTTAATCCTGTCTGGATCAATACAGATTCCATTTCTTGAGACAATAAGACCTAGGAGTTTACCTTTGTTTAAAGAAAAAATTGACTTCTTTGGACATTAAGAGAGATACCAAATCTCCTACATCTTTCAAAGATCTGATTTAAGTCATATAAGTGATTGTTTCTATCTTTTGAATATATGGTTATATCATCAAGGTATACTACCACTTTTTAATTTATCAATCCTTTAAATGAAATATCCATGGCTCTATGGAATGTGGATCCCGCATTCATTAGTACGAAAGGCATCTTTTGATGTGCATAAGTTCCCCATTTGGTTCGAAATTTTGTTTTCAAACGATCTTCTGGATGAACCAAAATATGGTTATACCCTGAAAATATATCTAAAAAAGACATTAATTTGGAACTTACTACTGATTGTAAAACTTGCTCCATTGATGGCAAAGGAAAATTATCCTTTTGACATGCATTGCTCAAATTCCTGAAATCAATACAAATCAGAATATCTCCATTCTTTTTCCTAACATTTACTAAATTAGAAACCCATTTTGAATGTCTAACAAGAAAAATTATCTTGGCTTTCAATAATTTGTTTAATTCATTTTTTATTTGAGTTTCCAAGTTTGAATGAATTTTTCTGAGCTTTTGCTGAATAGGTTTAACATTAGGTACGATAGGAATAGTATGTTGAATGATTGTTGGGTCATATGTTTTAAGTTCTTGGTAATCCCATGAAAAAATATCTTTGTATATTTTCAATAATGAAATGAATGCATTTCTTTCTTCCAATGAAAGGCTAAGCCCTAGATTTATATCTTGATGTAACTTAGTAGATCTTAAGTTAACTAATTCATTCCTTAGAGTGGAAATCTGTAACTTAGAATTTTTGAGTTTCTTGAATCTATATTTTAAATCATATAAATCTTCAATCTTGACTACGGATTTTGGAAAAATATTTTTATCATTTTGTTGCTTGATTTGATTATCATGTTCATCTTCTGTTGGGAAAAATACTGAGACCGGGGGGGGGGGGGGTGAATCAATATTTAGAGCTTATTGATAATTTTAACTTTTTATTTACTAAATTCCATACATGACTTTGATGAACAAAACTCACGTATACATGCCCATATGCCAAAAGAAACTTGTGTATACTTATATAATTTTATTGTTAGAAAATATTTTAGAAACAGTCTTTAACTCAACTTATCAGTCATGCATCTATTAGTTAATTAGTAAATATGTATAGTAACAACAGAATAAATCATCACACAAGAGAAACACACATGAACACCAAGATTTAAGGTGGAAATCCAATTTGGGAGAAAACCACTGCTGTTGTCGTCTCTGTCTTCAATATTTATTATATGGAAAAATGCTTACAATATTGTACTGATGTAGACTCATATCAGTATGCAGGAATCTACCTGCAGAAGGCTACAATATTCTCTCGTTTTCCAGCTGCAACTGGAAGGGAGCTACAACCCCCCTAATCTCATTTACTAGCCACCACTAGAAGGGAGTTTCAACACCCTGATCAGAACACCAACTTCTACTAGCAGGAAGCTTCTACTTCCCTCAGAATCACTGCAGACCACGTTTCATCAATTTTCATACTAGATTACACAGCTTCAACACAACCCTTCATAAAGATCAACAACAATAAAATTCACCCAATACATCAAGCCCGAACAGTGAGATCACTGTAATCAGAACACTGTAATAACCAGATTTCAGAATCAGTATGTAGAATCAAATTCAACCCTAAACATTCATTATCTCAAAAGGAATATGCTACTTTTCTTCACTGAACCCGCATGTATACGTGCTTTCCTTAACACCAATGTGCATATAGATATGTGAATACTATTTTTCAGAATATAGACAGTCTCATATCCAGATATGAGGCTTTTAGACAGATATCTTTTCAGAATTGAAGAACCCTTGATCAGTCAGTCATCATAACACATATTTTCTCACTCATTGATTAGATTTGTACATAATCAACTTAGCAGCATATACAACAATCACGCAACCCAGATCTATATGAAGACTTCATTGACAGACAACAGAAAGATAGCAGCAATAACTATTAAACTTTTGCAATCAGCTTCAGAAACCCTAACTTCCATACGCGAATTTTTTGAAGCAAGTCTGCGTATATACATGCTTTTACTGAGACGAACTAGCGTATAGATCTGTAAATATTAATTATGCAGAATGATTTAGATCTATGGAACTTACCCAGATTTCTTCACTTCACTTTAGCAAACATGCGCCAGGTCTTAGATCTAATCATCTCTTCAATGGATCATAGTCACTTCAGGTCTAGAGATCTTGATCCATCAATCTATCCAAGGGTGCATCATAAATATAGATTTATAAATAAAACATATTTCATCCCATGCAGATATACTTCAAAGAGAAGTATTTAGTGATAGCCCTTACACATGCACACATTTGCACTATGATCTTCTTCTCCTTATATATATTTATCCTTTATCAATACCATGAGTCAAAACCATACCGTTGCCAATGGTATCCTTGGATGAAATCAAATAGATGACATGGCGCTCAATCCTATGGGCTAATGCCATGGTAATTCCCCTTGGTATTATCTTTTTGGAGTGCGAAAGGCATACACGACTTGGATCGTTCTTATTTGCATGTATACATGACTTCGCCTTTACAAACCCGTGTATAGAATCTTCAATATGAATATTACCAAATATTCTGCTGGACATTACACATTTCTTCTAATGGACTCCTGAGCTTCTACTGAAGACATATACTTCATCTTTTACCAGAGAGTTGCCATCAAGGACAACATATAGGAATCATATTTCCAACAATCTCCCCCTTTGGACTTGATGGCAACCATGATGATGTTTGATCACCACAACAGATAGATACATTAAAAATAACCATTTCTCAACCACCAAAATACCCTCCCCCTTTGACATCAAGGGAAAAGGGCACTATTTTGACCATGCTCCCCTTGAGTTCATGCTAAATCTTCAGACATATTTTTCATTGAAGTACATGACTCTATAACTCATCCAAGTATTACCTTTCTTATCACCAAGGACTCATACTTACATCAATGATCCAACCAGGTGGAATTACATATTTGACTCAACTACCCAACCAAGTGGGTTTACAAAGTAGAACAAGTCCTTACATGGCTAAATAGAACAATTTACAACATGAGAGTCAATATTCCATTTTCATCAAATTACATAAATTACATGTTATAAATATGACCAAGATATCTCAAGGGAGAGATCATATATCAGAAACCAATCAGAATGCCAACAATGCATCCTTTTCAGCAAGACAGGTGCTCCCCCTAAGCTGATGCATCTTGAACATTTTCAACAAACAATTCATAAAAGCATCTTCATTAGAGAAAGGTACATAAATATGAATACTGAAACACTAACAGAGATTACCCAACAACACCACAACTGTTCTGAGCACTGACCTAGGAATTTTTGTCAGCAAAAACACATATGCGGTTTTATGCACAGAAACTCGTGTATATACGCTATTCGTCTTTAAGAAACCTGCGTATCAGACTTAAAATTCTAAAAATTAAGCTTATTTGATCAGAGAGGCAGAGAAAACTCCCAGCGTCTATCTGAGATATTCGAATTCTTCCCTAGGAAGAGGTTAAGTAAATATATTAGCAACTTGTTCTTTAGAGGGAACATACTCCAATTTAACCTTTTGTTCAAGCACTTGTTCATGTAGAAAGTGATACTTGATAGGAATGTGCTTGGTCTTGGAATGCATAACATGATTCCTTGAGATACTAATGGCACTTGTATTATCACATAGAATTGAGATGGGAGGTGAACATTTGATTTGAATGTCTTGTAGAGTTTGCATCATCCAAAGGAGTTGTGTGCAACATGATGCGTCAGCCACATATTCTTCTTATGCTGTAGATAAGGCAATAGAAATTTTTTTCTTGCTGAACCAAGATACTAATCAGGGCCCCATATAGAATGCACCACCACTAGTGCTTTTTTGATCATCAACATTTCTAGCCCAATCCGCATCTGTGTAAGCATGAAGAGTGAGATCAACATTTTGTGGATACCAGAGACCAAAGTCTTGAGTCCCTTGTAGATATTTGAATATTATTTTTACAGCCTGAAGATGAGAATCTTTTGGATTAGCTTGGAATTGGCCAACAATCCCAACTGAATGCATGATGTATGGTCTTGTCCTAGTTAGATACATCAGACTTCCAATCATGGATCTATATTTTGGTTCATTCACTGTGGGAGAATCATCATGAGAACTTAGGTTACATCCAGTTACCATTGGGGTACTCACAATTTTGCAATCTTCCATCCCATACTTCTTTAGAATTTGCTGAAGATATTTTTCTTTTGATAAAAATATGCCATCTGTTGCTTGTTGCACTTGTAAGCCAAGAAAGAATGTTAGTTCCCCAAGTAAGACATTTCAAATTATTGCTACATAACAGAAGCAAATTTATAAATCATGGACTCTTCATTACTTCCAAAAATGATGTCATCAACATATACAACTACAATCAATAATTTATCATTCTCTAGTTTTCTGTATAAGTTACTATCAACAGATCCCTTTGTAAAACCTTGTTGATGAAGATATTTGTCAAGATGATAGTACCATGCCCGAGAAGCTTGTTTGAGACCATATAATGCCCTTTTAAGTTTGCAAACAAGTTTTCCATCATTTTCCAGAATGAATCCTTCTGGTTGTTCTATATAAACTTCTTTTAGATTACCATTGAGAAAGGTAGATTTAACATCCATTTGATAAACTTTGATTTGTTGAAAACTTGAAAAAGCAAGAAACATTCTTATGGCTTCAAGTATAGCTACAGGAGAAAATGTTTCTTCAAAGTCTATACCTTATTGTTGAGCATACCCTTTACAAAAAAGTATAGCTTTGTTTCTAATAACATATCCATTTTCATTTAATTTGTTTTTGAATATCCATTTTGTTCCAATCGCATTTTTATCATAAGGTCTTGGAACCAATTCCCAAGTATTATTCTTTTCAATCTGATCAAGTTCTTCATTCATGGCTTGAATCCAACATTCATCTTTGCTAGGTTGATTGAAATTATGTGGTTCAATAGTGGATAGAAATGCCAGATAGCTAGGAGATCCTACAGGAGTTCTTCTTGTTTGGACACCTGATCCCTTTTCTCCCAAAATTTGAGATTCTGGATGATTCTTTTGAATATACCTGGATGGAGCATTTTAAGATAGATTTTCTTCTGGTGCTTCTTGCTATTTTATGCAGGAAGATATACATCATCATCATTTTCATTTGTTGTTGGCATTTCCATTTTAGGAGTTGAGGGAGACTCATCAATTACGACATCAATACATTCAACAATCTTCCAAAGTATTTTATTGTAACATTTATATGATTTACTTCTAGAAGAGTAACCAAGAAATATTCCTTCATCTGCTCTAGGTTCAAATTTACTAAGTTTTTCATCATTGTTCTTGATAAAACATTTTCTTCCAAAAACTCTAAAGTGCTTTATGGTGGGAAGATTTCCATACCAGAGTTCATAAGGAGTTTTATCACTGTTCACCCTAACATGAGCCTTGTTCAGAATATTTACCGCAGTATGTGCTGCTTCTCCCCAAGAGTTATCAGGAGTTCCAGATTCATCAAGCATAGGCCAAGACATTTTTTGAACTATTATATTCATCCTTTCTACCATGCCATTTTGTTGTGGGGTTCCAGCTACAAAAAATTGTCTTTTTATGCCATGATGTTCACAAAAATCAAAGAATTCATCTGATATATATTCTCCTCCTCGGTCAGATATGAGACATTTTATTTTTAGATCTAATTCATTTTCAGCCAAATCTTTGAAGATCTTAAATTTTTCAAATGCTTCATCTTTATGTTTCAGTAAGCCGATCCAACACATTCTAGAGAAATCATCAATAAATAAAATATAGTATTGTTCTCCACGAGGTGACTTTTTCCTAACAGGACCACATAGATCAGTATGTATAAGTTCAAGAGGCTTACTTGCTGATCCTTCTTTAGCATTGAATTTCACCTTGGTTTGCTTACCAAATTGGCATGATTTTCATATGGTACTTTCAGGTAGAGTGATGTTAGGAAGATCACGAACTGCTTTGAGTCTGCTGGATTTGCTTATTTGAGAGAAGCTCAAATGTCCCAACCTTCTATGCCATAACCAATTTTCTAAATATTTACCCAAGTAGCATTATTCTTGGCCATATTTCAATACATACATATTGCTTGGTGTTCTAGTTCCTTTTATTACCGTTTTTCCTATGTCAAGTTCACGTACTATACATTCTTTTGAACTAAAGACAACTTCATTTCCTTAATCACACATTTGACTCACACTTAGCATGTTGTGTTGTAATCCATCCACATACATAAAATTGTTAGCTTTCACATTTTCTTTTAGAAAAACATAACCTTTTCCTTTAATGACAACTGGAGAGTCATTTCCAAAAGTAACATTCTTTTCTTTTTCTAGAGAATTGTATGAAAGGAGTTTATTTTTGTCACCTGTCATGTGTTTTGAGCATCCGCTATCAATGTAACATTTATTTTCTTCCCCTTCTACAAATAAAGCTACGCCACAACTTTCAACCTATAAGTCTTTCTGTCTCCAAACCTTGGAATTTGAAGGTATATGTTCTTTTGTCTAAAGTTTTCTCCTGCATTCAGATTATTCATGACCAAATTTATTTCAATAAGCACATTCAATTTCATTTTGAAGAGGAGAAAATTTGTTATAAGTATTCTTCTTTATTCCAGAGTCATTTCTTTGCTTTCTTGCTTCTCTGGTCATGATGGTTTTGTATGTAACACATTGAGAAACCTTATGACAAAAATTATGACAAGAGAAACATTGTCCATTAAAGAAGAAATTTCTGCGATCATGAAACCTTCTGTTTATGTTTACCTGCTGATTGATATTTTTGTTATTTTTCTTCCTTGTATTAAAGTGGTCATGCTTAACCTGTGTAGTTTCTTTTTTCTTTTGCTGAGAGACCGAATGTTATAGGCTGGCTTTAACTGCATTTAGATAGCTTGGTGCTGAAGACTAAGATGATTCTTCAATATAACCAAGACCTATCTTTATAAGAGAGCGTTATACCTTGATAATTTCATCTAAGGTTTCAGATCCTTTAGAAAATCTAAGATTTAAAGTTTTTTCTTTCTCAATTTCCTTTCTTAGAATTACTATTTCACATTATAATTTCTCATTGTGCTTCTCCTTTTCCATAAGCTGATTTTTTAGAGTATCTATGGCAATTTTGTTTTTTTCCAAACATATCTTGAGATGATTTATTTCTCCAAGAAAGTCATTTTCTTCTAATGCATCCATAAAAGTATCACTAGAGTACTTTTCAAAAGCCATGAGAAGTCTAATATCTTGATCAGATTCTCCTTCTTCACTTTTTGATAAACCATCACTATCTTCATGAGTATAGTAGCTTTTTCTATTAATAAACCATTTCTTATTTCCTTTAACCACTTCCTTTCCCTTTTCATGACTATATTTATGGGGACATTTAGCAACATAATGGCCAAATCATCCACAAGAAAAACATTTAAAAGGAAGCTTACCTCTGAACCTTCCAATGCCAAGCTATAACTTCTTTACAAAATTTATCTCATCTTCTTCTGAAACATACTCTGATCCTTCTTGTTCTTCTACCTCCTTTCCTTTTGCAACAACCCTGAAGACAAATTCTTTGAATTTAGATGGACATCCTTTTCTCATTTCACAAGAAGTTAGAATCCCATGAAGTTGAACAACATTAAGAGTTTGTAGATCCTTCTTCTCTTCAATGGGAGACAGTTTTGATTCAAATTTGGGAGTTAGAGATCTTAAAACCTTTTCTACTAGAGTAGTGTCAGATATAGTTTCACACAAATTTCTCATACGATTTACAATATCATATAGACTTAGAAAGAAACTGACAATGCTTTCTTCATTGTGCATTCTGAGTTTTTCATATTGAATTATGAGAGTTTGGAGTTTAGCACTTCTTACCTTGGCATCACCTTCATAGCTTAGAATGATTTTGTCCCATATCTCCTTTGCTGTATTCAACTGCATGACTTTGAAAAATCTGATTCAGTCAAACTTCCCAATAATGCATTGACCACCTTTGCATTGGTTTCATAGTTCTTTCTTGCTACTGCATCTATTGGAACGGAAGTTGGATATTGATAACCTCCTTCAACTATAGCCCACACATATGCTCCAACAGACTGAATATAGGATCTTGTCCTTGTCTTCTAGAAGATTAAGTTGTTTCCATTGAAGAGAGGAGGCCTGATAGATGCTGTCCCATCTTGATTTCTCATCTTGGCTAATCTTCCTTCTAGAAATTAAGCTTCTTCAGAAGAACTTGGCTCTGATACCAATTGTTGGGAAACATACTGAGAGGGGGGGTGAATCAGTATTTAGAGCTTACTGATAATTTTAACTTTTTCTTTACTGAATTCCATATGCGAATTTGATGAACACAACTCGTGTATACATGCGCATATGCCAAAAGAAACTTACGTATACTGATATAATATTATTGTTACAAAATTTTTTAGAAACAGTATTTAACTCAGCTTATCAATCATGCATCTGTTAGTTAATCAATAAATATGTGCAGTAACAGTAGAATAAATCATCACACAAGAGCAACACACATGAACACCAATATTTAAGGTGGAAACACAATTCGGGAGAAAACCATCACTGCTGTCGTCTCTGTCTTCAATATTTATTATATGGAAAACTGCTTACAATATTGTATTGATGTAGACTCATATAAATACGTAGGCATCTACCTGCAGAAGGTTGCAACCTTCTCTCATTTTCCAGCTACAACTGGAAGGGAGCTACAACCCCCCTGATCTTGTTTACCAGCCACCATTGGAAGGGAGCTTCAACCCCCTGATCAAAACACAAAATTCTATTGGCAGGAAGCTTCTACTCCCTCAGAATCACTGCAGACCACGTTTCATCAATTTTTATACTAGATCACACAACTTCAACACAATCCTTCATAAAGATAAAAAACAATAAACTTCACCCAATACATCAAGCCCGAACAGTGAGATCACTGTAATCAAAACACTGTAATAACCATATTTCAAAATCAGTATGTAGAATCAAATTCAACCTTGAATATGTTAGGAAAAATACTTAGAGGGGTGAATGGAGGTATTTATAATTGGTAAAGCTTTTACTTTCTTTCTCTTAAAACCATACGCTACTTTACTGAACCCAACTCACGTATACACGCGGATATCCTTAAGAAAACTTGCGTATGTCCAAAGATCTTATTATGCATTCAATTATTTACTTAGATCATTGCATCATTCATTCATCAGATGTTTAGTAAGCAGTAAGCATGTGCAGTAATAACATAATAAATCATCACACATAAGCAACACACATGAACACCAGTATTTAAGGTGGAAACCCAATTCAGGAGAAAACCACTGCTGTTGTCGTCTCTGTCTTCAATATTTATTATAAAGAAAACTTCTTTTAATTTTGTGCGTGGAGACTCATACCCGACATGCGAGGCACCACCTGCTGAAGGATGCAACCTTCTCGTTCTCTGACCACCTCTTTGGAAGGAGCTCCAACCCCTTTGATCTCATTTACCGGCTTCTCCTGGAGGGAACTACCCCCTGCTCTCGTTTACCAGCCTCTCCTGGAAGGGAGCTACTACCCCCTGCTCTCGTTTACCAGCTACCACTGGAAGGGAGCTACAACCCCCCTCACTGAAGGCTTCGACCCTCAGCACCACTGCGGACCATGTTTCATCAATTTTCATACTGGATCTAAACAGCTTCAACATAACCCCTTAACATTAACAACCATACTTTGCCCAAAACTTCAATCAGAACATTAAGACCACTGTAACCATAATATCAGAAATAACCTAGAATTCAGAGTAGATAATCAGATACATATTCAACCTTGAAAAACCATTAATTCAGATACCATACGCTATTTTTCTTTATGTAACCCGCGTATATACACGTCTTTCTTCACACCAACCTGCGTATGCTTCAGTGCATGCTAGTTTTATATTCTTGAAATAATACACGACTTTTCTTCACATTTTCCGCGTATACACGCGCTTTTCTTTTCACCAACTAGCGTATGCTTTCTCTCAGAATCTGTTTAGACTCATATTCAGATCTAAAACTTTCAATTCAGACAATATATCAACAATGAAAAACTGTTTAGATAGTCACTCATCCTTCATCATGTTTTCTCAATCAGTGATTAGATTTGTTTATTATCAAATCAGCAACATACTCCACATTCAAACAACCCAGATCTGTATGAATGCATCATTGAAAGATAACAGTAGAATAGAAAAATAGATCAGAGGTTTCCTTCTGCATACTTCAGCAAAACCATAGATTCCATACGCGCTTTTACTTCACTGAACCCACGTATATACACTCTTTCACAGAGACAAATTTGCATATATATCTACAACTATTTAAGGAATGACCTTACATTCCATACACGCTTTTGCTGAACCTAACTGGTGTATATATGCGCTTTCGATGTGACGAACCTACGTATAGATATGCAAACATTGCAGGGCTGCGAAACTCTTCGGACCAGATAAACAGCTCAGATTTTACCCTTCACTTCAGCAAACATTCGTCCTATCATAGATTTAAACTTTCCATAAACAGATCTAGAAAATACATAGTCATTTCAGGTCTAGAGATCCCGATCCATATTTTTATTCATAGGTGCATTATTAATTCAGATCTATCAATAAAATATATCCCATTCCATGCAGATATACTTCAGAGTGAAGTATTCATTCAATACCCAGACTTCAGAATAGATATGCAGATACAAAATCAACCCTGAACAGACATTGATTCAAATAGCATACGCTACTTTGATTCATTGAAGCCGCGTATATACACACTTTTCTACACACCAGCCTGTGTATACTTCTGTGTATATTATTCTTCAAAAAACCCTAACTGCCATACGCACTTTTCATGAAGTGAACCTGCGTATATACGCACTTTTACTAAAATCAACTAGCGTATAGATCTGTAAATGTAAATTTTGTAGAACAGACCAGATCTATAAAACTTACCCAGATTTCTCCATTTTCTTCAGTAGACTTGCGCCGGTTCTTCATCATTCCTTCAGTAGGTCATTCTAGAGATTCATCATCATCAGATCTAGAGATATTGAACCATCATTATATCCATGGGTGCATCATAGATTCAGATATATCAATTAAGAGCAGATTTCATCCATGCAGATATTCCTTAGAGAAATTTATTCATCAACAACCCTTACCCATGCACACCTAGCACTATGATCTTCTTCTCCTTATATAGTTTTATCCTTTACCAATACCATGAGCCAAAACCACACTACTTCCGATGGTATTCTTAGACGGAATCAAATAGACAATACAACGCTCAATATTGTGGGCTAATACCATGGTAATGCCTCTTGGTATTATAATTTTAGAGCGCAAAAGGCATACGCGACTTGGAGCATTCGTTTCCGCGTGTATATGAAACTTCTCTTCATAAAAACTGCGTATATGCTAACCCTGAATGTATACGCGGGTTGCCTTCACAAAAGTAGCGTATACATTGCATCCATATGTGGGTTTCCTTCACAAAAGTAGCGTATACATTGTGACATATTATATTTATCATTTCTTTGGCGCTTACTAGAATTATTTTCTCTGTCACATCTAAACTAAGCTGTAGCTACATCATCTTTACATATTTAACACATAGGTTGCTTATCATAGGCAACTCATCAAGTAGGTTTCCATCAAGGACAACTTCATCAAGTAGGTTGACATCAAGGACAACACATTGCATCATATTGCCAACAATCTCCCCCTTTGGACTTGATGGCAACCACGATGGTGTTTGATCACCACAACAGATAGATACATTAGTCATAACCATTATTCAAACACCATGATACTCTCCCCCTTTGACATCAAGGGCAAAGGGCAGATCAAAACCAAAACAAGGTTTCTCTTCCCTTGTAGAAAGATGAGCTCTGTAGATCTGAAGTGCACTGAACTTACCATGCTCCCCCTGAGTTCATGCTGAATCTTTAGACAGAATTTTCAATGAAGTACATGACTCTATAACTTAACCAAGTATGGCCATTCCTATCACCAAGGACTCATACTTACATCAATTATCCAACCAAGTGGAATTACATATTTTACTAAACTACCCAACCAAGTGGGTTTACAAATTTTAACTCAACTAACCAACCAAGTGGGTTTACAAATTTGACCAAGTCCTTACATGAATGAATATAACAATTTTATAGCATAGGTCTCAACATGACCTTTTCATCAAATGAATTTTTATGAACAAGACCAATGAATCTCAATCATGATATCAGACCACATCAAACACTTAGAATGCCAACAATGCATCCTTTCCCATAGGACAAGTGCTCCCCCTTAGCTTGTGCATCCTGAACACTTTCAACAGAAAATCATCAAGGCATATTTATCAACAATATATTAGAGAATGAAATAGAAATGTAAGAACATGAACATCACCAGATATACCCAACAACACCGCAACTGTTTTGAAAACGCTGACCCAGAAAATTGTGCCAGAAAAAACCCATACACGTTTTTCTGTATATAAACTTGCGTATATAAGCGACTATACTTTATGAAATCCATGTATCCAATTTAATCTTCTGAATTTAAGTAGATCTGATCTTCTTCATGGTAGAGACCTCACCCAGCTTTTGTCTAAGATATTCGAACACTTCCCTGGGTAAAGGTTTAGTAAATATATCAGCGACTTGTTCTTTGGAGGGAACATACTCCAACTTCACCTTTTGTTCAAACACCTATTCATGTAAGAAGTGATACTTGATAGGGATGTGATTGGTCTTGGAATGCATAACAAGATTCTTTGAGATACTGATGGCACTTGTATTATCACACATAATGGATATGAGAGATGAACATTTGATTTGATTCATCAAATTATAGATATGACCTTTTTTAAGACCAAAATTCCTCAAGGGAGAGATCATATTTCAGAACCATCATAATACCAACAATGCATTACTCTGAGCAAGGCTAATGCTCCTCCTGAACCTGAGCATCCTCAACATCTTCACCAACCAGTTCATCAAAGCATCTTCATCAAGCAGATAATCAAAAAACTTAAAATCATATCAGCAGATATAACCATCAACCTCAGATCAAGAAATTTATTATTGACAGAAGCATATCAGAAACTGTTTTTGAGTCTTCCTCACTATTTTTCTTATCAGAAAAACATACGCTTCTGTCTCCAACGGAACTCGCGTGTATACGTGGCTTTAGTTCATGAAACCCGCGTATGAAAAGTGAAATACTAAAAATTTCACAGCTCCATTTTCTCCTGGATTTATACATTCTGTACCTATCTTCTGTTGTCACATTAGATGCACTATTAGAAATAAACACAACCAAAATTACCAAACCAACCATGGGAATCACCATATATTTCTCCCCTTGTGATGATACATTACTGATTCCTATAATGTATCTCACATCACTCCTGCAGTCATTATGAGAAGTAAGCTTTAGAAGTGGAAGACTGTAGTAGAATTATTATCCCCTACATTTTTGACCGGTCCTCCTTCTTTTTCCAGATTTTCTTGAAATTTCTTATTGTGTGTTGGAAATTATCCAATTTCTCAGATCTATTCATCCTGCATTCTTTTTCTACATGTCCATAATTGTTACAAGCATAACATCTTGTGTGACCAGAAAAGTAAGCATAGGGATCATAATGTGTTTTTCTATTCTTTCTTCTATTGCAATTAGCTGCTTTATGACCAAACTTGCTGCATGAAAAACAATATCCCTTAAAGAAACCTGAGTACCTTTTCGTGTAGAATCTGTTTGTTTGTGACTGAAACAATCTGCTTCTGCAATTGGCTGCAACATGCCCATAATTATGACATTTAAAGCATTCAACATTATTTATTAAAGGAGAGAATCGATTGATGCTTCTATAATTAGGAGGGAATGATTTCTTTTGAGAGTTCATGATTTTCAGTTGACCTTTTGTTTCTTTCAACACTTCAGGTTTTGCATTGATATCCTTTGAATCTTTAGTACTTTCTTGTGAACTAGATTCTCCTTTAACAGTTTCATGAAAACCAAGACCAAATTTAATAGAAGGAGACCTTTGACTACTAAGAATATTGTCCAGAATATTAGTATTATCTTGAAACCTCAAGATTTTATCTTTTTCTTCTAATTTAACTTTTAAAATGTTTACCTCAACCTCCAATCTTTGGCATTGCTTCTTCATACTTTCTTCGACCCTTCTTCCTTCTTATACTTGATCATTCAATTTTAAAATCTCTTCTTTCAACCCATTTTCTTGTTCTTCAAAAGTTTGTAAAAGTTATTCATTCTTCTTATTTGATGTTTCGAGATCTGCTTTGAGAGAGATGATTTCTACTTCAAGTCCTTCTTCTTCAAATTATTGTTGAAGTTCTTCATTCTTCTTATTTTATGTTTCGAGATCTTCTTTGAGAGAGATGATTTCTGCTTCAAGTCCTTCACTGTGAATGGTTACTTCATCGTACAACCTTTGATACTTGTTTATCTGTCCATTCATTCTAGAGATCATATATTTGTAGATATATTCTCTCTCATTAAATAATCTTTGTTGATCTTCAACTTTAATCTTAAGATTTTCAATTACTGCTTCTAGATCCATAACATTACTTTCACTTTGGTTTTCACTGTCTTCACCATTTCATGCACAAGAAAGTGAATCACAAGAACAAAAATCAATACCTGTTTCATCTTCTTCATTTTCTGTTGTACATGTTTTCTGAGATATCTTCT
Source organism: Pinus albicaulis (assembly GCA_034641835.2). NCBI lineage: Eukaryota > Viridiplantae > Streptophyta > Pinopsida > Pinales > Pinaceae > Pinus > Pinus albicaulis. Next base: position 60,330,389 of record CM076570.1, read on the forward strand.
TTCTTTGAGTAGCCTTCTTCTTTTACTTCCTTCCCATTGTGACGGATCTCCCTCAAGCGATCAAGCTCCTTCAGAAGGACCTTGCTCTAATTCCAATTGTTGGGAAAAATACTGAGAGGGGGGGTGAATCAGTATTTAGAGCTGACTGAAAACTTTTTACTTTTTCTTTCTCTTAAAACCATACGCTACTTTACTGAACCCAACTCGCGTATACACGCGAATATCCTTAAGAAAACTTGCGTATGTCCAGAAATCTTATTATGCATTTAATTCTTTACTTAGATCATTGCATCATTCATTCATCAGATGTTTAGTAAGCAGTAAGCATGTGCAGTAATAACAGAATAAACCATCACACATAAGCAACACACATGAACATCGGTATTTAAGGTGGAAACCCAATTTGGGAGAAAACCACCGCTGCTGTCGTCTCCGTCTTCAATATTTATTATAAAGAAATTTTTTTACAATTTTGTACTGGCGCAGACTCATACTAGCACGCAGGCACCCACCTGCAGAAGGCTGCAACCTTCTCTCGTTCTCCAGCCACTACTGGAAGGGAGCTCCAACCCCCTGATCTCGTTTACCAGCTTCTCCTGGAAGGGAGCTACTAACCCCTGCTCTCATTTACCAGCCTCTCCTGGAAGGGAGCTACTACCCCCTGCTCTCGTTTACCAGCTACCACTAAAAGGGAGCTACAACCCCCCTCACTGAAGGCTTCGACCCTCAGCACCACTGCGGACCACGTTTCATCAATTTTTATATTGGATCTAAACAACTTCAACACAACCCCTTAACATTAACAACCATACTTTGCCCAAAACTTCAATCAGAACAGTAAGACCACTGTACCCAGAATATCAAAAATAACCCACAATTCAGAGTAGATAATCAGATACATATTCAACCTTGAACAACCATTAATTCAGATACCATACGCAGTTTTTATTTATGTAACCCGCGTATATACGCGTCTTTCTTCACACCAACCTGCGTATGCTTCAGTGCATGCTAGTTTTATATTCTTGAAATAATACACGACTTTTCTTCACATTTTCCGCGTATACACGCGCTTTTCTTTTCACCAACTAGCGTATGATTTCTCTCAGAATCTGTTTAGACTCATATTCAGATCTGAAACTTTCAATTCAGACAATCTATCAGCAATGCAGAACTATTTAGATAGTCACTCATCCTTCATCATGTTTTCTCAATCAGTGATTAGATTTGTTTATTATCAAATCAGCAGCATACTCCACATTCAAACAACTCAGATCTGTATGAATTCATCATTGAAAGATAACAGTAGAATAGCAAAACAGATCAGAGGTTTACTTCTGCATACTTTCAGCAAAACCCTAGATTCCATACATGCTTTTACTTCATTGAACCCGCGTATATAAGCGCTTTCACAAAGACAAACCCGCGTATATACGCGCTTTCACAAACACAAACCCGCGTATATATCTGCAACTATTTAAGGACTGACCTTACATTCCATACGCGCTTTTGCTGAACCTAACTGGCGTATATACGCGCTTTCGATGTGAAAAACCTGCGTATAGATCTGCAAACATTGTAGGGCTGCGCAACTCTTTAGACCAGATAAACAACTCAAATTTTACACTTCACTTCATCAAAAATTCGTTCGATCATAGATCTAAAATTTCCATAAACAGATCTAGAAAATACATAGTCATTCAGGTCTAGAGATCCTAATCCATATTTTTATTCATAGGTGCATTATTATTTCAGATCTATCAATAAACTGTAAGCCATTCCATGCAGATATAATTAAGAGTGAAGTATTCATTCAATTCCCAGACTTCAGAATAGATATGCAGATACAAACTCAACCCTGAACAGACATTGATTCAAATAGCATACGTTACTTTGATTCACTGAAGCCGCGTATATACACACTTTTCTGCACACCAGCTTGCGTATGCTTCTGTGTATATTATTCTTTAGAAAACCCTAACTGCCATACGCGCTTTTCATGAAGCGAACCCGCGTATATACGCACTTTTACTGAAATCAAATAGCGTATAGATCTGTAAATGTAAATTTTGCAGAACAGACCAGATCTATAAAACTTACCCATATTTCTCCATTTTCTTCAGTAGACTTGCACCGGTTCTTCATCATTCCTTCAGTAGGTCATTCTAGAGATTCATCATCATCAGATCTAGAGATATTGAACCATCATTATATCCATGGGTGCATCATAGATTCAGATCTATCAATTAAGAACAGAGTTCATCCATGCAGATATTCCTTAGAGAAATTTATTCATCAAAAACCCTTACCCATGCACACCTAGCACTATGATCTTCTTCTACTTATATAGTTTTATCCTTTACCAATACCATGAGCCAAAACCACACTACTTCCGATGGTATTCTTAGATGGAATCAAATAGACAATACAACGCTCAATATTGTGGGCTAATACCATGGTGATGCCTCTTGGTATTATAATTTTAGAGTGCAAAAGGCATACACTACTTGGAGCGTTCGTTTCCGCGTGTATACGCAACTTCTCTTCATAAAAGCTGCATATATGCTAACCCTGAATGTATACGTGGGTTGCCTTCACAAAAGTAGCGTATACATTGTGACATATTATATTTATCATTTCTTTGGCACTTACTAAAATTCTTTTCTCTGTCACATCTGAACTAATATGTAGCTACATCATCCTTACATATTTAACACATAGGTTGCTTATCATAGGAAACTCATCAAGTAGGTTTCCATCAAGGACAACTTCATCAAGTAGGTTGCCATCAAGGACAACACATTGCATCATATTGCCAACAGAATATTCATTATCTCAAAAGGCATACACTAGTTTTCTTCACTGAAACTATGTGTATATGCGCTTTCCTTAACACCAACCTACGTATAGATATGTGAATACTGTTTTTCAGAATATAAGTAGTCTCAGATCTAGATCTGAGGCTTTCAGACATATATCTTTTTAGTATTGCAGAACCCTTGATCAGTCAGTCATCATAACACATATTTTCTCACTCATTAATAATATTTGTACATAATAATCTTAGCAGCATATACAAAAATCAAGTAACCCAGATCTATATGAAGACTTCATTGACAGACAACAGAAATATAGCAGCAATAACTGTAAAAATTCTGCAATAAGTTTTAGAAACCCTAACTTCCATATGCGACCTTTTTGAAGCAAGTCCACGTATATATGAGCTTTTACTAAGAATAACTAGCATATAGATCTGTAAATATTAATTATGCAGAATGTTTCAGATATATGGAACTTACCCAGATTTCTTCACTTCACTTCAACAAACATGCGCCAGGTCTCAAATCTAATCATCTCTTCAATGGATCATGCAAGAACATAGTCATTTCAGGTCTAGATATCTTGATCCATCAATCTATCCAACGGTGCCAATATCACTATCGTCATTAAAAACTTAAAATATCACTATTGTCATTAAAAACTTGCCAACTAGTAACATTATCTAGCATAGATGGTCGTAAAATTAATTCAATACAGAATCTGTCAGGAGTAAAATCTTCAGGTGGAATAAGCTTGGAGGCAACATTAGCCAAAATTTCAGCCCCGACGTTCTGTAATCAAGGAATATGAGAGATATTGAATGCAATAAAATGGTATATGAGGTCTTGAACAAAATATTGGTAATGTTTTAAGTGAATTGAGAGATAGTGAATGATATTTCAAACTTGTCTTACCACAATCTCTGAATCTCCAAACACCTTAATGTACTATATATCAAGAATATTCGCTTTTCGGAGACCTTGAAACAATGCCTCGTATTCGTAAATATTGTTAGTTCATTCAAATTCTAGCCTACAGGCTAGTATGGTTTTCTCGCCTTTTGGACTAATAACTACACAACCTGTTCTTGCTCCATCATTGGATCTTGATCCATCAAAATAAAGCTTCCAAAATGAAGATTGGACTATAGTTTCTTTTTCGAAATTGAAGCATCTAATGGAATCATTCTAAGAAAAATTTTCAACTTGTGATTTAACATATTTAACTAAAAATGGTGAATTTTTCACATTGAAATTTCCTAAGAATGAATCTACAGATTAATTTCCCAAAATTTTATTGTTAAATGCTATGGGCTCATTTTCTTCTCCAAGATCTGTGACTGAGTACTTCATATGTTTTTCGTGATCGAATCTGATTTGGTTTGGCTTTCCATTATATGGGAGCCACATATGAGACAAGTCTGTTGCAAAATATCCATGTAAATTTCAGACCAATCTCAGCTAAGAACTAGAGCGTAAAATTCAGGGATGTTTGCAATTATTATATCAATAATCTGAGCGACTTTTGGATTTGATGAAAATCTAATACTTACTGAGTTGATCTCTCCTAAGACTTTAAATTTTATTCTATCCAATTGAAATATACTAACTGATGATTTCTGGGGTGCGATATTTAATTTTTCACAAATTTTATATGGCATTATATTGGATGAAGCCCCTGAATCGATTAAACAGTTATGAACATTTATATTGTAGATTTCGAAAGTCAAAAGAAAAGGAGGAGTATGAGAATTAGATCTATCACCAATAAAAAAAGAGTCTGAAGCATTAACCTTATTTGAATTATCAATCATAGGTTTCCCTATTCCATTAGCAGCTTTAGCAACAACATTTGGAGGAAGAGGAGCCCTTGTTACTGCATTCAGCTCTTTCATTAAAATTTTCTGTTGTTGTTTTAATTTGCTAACTTAATAAAGAGAAATATTGACATTAATATTCTTCGTATCCTCGATTATATTATACTAAATAGTATCATATACTACCAAAGTTATAGATTGAGGATTGGGTGTAGATTTAACTGGCTAGGAATCAATAGTAACCTGCTGAGATGGTTTGAATGGAGGTTTCTTATTGACAGATTTATCCTTAGATATAGAAGTGGGGATTTTCTATTTTTGAGTTTACTGAGTTGGTTCTATAGAATTCATACTTCTAGTGCTAACACGCACGACTTCGGCTTCTGTCTCTTCATTAGAGGAAGGTAAAAGAAATCACATAATCCATGTAATTCAACAATTTATTCATCTTGGGATTCATTAGCAGAAACTGCGTTTTCTTATTCTTCTTCTTCTTGATTAGATTGAACATTAGAAATAACGTTGGGAGGTTGATAAAGATAAAATTGATTTTTTCTAAATGATATAAAGGGTTTTCTGGTAGAGGTCTCAGCAACCTGCTTTTTTATTTCAACCATATCATTGGACATGGTTTTAAGAAATTTTTTCAATCCCTCAAGATCAAAAGGATCTTTAGGAGTTTTCTTCTTTGACTCATCTTTGAATGTTACATTTTTAGATCTTTTATCTTTAAGCTCGGTTTTCTTTTCTAAAGAAAAAATTCTTCTCTCAACGGACAAGGTTTCTTTCATGTTTTCTACGAGAGTGAATTTATTAGCTCTATCTACAAAAATTGCTATATTAGAAGGGGGAGAATATATATACCATTATATTTGTACATCCAATCTAGGTTTAGAGACAGTTAGGAATTTTTTTAATAAATTGTTAAATCTGGAGTTGAAGTCTTTGATCTTTTCACTTGTATTAGATTTTAAATTAGAAAGATCATTGATTAATGATGCAATTGTCCTATCATCACCAAACTTAGCAAGGAATAATTATTGAAAAGTATTCCAATTTCCTATAGAACCTAAAGGGAGAGAAAAATACCAGGATCCTGTAGATCCTCAGAAAGTATATGGAAACAATCTAAATACAACATCTTCATGTTCAATGGCGTTAAGATTCATGGATAACATAAAATTATTTAGATGTTCTTCAGTAGGAAGACCATAATCAGGATTATACTTTGGTAACCATTTTTCTGGATGATCTGGGATAGGATGTAAATTCACCATTTGAAAAACACCTGGATTGACCCATGGTAAGTTGGCAATTTCTTGAATTGTTGGTTACGAAGATGAGATAGTAGGTCCAGAAGCAGATGTGGATGGTAAAGAACTAACTACTAGACTAGTACTGTGACAAAAGCACTAATTGTTTGAGTAGAAATGGGTTGATTAGAGGAGAAGGTGGGGGTAAATGGAGATGAAGATAATGTGATCTCACTGATACTTGATTGAGATGCTGATGTGATAGCTTTCTTACGATGAGATAAAATAAGAAACTCAAAAGGAGTTATCCAAATTTTTTCACTTTGTGATTAGGTTAACACACCAGTACCTCGAAACTTAGATGTAATACTTTCTTCAGTAATTTTCAGATTATTTGTCTTATCTGGAGATATAGATATTTATTCTAACCTTTCAATCATATACTTAACTTTGGGAGACTCAGGAATATGAGCTGAAGAAGGTCCACGAGGTAGTGTTTCAGGAGATGTAAGAAATGGCTCTACAACTTTAGACTTATGACCTAGTGATAGTGAACGATATCGAGAATTTGTAGAATCTTTGGAGGGAGATTGAATCTTACATTGGGTTTTCAATGGAGATTCAAATTTATATGCCATACATAGTCGGATGCTTTCCTTCTAGCACCAAAAAAGTTGAAGGCTGGAAAGTGACTTCCTCAACATTAGGGATTCCACCCGGTCGGGAGCTTAAAGCAACTCATTTTCCTTTGACAATGGTGCATCTGACTGGGGATAAAGGGAACAATTTCCCATATAAAAAGAGTTTATATAACAAGAGAAATGAAATCAACACTAACGAGGTAATTTATTCTAATGATAACATAAATTAAAACTATTCTAACTATTTCCCAAGATTGGATTCTCATATATGATTAAGGCATAAGATTTCACAAGCATGAAATAATATAGATCATTGCATACTTAATGAATATAATCTCATTTAAGAAACAAAATCAGCTTAATTGATTTAGTTGATGAAAAATATTAATCACATAAAAGATCTCTAAGTCTCATAGCTAACAACATATTGTTCTATACATTATATCAATAATAATACAAATATATATCACTTCAATTCTTTATCAAAATGAAACTAATAAAAAGAATAATTTTGCTACAATCTTAGAAACATAAAACAATTAACACATAGATAATAGTACTCGTTGCATCATAGCTTTAGATCTGAAAAGATAGTTTCAAAGGTTCATATTTTCAATTAGATAAATTTTGTTAGAATAGTAGTGTGAGTTCCAAAAGAAATCTTCTCAAAATTCTGGAACCCTTTCTAAATGCATGAAAGGGGTTTAAATACTACTCAATATTACAAAAATAGAAGACTTGTAAAAGAAGTCTTCTAATATTAATCTAAACTATATAACTATAAACTAGGAAAATAAAATGCATAAGTTATAACAGTCTATGATTGTTTCCTGGATTCATTATCTAAATGGTCCTTGAGTGGGCATGCTTTTATCATGTATTCAAGCTAGAGGGGATGAATTGGCTGCATTATCATCAGGCCCGTGAATACTGCATCGTTGAGTTTCGGAAGAAGCTGAGCTGCTTCATTGGAGATGATCCTCAATATTATTAATTGATTATGAGGCTTTATCAACAAGTACCAGTAAATCTCCATGTTTAATCTTTCCAGATTTTCAATGTCAAGACATTTTCTATTTGATGTCTCTTGCCAAGATTTTTTTAGGAAACTAATTTCTTGCAAAGTGTCTTTTGATGCTTCATGAATCAAATTTGCTTGTAGAAGAGAATATTTTATATATTCAGAGATGCTAGAGGATAAATTCTTAGCTCTGATAATAGCTAATTCAAAACTCTTCATTTTAATATCCCAATCTCTAAATATTATATCTTTGTTTGATTCTTCTAGACGGGGAAGATCGAATGCTCTACCTTGTGCAGTATCTTGCCAATCAATGTATTTTGACACTTATTCATCAATCTCTTCAAAATAAGTTTTCATATTAGAAATCTGAGTAACTAATTGGTCACTGGTATTGAATTGCTCCTGAATCTGAATGTACTTTTTATAGAAAAATTCTTGTTGAGTTGACAGTAATGCTTCCAATGTTGGGAAAAATACTTAGACGGGGGGGGGCGGGGGGGTGGGTGAATCAGTATTTATAACTTACTTAAAACTTTTACTTTTCCCTTACTGATTTCTATACGCAACTTTAATGAACCCAACTAGTGTATACACACGGATATCTTTAAGCAAAATTATGCATGACCAAAGATATTATTATGCAGATAATTCTTTACTTAAATCAGTGCATCATTCATTCATCATATGTTTAGTAAGTAGTAAGCATGTGCAGTAAGAATAGAATAAATCATCACACATAAGAAACACACATGAACACTAGGATTTAAGGTGGAAACCCAATTCGGGAGAAAACCACTACTGCTGTTGTCCCTGTCTTCAATATTTATTATAAAAAATTGCTTACAATCTTGTATTGGTGCAGACTCATACCATCATGTAGGCACACACCTGCATAAGGCTGCAACCTTCTCTCTTTTTCCAGCTTCTACTGGAAGGGAGATCCAACCCCCTGATCTTGTTTACCATCCACTACTGCAAGGGAGCTACGACCGCCTACTCCTCGTTTACCAGCCACTCCTGGAAGGGAGCTACTACCCCTTGTTTACCAGAAATCAATGGAAGGGAGCTACAATCCCCTCACTCAAGGCTTCGACCCTCAGAACCACTGCAGACCACGTTTCATCAATTTTCAAACTGGATCCCAGAGCTTCAACTCAAATAATCATAAAGATCATCAATAATAAACTTAACCCAAACTTTAATCAGAACAGTGAGATCACTGTAACTAGAACACAATAATAACCCAGATTTCAGAATCAGTATGCAAGATCAAACTCAACCCTGGACATTCATTATCTTAAAATACATACACTACTTCACTTCATTGATCCTGCGTGTATACGCACTTTCCTTCACACCAAACTGCGTATAGATATGAGAATATTGTTTTTACAAAGTGCGATCAATTTCATATCGAGATTTGAGGCTTTTAGTCTGATACATTTTCACTAATGTAGAACCCTTATTCAGTCAGTCATCATTAAACATAATTACTCCCTCATTTATCATATTTGTACATATTCAACTTAGCAGCATATACAGTATTCAAAAAACCTAGATCTGTATGAAGACATCATTGACAGATAATAGTAATACAAAAAAAACAGATCAGAAATTTCCTTCCGCACACTTCAGTAAAACCCTAGATCCCATACACACTTTTTCTTAACTGAACCTGCATATATACGTACTTTTACAGAGACGAACCTGCGTATAGATCTGCAACTATTTTAGGACTGCACAATTCTTCTAAATAAATAATCAGCTCAGATCTTACCCTTTTCTTCAGCAAACATTCGCCAGATCATAGATCTAATCATTTCATAAACATATCTAAGAAATGCATGGTAATTTAAGGTCTAGAGATCCTGATCCATCATTGTATTCATAGGTGAATTATTATTTCAGATATATCAATAAATTGTAACCCATTCTATGCAGATATACTTCAGAGTGAAGTATTCATTCAATCCCAGACACATGCACACCTTTTCACTATGATCTTCTTCTCCGTATATATTTTTAGCCTTTACCAATACCATGAACTAAAACCACACAAATTCCAATGATATTCTTGGATGAAATCAAATAGTAAATATGATGCTCAATACAGTGGGCTAATACCATGGTAATTCCCCTTGATATCATAATTTTAGAGCGCAAAATGCATACAAGGCATTGCTTCTTCGTACCCGCGTATATACGTGACTTCTCTTCATAAAAACTACGTATATACTAATTCTGGATGTATATGTGGGTTGCCTTCATAAAAGTAGTGTATACATTGCCTCCATACGTGGGTTGCCTTCAACAAACCTGCGTATACATTGAGAAATATTTCCTGTTTCATTTCTCTGGCACATACTGGAATTCCTTTCTCTGTCACATCTGAACTGACCTGTAGAAACATAATTTTTACATATTTAACAAATAGGTTGCTATCAAAAGGCAACTCATCAAGTAGGTTTCCATCAAGGACAACCTCATCAAGTAGGTTGCAATCAAGGACAACATATTGCATCATATTGCCAACAATCTCCCCCTTTGGACTTGATGGCAACCATGATGGTGTTTGATCACTTCAACATATAGATACATTAATCATAACCATTATTCAAACACCAAAATACTCTCCCCCTTTTACATCAAGGGAAAAGGGCGGATCAATACCAAAACAAGGTTTCTCTTTCCTTGTATAAAGAAGAGCTCTGCAAATATGATGTGCACCGTATTGACCATGCTCCCCCTAAGTTCATGCTAAATCTTCAGACATATTTTTCAATGACTTTATAATTCAACCAAGTATAACCTTTCCTATCACCAAGGACCCATGCTTACATCAATGATCCAACCAAGTGGAATTACATAGTTGACTCAACTACCCAACCAAGTGGGTTCACAAAGTAGAACAAGTCCTTACATGACTGAATAGAACAATTTACATCATGAGTGTCAACATTCCCTTTTCATCAAATTATAGAAATGAATTTTCATAAACAGGACCAAAAGATATCAAGAGAGAGATCATATATCAGAAACCAATCAGAATGCCAACAACGCATCCTTTTCAGCGAGACAGGTGCTCCCCCTAATCTGATGCATCTTGAACACCTTCAACAACCAATTCATCAAAGCATCTTCATCGGAGAATGATATAGAAATATGAATACTGGAACAACAACATATATTACCCAAAAACACCACAACTTTTTTGAGCGCTGACCTAGAGAATCTCTGTCAGCAAAGCCCATACGCGGTTTTATGCATAGAAACTCACGTATATACACGATTCTTCTTTATGAAACTAACGTATCAGATTTAAACTTTTGAAATTAAGCAGATTTGATCAGAGAGGCAGAGACAACTCCTAGCTTCTGTCTGAGATATTCAAATGCTTCCCTGGGAAGAGGTTTTGTAAATATATCAACAACTTGTTCTTTGGGTTTATTATTTCAACATCATAGAATATTTCTGTAGAAATCAGCTATCAACTCAATCTCTTGTCTTCATCAAGGTGAAGTTTCCATTTCCCCTTTGTAAAAATATATGTGGGAATCATCATATAATAAGAAAGAGTAGAGAGGCATCATATAGAATGAGAAAACACCATAGACTTGTATAAACAATATATTAGAGAAGAAAAATAAGACAATGTAGTCGTGTCTTCAACAGATGTAGCATAAGAACATCAGTAACCAAGCCTTCAGGATCTTTGTAGCAACATCATATTATTGCCAAGGAGAATTATCATACCAGAAAAACTTCACCAATAGTCAATATGTATCAAGAAATCATCCATGTGATCTGTTATCACCAAGGTCTTCATGATTTATATTTATTTCATAATCACAATGTAACATGTGTAGGAATCAAGTACAATAGGCTTCATTCATGAAAAAAGTCATCAGCAAAAAACTCTACATGTTTTGTCCTTATATTTGAATCATTAGACTTGCATCAAATCCACGTGTGAAAATAAATATACTCTTCTGCAAAAAGTGATCAGGGCTTATCCATAATCTCATCATAAGAAATCCATGTATCATGACAACATCATTCAAAAATGAGCATTACAAGAATTAAGGAATAAGCAAACACAACGCCAACAATGCAACATTAATAGTTAGGTTAATGCTCCCCCTGAACCTATGTTGCCTGTTCATAGTCAAGATTGACCATATCATATCAACATACTATAACCATCAATGTTAGATCAAGAAAATTACCACTGTTAGCAGCCTATCAGAAACTTATCTTGAGTTAGACTCATTTTTTTTCTTATCAAAGAAAAAAATATGCAACTGTCTCCAACGGAACTTGCGTGTATACATGGCATTAGTTTATGAAACCCGTGTATAGAAAGTGAAATACAGAAAATTTCACAACTCCATCTCCCCTTGGACTTATACATTCTGTACCTATATTCTATTGTCACATCAGATGCACTGTCAGAAATATAAATAACCATAATTACCAAGCCATCCTTTACACATTGCAGTTTAAGATAACATTATTCTTTCAAGAATGATGGACTGCAATGGGCATTGACTTCTTTTAGTATGAGTTTGAATCCTCCTCACATCTACGAGAGGTCAGATCTTTAGACACATATAATTTATCTGCATTTATGTATCACCTTGCTATGACTTCTCCAGTTTCTTCGTCCATAACCTTGAATTTAGTTGAAGTGAACACAATTATATTTCCTTTATCTACCATTTGACCTACACTTAATAAGTTTTGTTTTAGGCCTTGAACTAATAAGGTATCAACTGTCTTTCTATTTTTGTTAATTATGGCTCTAACGTTTCCCAATATATTTGCTGGAGCATCATTTGAAAGAATAACCTTACCATCTTGATTTTTCTTAAGAGACTCCATCTTACTCTTATCACCAGTCATGTAATGAGAACATCCACTGTCGATGTACCATTCATCCTTGTCTTTAATTGCACAGAGATCAAGACCACATATTATCTTTTCTTCTTTATTCTTGTTAACATAAAGTTGGTGAATCGAACTTTCTTTGGTCTTATGATATCATTTGTTTGACTTTCATGCTGTCTTTGATGATTCATTGATATGTTCCTGCATTCCTTTTCTACATGCCCAAACTTGTTACAAGCATAACATCTTATGTGACCAAAAAAGGGAGCACAGGTATCATAATAAATTTTCCTAATGTTCCTTCTATTGTAATCGATAGATTTATGTCTAAATTGGTTGCACGAAAAACAATAACTCTTAAAGAAACCTGAGTACCTGGGAGTTGTTGACCTTTCTGTGTAGAGTCTATTTGTCTGTGACTGAAACAATATGCTTCTGCAATTGGATGCAACATGCCCATAATTATGACATATAAAGCATTCAACATTATTGATCAAAGGATAAAATCGATTGTTACTTCTATAGTTAGGAGAAAATGATTTCCTTTGAGAATTCATGATTTTCGGTTGACCTTTTGTCTCTTTCAACACTTCAGGTTTTGCATTGATATCCTTATATTTTTATCACTTTCTTGTGAACTAGATTCTCCTTTAACAGTTTCATGAAAACCAAGACCAAATTTAATAGAAGGGGACCTTTAACTACTAATAATATTATCCAGAATCTTAGTACTATTTTGAAACCTCAAGTGTTTATCCTTTTCCTCTAATTTACCTTTTAAAATGTTTACCTCAACATCCAATCTTTGGCATTCTTCTTCATACTTTCTTCGTCCCTTATTATACTTTTTCATTAAATTTTAGAATCTCTTCTTTCAACCCATTTTCTTGTTCTTCAAATTTTTGTCGAAGTTCTTCATTCTTCTTATTTGATTTTTCCAGATCTGCTTTGAGAGAGATGATTTCTACTTCAAGTCCTTCACTGTGATTGGATACTTCATTCTGTAGCTTTTGACATTGATCTATCTGTTCTTTGTTTAGTTTCTCAATTAAATTTATTTCTTGTAACTGATCATTCAATATAGAAATCATATCTTTGAAGATACATTCCCTTTCATTAAATAGAATCTTTTTATCTTCAACTTCATTCTTGAGATTAGCAATTTCTTCTTCTAGATCCATAACATTACTTTTACTTTCGTATTCACTATCTTCAACATTGCATGCACAAGGAAGTGAATCACAAGCACAACAATCAATACACGTTTCATCTTCTTCATTTTCTGCTGCATACATTTTATGAGATATCTTCTTCCTTTGAGTAGCCTTTTTCTTTTGCTTCCTTCCCATTGAGACAAATCTCCTTCAAGCGATCAAGCTTCTATAGAAGGACCTTCTCTGATACCAATTGTTGGGAAAAATAATAAGAGAAAGGGGGAGGGGTGAATCAATATTTATAACTTACTTAAAAATTTTAGTTTTCCCTTACTGATTTATATACGCGATTTTAATGAACCCAACTAGCGTATACACGCGGATATCTTTAAGCAAACTTGCATATGACCAGAGATCTTATTATGTAGATAATTATTTACTTAAATCAGTGCATCATTCATTCATCATATGTTTAGTAAGTAGTAAGCATGTGCAGTAAGAACATAATAAATCATCACACATAAGAAACACACATGAACACTAGGATTTAAGGTGGAAACCCAATTTGGGAGAAAACCACCGCTGCTATCGTCTATGTCTTCAATATTTATTATAAATAAAACTACTTACAATATTGTACTGGAACAGACTCATACCATCACGTAGGCACCCACCTGCAGAAGGCTGCAACCTTCTCTCGTTTTCTAGCTTCTACTGGAAGGGAGCTCCAACCCCCTGATCTCGTTTACCAACCACTACTGCAAGGGAGCTATGACCCCCTACTCCTTGTTTACCAGCCACTCCTGGAAGGGAGCTACTACCCCTTGTTTACCAGCAACCACTGGAAGGGAGCTACAACCCCCTCACTAAAGGCTTCGACCCTTAGCACCACCGCGGACCACGTTTCATCAATTTTCACACTGGATCCCAGAGCTTCAACTCAACTCATAATAAAGATCATCAATAATAAACTTAACCCAAAATTCAATCAGAATAGTGAGATCACTGTAACCAGAACACAGTAATAACCCAGATTTCAGAATCAGTATGCAGGATCAAACTCAACCCTGAACATTGATTATCTTAAAATACATAAGCTACTTCACTTCACTGATCCCATGTGTATACACACTTTCCTTCACACCAAACTGTGTATAGATATGAGAATACTGTTTTTATAGAGTATGATCAGTCTTAGATCGAGATCTGAGGCTTTTAGTCAAATATATTTTCAGTAATGTAGAACCCTTATTCAGTCAGTCATCATTAAACATAATTACTCCCCCATTTATCAGATTTGTACATATTCAACTTAGCATCATATACAGTATTCAAACAACCTAGATCTATATGAAGACATCATTGATAGACAACAGTAATACAAAAAAAACAGATCAGAAATTTCCTTCCACACACTTCAGCAAAACCCTAGGTCCCATACGCATTTTTTCTTAAGTGAACCCATGTATATACGAGTTTTTACAAAGACGAACCTGTGTATAGATCTGCAACTATTTCAATACTGCACAATTCTTTAGAATAAATAATCATCTTAGATCTTACCCTTTTCTTCAGCGAACATTCGCCAGATCACAGATCTAAGCATTTCATAAACATATATAACAAATACATGGTCATTTAAGGTCTAGAGATCCTGATCCATCATTGTATTCATAGGTGCATTATTATTTTAGATCTATCAATTAACTGTAACCCATTCCATGCAAATATACTTCAGAGTGAAATATTCATTGAATCCCAGACACATGCACACCTTTGCACTGTGATCTTCTCCTTATATATTTTTAGCCTTTACTAATACCATGAGCCAAAACCACACAAATTTCGATGATATTCTTGGACGAAATCATATAGGCAATACAACGCTCAATACAGTGGGATAATACCATTGTAATGCTCCTTGATATCATAATTTTAGAGCGCAAAAGGCATACACGACTTTTCTTCTTCGTACCTGCGTGTATACGCGACTTCTGTTCATAAAAGATGCGTATATACTAATTCTGGATTTATACGCGGGTTGTCTTCATAAAAGTAGCATATACGTTGCCTCCATACATGCGTTGCCTTCAACAAACCTGCGTATACATTGAGAAATGTTTCTTGTTTCATTTCTCTAGCACATACTGGAATTCCTTTTTCTGTCACATCTTAACTGACCTGTAGAAACATCATTTTTACATCTTTAACACATAGGTTGCTATCAAAAGGAAACTCATCAAGTAGGTTTCCATCAAGGACAACTTCATCAAGTAGGTTGCCATCAAGGACAACATATTGCATCATATTTCCAACATCCAACTCAGTTTCTTCCTTCTTTACTTCATTTATCTTGGGCTTCTTTTGGAGCTTTTCAATATTCTGTTGCATTTGATGAATTACTTGATGTTTTTCCTTAATTTCATTTTCCAGTTTGAGTTTGAGACCTTCAAACTTTTGCTGCAAATCATTAATGTTTGTCTAAAGCTACTGCTCGATTCTTTGATTTTCTTCAGAGAAAACTTACTCCAAATGAGAAATTTTCTGGTCTTTTTCTAAAATCAATTATTCAACCTCGGATGCCTTACCAATTGTTTCATTTGGATAAGCTCCTGCAAATTAAGATAATCTATTAAGCTCTGTTCCTAGAGATGATTGAGTTCCTTTCCAAAGGACTTGCATTAACGTTGAATATATAGGAAATTTCGGGGATTATTCTATCTTTCATTTCTTCTTTTACCTGGTCACGAAAAATTTGTGCTTCGGGCTATAAAACACATCCTATGGTGGCATCTCTTCAAATTTCAATATTATTTCAGTAGTCGGAAATTCCTGAATAATTTCCATATCTTGGGCTAGTGTCTCCTCTAGTTTTTCCTCTATATCATTTCTTCCTTGAATCTAACTCTGTTCAAGAATAACCTTGGAAACCTCTGCAATGAATGAGGTTTCTCTAATTTCTTTTTGATTCTGGGAGTTATCTATATTACTAGAGACATGTTGCATACTTGATTCTCCTATATGATTCATGGAACTTGAAGCACCTAGCATAGGCATGGTTTATGGCTGAATGACATTTTGAATGGCAGGGGTATCAATTTCTGACACTTCTTTCTCGAATTCTTTCCAATTTTGGATGAATCTATCATCCCATTGAACATTAACAATTTGTTCTTTTTGAACTAGTACTGGTACTTGAGTAGTTGTAGTAGTTATAATATGTTCTGCCTTCGGCTCTGGTCTATGATATAAAAAATCTGGTAAATGAGAATTTCTCTTTTCTCGATAGACTTTGAATATTTCTGAATCTTTTGGAATGAGAATTTCATCTGCTTTATGTTGAACTGTTGAAAATTCATGAATTGATTCAAACATATCATTAAATCTGCCAGGTTCGCTTGAGAATACTCTCACCTTGACTGAATTCATGATCTCTCTAGAAATACCATGGGGATCATAATTTCTATTAAGAAACACTGGAAATTTAAAGGTTTTTAATTGATCAATTTAAATACATTCACACTTGAAATTGTCTAGTGCATACGAACCACAGGAGAAAGGAAAAGTTGGCCAAATGGTCTTCTTGGAATCTTTCAGGGTTTTGGTTAGACCATGACCAACTGTTTGATAAGCGATTTATTTGGCTAAAAAATTTTATTCTATATAAAAGGGTAGGACATGAGGATTGGCATAACTTCCAAAAATACAGATGTATGTAAAATTCTCTTCACCGAACCACCTACCTACAGACTTGAGACTCTTATTGGCTTCGGGAGTGACTCTAGTGATTTTTATTTCGAAAATGACTTTGAAGACCGAGAGCATTATATCATTTCATATTTTAAACAGGTGAGAATGATATTTTGACTCCCATAAGAAATATAACTGTACAAAAATAGGGGTTTTGGCTTCTCTGGTCCATTTCCATCCTAGTGATGAAAATTCAAAGGAAAAACAGATTGCGTCTAAGATATAGGAGCTCATATAAAAAGAACAGACTGCATGGGGTGGGGCATTTATATTTTCTCTATAGGCCGTAATAAATATGATATAATTATAAAAAATAATGGTATCCCAATCTAGAATATAGCCATCAGAGGCTACTTCTATTAAGGGTGTCCAATTTTCTTTAAATTTGGTCGTATTTACAGATCCAAAGAGATGACACATCATTGCAGCTATTTGAGAGAATGGGATTTTGAGAGAGATGACCAAATACATACCCTTATCTTTGCGATTGTGCTGGTTAGGATCATTTCTCCATTCTCTAATCAGAGTCGCAGGATGGTCAATCTCGTGCATGAAATCTTGAACGAATTGGGTGTTGTATCTCTTCTAGGGTTCTGGTAGTTTATACATTTTCTTGAGATCTGACGACCTGAGGGAATGAATGAAAGTTATGCTTCGAGTAACAAATTTTCTATCTTTGATATCCACATTTTCCAACACCCATTTCACTAAGTCAGTGTATGGCAACATTTTAGGATGAGCCACAATTTCGAGAAGAAAATAATTGGATGTGTTTGTCCATGATTCAGAATAATTGGACAGAGTATCATCGGCCACAACTTTTGTGTCGAGAATTACTTGTAGCTTCTCATTCTCTAACACCTGATAGATCCCTTCCTAGCTCATAGAACCAATTTCTGGGTTACATGTAGTATACTAGATTATGGGAGCCATTTTGCCATTTTCCTCTTGCTGTATGACTTAGAGTGATGGGGTGGTGGTTTTCCTTCATGCTTTGATCAACCTTGACATCCTTTTATGCCTGAGTGTTTGGACTTACCTTGTTGAGAAAAAAACCAGAGAGGATAGGCTAAAATCACTTTGAATGATATTAACTGTCCTATCAACTTAACTCATGCATATGGGAGATCTATGATATTAATATTTGAAATAATTACAAATCAATTACACACCTCGAGATCATAAAACACCTGAATTAAAATTTAATTGAGAAGCATAGGTTCGTGTGATAGTGACAAATGTCATTATATTGGGGTTTATTGATCGAAAATTTTGATCATTGGCGACTTATGACACTTAGAGCAATCTCCGAAACGCGAAGTGAGATATTGCAATGTTTAAGACAAGATGGGATATCGGCATCCATCAGATGACGGTTTGTGACATTGGCGTCTGCCAAGTGATGGCTTCGCTAATTCACATTTCGACATTTCACAAGTGCTTTTTCGCCATTTCGCAAGTACAGAGATTCGATGTTTGTGATTTCGCTGATTTTTTTCCCCGATTATGTGCATTTTTCAGTTTGAGGGTTATTTTTAAGTGTTTTATTTATTTTATAAAGCTCAATCTAGTAGTAAAACTTAACATTAAGTTTTATTTCTAAAACAATTATTAACCTTTTTATTTTTTTATTAATGTCCCCATTATCCTTTCTAACCTATTTTTCTTAGATAATGGGGAATTGTTGTAATAATACAATAGGTCTTCACCTATGCGAGCATTTTATGCAGTATTATGCTCAAGAGGGTGGTGATGCTCAGACCATTTGTGCCAATGCCCCTGGGTCCCCCTAGGGATCCTCAGATGTGGCGGTGGGAACCCGTGATGCCCCGTGGTGGAGAAGGGGAGGCTGGTCGCTACTGGGATGTGACTGTTGAGGCATGGTTCCAGGCGAACCCACAGTTGTTTTGAGACTATCCATTCTCGGCGATGGATTTCTGGGGGGACCCGGATATGGGTCTTCCAGCCGGTTACACATGGGGTCGTGCAGGTACAACCTTTGATGTTTTTTCTACATTTTTTGAGGATTTTATGATATGTGTATTAATATGTCTTTTATGGTGACACTGACACTATTTTTATTCTCTTTCAGATATTGGTTCGGTGGGGCATCCTCTTTCCCACTTGGTGGGGCATCAATCATTGAGGAGGGGCCTAGGTGGGGCCGATTAGGCCTAGGTTGGGGGGAAGGGAGGTGCTAGGGACCCTTCAGGGGAGGGTAGTAGTGCTGCAGTTGCCGGAGGGGATGATGCCCTTCTTTCTCGTGCTGAGGAGGTTGAGGCTCGAGCGATGACAATTGAGGAGCACCTAGCTACTACTGAGGCTCGGGTCCAAGATGCAGACACTTGCGCAGCACATTTAGTCGAATCATGGATTCAATTAGAGAGGTTGACTCAGGGTATGTCGACCCAGGGTTTTTTGATGATTTGGACAATACATGGCTTGAGACTCTTATGGCTCGAGAGAGGGCGCATCGCCTGAATTTGTGCCATGTGGCACTTGCCGTTTTGGCTGTTGCACCTCTACTGGCACTAGGTGCAACCGTGGGTCTAGAGGATCCACCCGGCGGGGCTCAACCTTAGAGAGATTTGTATGTTCAGGGAAAGCGCCTGTTATGAGGATGCTTCCATATTTCTTGATGACTTGTAGACATATTATTTGACTGAAATTATGGTCAGGGACATGACTTGTATACTGGGACTCATATATTTTTTTATGTATATATTCAAGATGTATATTTTTTACGGCTTTGATGATGTGTCTATGGTTATTGTTTGTGTTTATTGATGGATGTTATGTACCTATGATGGATATCTATGTTTCATGTTTTTCTTTTTATGGATGATGGTTTATACGAGATGAATTCTAGTCCAAGATGTGATTAACTATCCGATCAACTATCTGGTTTTGATTTCTTGGTATATGTGTGAATGTAATATGATCAAACTGACAAATTAATCGTCATGCATGTAAATAATTCCTAAATAGTTTTGAATTCCGTACTTCAAAGTATTGGTTTAACTGCGATACCACTAGCTGGGAATCCCGGTATACATGTAGATGGTGAATGCCTTTGTTGGAGGCATCGCTTAACAACTTGATGACTACATCATATTATGCTTGATTATTGGTAGCTGATTCGATACACACTTCATTGTTGAGGAATGGTGATCGATAAGGATAGTATATGGCCCAGGTGACTGCTGCTAGATTTTGTGACCATCGTGAGGCTCCATCAGTGAATCCAAAATAGTGGATGGGGGGACGATCCATCTATGACACCAGAGAATTTTTTAGAACAAGTCCTTGATGATTGTGATCATCTCAAAAAAATATGCTACATGCATCTTATCTCTAAGGATGAGACTTTTTACCCTTATGGGTGAAATTTTTTAAGGTAGAGCCTATTCACGGGGTTAGCTAGGCATGTACCGTCAGGCTCTGATAGGATGTATGCTCCCTTGAGGAGGCAATGTTTTATGATATAAGGACCTTTTCATAATGTTTCAAACTTCTCAGGTTCTAAGGCTTATTTTGCACCATCGTAGTAGAGAACTAACTCTTCCTCTGTAAATGAGTGAGGGGTGATGTTGCGGTCGAATGATGATTTTACCCATTTTTTATGTGCCTCATTATGTTGGAGAGACTCTTGTCGCTTTTCATTGACGAGTTCTAACTATGCCAACCATTTCTGTAAAGGCTGAGTATCATCGAGGAGTTTGATGGCTGCATGTAAGTTGGGGATTTCACGTTTGATGGAAATCATGGCTTCTACTCCGTACACTAGCTGGAAAGGTGTGTGAATGCTATTGAGGTTTTAATTGTTGTGCGATATGACCACAGGGTTGAAAAAACCATATGGTGCCAGTTTTTTTTATGGTTATTAACCATACACTGTAACATTGTTTTAAGTACTTTGTTGACAACTTCTACCCGTCTATTGGAATGAGGGTAGTATGGTGACGCGATTTCATCTGTGAATCCTAGGTGATGAGACAGATCCTGAAATATTTCATTTTTGAAATGCTTTCTGTGATCAGAGACTAATTTTTTAGGCACACTGAATCATGCGATGACATGGTTGAAAAGAAATCGTGCAATGATTTCTGCCATGTTGTCAGATGTGGGCATGGCTTTTGCCCACTTGGTAAAATATTTGATGACTACAATGATGTATTTTTTTTGGTTGCTAGATGACGTGCGGTTGCAAGTCATAAAGTCAATTCCATTTTGCAAAAGGAACCGGCTATGATGACCAGGTGCAGAGGAGCGGGAGGTGCTCTTGCCTTGTGGGTGAAGCATTGGCATCGCTCACATCTTTTGAATCCTTGAATGCAATCATAGAATAAGGTGGGCCAAAAATAACCTACCCGTAGACCTTTTTGGGCGGCAACCATCCTTGAGAGTTAGTAGCCGCAAGCCCCACTATGATAGTCATTTAGGGCTTGCTCAACTTGGTCATGCATGAGGCATCAACATAGGATAGTATCAATGCCTTGTCCATAAAGGGTATCCCCCATGAGGAGCTATCGGGGGGCCTGGTGGCATATGCACCTTTAGTCGTCATGTTTGAGCTTTGGGTTGAAATTTTGGGTTCGTAAAAATAAGAGGATATCTCCGTACCAAGGATCACTTGTCACTAGAAATAGATTTTCGTCTGGTAGTGAGGCGTTAACTAGGGATCCTTTACTCTGACTTGGGAGGTCAGTGATGAAATCAACTAAGATGAAAGCTTTTTTTCTCTTGGGGGAGATGAACTCCAGGTAAAATTCTTGTAGTATGACTACCCAATGAGTGTATTTTTGGTTCTTCAGACAACTAGTTAGCATGTATATCATGGGGTTGATAGCTTCCACGACTGTTGTAGTTCGCAGGATGATGTAGTGCAACCTCTTTGATTGCCTGGAACTTAAGGGGGTCCACTCAGATCCCTTGTTGGGACATGATAAATCCTAATATTCGACCTACGTTGATGCAGAAGACGCACTTGAGATGGTTTAAGCGTAGGTTGTGTTATCACTAAAATGAGGCTGATTGGGATGCTCAATAGTTAATTCAGTGTAACTATTTCAAACCATTTAGGGTTGGAAGTTAGCCCTTCCAACCAGAGAGGGCTCTCTCAATAAAATGTATTATATTCAATAATAAAGCTTAAAAAATAAGATGGAAAATGCTTATATGTCTTTTGGATGGTTTTTTGCAGGTGAAAGATGTGAGATGGCTACCATTGGGCATTCTGAGTTAGTATGAAACTCAATTACATAAAAACATATTTCATGGAAGCCGAGGCATGTGAATTGTTATAAAAAAAAACTTGGGCAAAAAACAAGATGCATAAAGGAAGTTGGAGCATAATTAACTATGAATTCCAAGTGATTATACATGAAGCAAGCTAAATTGACATTGAAAATATAGATAAGACAAACACATAAGAGTTCATAAAGAATCTCATGTCTGAAAAAGGCTTTCTGCAACTCTATATTAATGAATAGAAAATATTACAATAGTAGCATAAGTAATTACATTGATAAACCCTCTCTAAATCTAAAATCTCCCTATTTATAGAGTTAAAAGCCTTTTACATGAAGTCTACCACCTGGGCTAGACCCTCAAAACTGCTGAAGATATCTAATCCCAAAAGGAATTGATTACATGGAGAGAATATAGAAATAATTATATTTAGAAGGAGTTTGAAACCTAATAGGAATCTAACACCATTACCTTCACTAACAACTTTTAAATAACCCATACACGATGATGCTTATCGAATAAAACAACTTTGCCTAAGGTGGCAATGACCATGACCAAGTGATGAACTACCATACTGGAATCTAGGCTCTGTTGCTCAGATTTTTAGGATGTGCTGTTGTGTTTGATGACGTGGAAAAAATGATGAGGTAGCATCCCAATCACCTCCTTGATGAGTGACCTTACCAAAAGGTGTCTTCACTGATACAATTCAACATCTTCTGATGACTCATGTGCTCCCAGGAAACATTAAATTCTACAAAAATATCAAAATTTCCCCTCGTTGCAAATAAAGAGCATTTTAAGGCAAGTTCATAGCGAAGAGTTTGTAGTATTTTACATTCATCTCTTTCTGCACCCTTTCTGACTTCGTTGCTCATTTGAGGGTCTTCATTAGGAAAGTTTGTAGTGAAGAGTTTGTAGCATTTTCCATTTAGCACTTTCTGCACCCTTTCTGACTTTGCTGCTCATTTGAGGGTCTTCATTAGGCAAAATGAGGTAAATACATGTTTTCACCCACTCCTATTATGATAAATTTTTGAAATTATACCTCAAAATATTCTTTGGCAAGTTTGTAGCGAAAAATTAGCTTTAAGCCTAGAGTATGCTATGAACTTGCCTGACTTTTCCAGAATTTGAAATTTCCAAATTTTACCTCCAAAAACATGTCTAGAGCTATGTTAACTGATGATATGGAGCATCCTAACACAAAATTGGCCCAAAAAATGTCTTACCCTCTTTCAAGGAGCAACAGGGTCATCCAAAAATATCATTTCCAATCCTTTTTTATTTAATTATGTCTGCACCATTTCCATTTGAATTTATAACTCTTTAACTTGGTTTTTCATATTTATCCTCTCTGTCTGCAACCACCTGTTTCTCCTCATGGTATGCTTTATCATCCTGTGTAGTGGTAGTGCTCTTTTTAGCATCTTGTTGACCTTTTCTGCCACTTCATCATAAAAATCAATTTTCTTGTTGACTTCGTTCTTGAAATTTGTGAGATCCTTCCTTTCTTGTTTAAAATCCTCCAACTCTAGTTTGGCTTCTAAAAATTCATCTTTGGCTTCCTTAAGTTTTTATCTAAGAAGATCCACTTCGAACTTCTCTTGGACCTTCTCTTTTCCTTTCTTCATCTTGAATATTTATGCTTCAGCTGGGGATAACTCAATGATCTCTTCCCTTATGGGATACTTCTTCTTTTCTGTCTCTTTATGCAGCTTATTAGACTTGCCTCCCTTTGAGAGTTGTGACCTGGTGAATGGTTTCCAAGGCTTAAAGACAAAACCTGAATCCTCACTAGAAAAATCAAGTTTCTTTGTTGTAAGACCCTTCTTCTTCATTTTTTTTCCTTTAGCCTCTATAGGATTTACAACAGGGGTTTCTTCAATATCAATTGCTTGCAGAATGTCTCCAGTTTTTCCTTTTCCTTCTATTTGACTCCTGGTGATTCTTCTATGAGCCCATGTATCAATTTTGAGCTTGATGTTAATAGGTGTTTGTTGAGGTGCCACTGTCTCCTACAATTGTTCAATCTCTACCTCCATTGGATCTATTATAGAAAAAACCTCTTCCTCAGGTTCAACCTATGATTCATCTGTTGGCTCTTTATCCTTCTTGGGAGTGTTTGTCTTTGACTTGGGTGTCTTTCTTGGAGTAAGAACATCTACATCATATCAACTTAAAAACCGGAAAGTAGCCCAATCCCTATTTAATTTCTTCAACTCTTCCATAACTAACAACTTGATTAAGCCATGATGAAATATGGATGTATCACTGCTCTTAGGTTTGGCTTGTACCTTGTCAGACATATTGCCTAAACTTCTAAACACAAAGAATGGAAGAACAAGAATTTTTTTACCTGTGAAATGGATTAAGAGTTTGAAATGATATTGGTAGATCATATGAAATCTACCTTGATAGAAAAAATATTTTTCGATCACCATAAGCAGCTTTGAGTATTTTTCCTTGAGTAAAATCCTGGGTATGCTTGAGGTCATATTGGAAACTCCTATAAGCTCCTACTTC
This sequence comes from Pinus albicaulis, assembly GCA_034641835.2. NCBI lineage: Eukaryota > Viridiplantae > Streptophyta > Pinopsida > Pinales > Pinaceae > Pinus > Pinus albicaulis. The sequence continues at coordinate 60,355,510 of CM076570.1, forward strand.
ATAAATTCATCACAGTTCTGAAGCTTGAATTTGGTTGCCTTGAACCATTCTTCTCCAGACCTTAGAATTTTAGTTGCTTGTGAAATGGTCTGAGGAGAAAAAATGAAACTTAAAATTCCCACCTTTGAAGTTGTGCCAACAAAGTTGACAGCAAAATCCTTGGACACTTGTGCATTGTACCCCTGCAGTTTTTGGAAAAATCTCACACAGACAACATTTGTGAAAGCCTGTGAAAAGCTTGGGTCTTCCATAACCAGATTTAGGTCCATGGGCTCGTATCTGACTACAAATCCTTCTTTTTGGGGATTTTTATGTGAATTCATGCCCTTCAATGCAACGCTATCCTGATTCAATTCTTGGCACCTGCAAAAAATATCTAAGACAACAAGCAACTTGTTTGACAGAGGTGGGAGCTAACCTAAGACAACAACTAGACAAGAGACTAAAGTGAAGACTGCTGGTACAAGATCAAGAATATTATAAGGATGAAAGGTAAGTTCTGCTATTTGAATGAAGTAAGGCTAAATTAGGAAATAAAGATGGGAGGGAAAGCGGAACGATGGAGGTGTGATGATTACCAAGCATGCAATATGAAAAATGATGACAGCACCAATCTATAGGCGCGCAATTCCTACATTAAATACACAATAAATCTTCTGGCAAGGGCACAGTTCCAAGGTACAGGTGCGCAAAACCGATGCAAATGCCCAGCGCCAAGGAGGCAACATCTTCTAAACGCGCAGTGCCATTACTTCAAATTTTTGCAGAAAAATTTTGGACGCCTTCTCGGTGTCCAAATTGGGCCTAGGATAGCTCGTTGGAAATATTATCCTGTATGATTTCCAGGTATACCTTTTTTTTTTCTGTTTGGAGTTCATTTTCCTTGTCAAAATTTGATTTTCCCAATATTGGTCAAAAAGTGTTGAATAAGAGTGCAGAAATGCAGAGTGCTGGTGCAGGAAAATTTTGGAGTCCTTCCTCAACTCCAAGTTGAGCTCATGATAGCTCATTGGAAATCTCTCTCTGTTTAGTTAGATTTGACTCATCAAGAAAGTAATTTGGACACTCCAGATATGAGAAAACGTGATTTTCCCAAGGTCACTCCAGAAATGCAACAAACCTCTTATAGCAATTGTAAATTTGACATTTCTCCCAAACGATGATACCTGTGTAAAAAATGAAGGAGATTTTTCTTCCTTGACCTATGAGGAACAAAAATGTCTCTCATGTTTTTTAATTTCATCTCTGTTTGGTTAGAAACATAGTTTGAAGAAAAACTGGCCCTATGTGTGGCAAATGATTTGTCCCTTGGAATGACTTCTTGGAAAATTATGGAGGCATGATGTTTATGAGCTAGTATGGCTTCATACTTGCTGATATGAGCTACCATATGGATCCTCTGCTCATATGCCTATTTTTCATAGAAAACCCTAGCTCAGTGGGAGAGGAAATTAGAGTTTACTTCTTGTGAACAACGATGACTTGGGCACCATTGGAACAAGACAAATCCCTTTTACATTTGATCAATTGCTGAAGTAAACACTTTTTTCATTTGACATTTGATGTGTTGGCATGTGGAACTCTGAGTTGGAAACCTTGGGAGACTGAGTAATTATTACATTTGATTTGACATAAAATCACATGAATAAATAAAATTTACATCTTGGAATGAAACTCACACTTGAAATGAAAATACAACTTTGGAAACCATTTTGGAGATCATATTTACGTTGCAAAGAGGCATTATTGTGACCACTATTATAATTTGCTGAACTTATGCAAATGAAATGGTGCATTTTTGGACCTTGAAAGACAAAAACCTAATGACCTAATGAGACTTTGAATAACCTGACTTCCATGAATGAGATTTTGAATTAAAAGACTTCCTGGTGAAAAGAGACTTCCATAGGTGTCATTATGCTCAAGGCAACATGGGAATGAGTCAGCAATATGAATCTTGGAGAGAGTGGATTATATTGACAAGGAAAACCACCAACGAAAAAATTTTAAGTCATGAACTAATGGAATAATGAAAAATTTATTCAGTATGAGACACCTAAGATGCACATGAAGATGTGTTTTGATCCCTGGTGGAAGTATGAAAAGATTGACACTAACAGAAGGGTGAAGATGAGGAAAATAAGCCCAAAATGAATTCTTTTAAGAGCAGCAAGGTGACTTTGAGGAGACCAACTGAGGGATAGTGAAAGAGGTTTTATGAGGACAATGAAGGTAATGAGATTCCTAAATATAGCTGATAGGCAAAGAATGCTATCTTTAGCTGACTGTAATAAGTCCATAGTCACCTAGTGAATCTGTAGAATATAGGAGGATAACACATCCAAGTTTATAGGGAAATTTTGATATAGACTGACGGGGGCTGAAGGTCGACTGTCATATGCTCTAAGCATGATGTCAGATGGTTTTATTTCAGGTGATACCAACTTCTTCCAAATGGATTTGGCCATGATGCATGTAGATACTCCTTTGTCAATGATGCATCAATGTATGGTGATATTCTAGACTGACACCAGTATTTGGAAGCAAACTAGGGAAGGAAGCCTGGGGTCAAAAGACATTAGGCATGAATCTAAAGGGTTGATGGCACTTAATGCAGAAAGTATGGCTTTCCATTGTTTTGGTCATTTGGCACAATTTCTGCATGTCAAACTGTCAAAAAATCAAAATTTGTACAAGGTTTCCAAAATGTACCAAAATTGTGAATTTTCTTGTTGATTTAGAGGATAGAGGTATGGTGAGATGCCTCTGCAAGAATGTCTAACTTCCCCTTATCATTTTTCTTAGCTAGGTTTTCCTTCGATTTTTTCTTAAACTGCCTAATATTGGCATCTTTCTCTTGGATGATCAGTGTCATCCAAGTCCACCAAGTCAAACTCTCTCTCTTGCTCATGATGAAGGTCTTCCTCTTCTTCCATGTTTCAGTTGTGTTTTGGGAAAAACCATTGGGAAGAAGGGGAAGGGAAAGGGAGTAGGATAGTGGGGTTAGGGAGTTGGGATGGCTAAGGGAAAATTTAGAGAAGTAGGGAAAGGATTTAGGGAATTGTGGGAAGTGATGGGAGGGAAAAAGGCTTAGGGAGATAGGCTAGGAAATAAAATTACAGGGATTTTGTTTAGGTAGTTAGGAAATGCCACCTAGATTTATGGTTTTGGGAATAGAGCTAGGGAAAAGGGATTGGAGGAGTGTAAGAGCAAAGGAAGTGTCTAGGGAGTGAATTAGGGTGCAAGGAAGGAAGAAATAGGGTCTAGGGAAACAATTTAGGCATGTGGTCGTGATAATTAGGGTTTCTTAGCTCAACACTTGTGATGGTAAGTGAAGAGAATTTATGCCATAAAATTGCAATTGTGAAATGAGAGGAGAGTATAAAAGGGTGTCACTTAAGTTTTTGGAGGTGAGGAGACCTTGAATTGTAGGTTGGAGGACTTACAAAGGAGCTTGGGTTGCTAGATCACTCAACAACCTTCCCTGGCTAGGCGCGCAATGCCATTGGTGAGAATGAAACGTTTTTACAAACGCACAACACTAGTATACAAGTGCACAGTGCCTTCATTAAATACACAAAAATATTTTCGAAAGGGCGCAGTGCCAAGGTACACGCGCGCAGTGCCGGTGCAAATGCACAGCGCCAAGGAGGCAACATCTTCTAAACGCGCAACACCGTTCCTTAAACTTTTGGCAGACAACTTTTGGAGGCCTTCTTGGTGTCCAAATTGGGCCTAGGATAGCTCGTTGGAAATATTATCCTATATAATTTCCAAGTATACTTTTGGTTTTCTGTTTGGAGTTCATTTTCCTTGTCAAAATTTTATTTTCCCAAGATTGTTCAAAAAGTGCTAAATGAGGGTGAAAAATGCAAAGTGCTGGTGCAGGAAAATTTTGGAGGCCTTCCTTAACTCCAAATTGAGCTCATGATAGCTAATTGGAAAGCTCTCTCTTTTTAGTTATATTTTACTCATCAAGAAAGTCATTTGGACACTCCAGCTATGAGAAAACGTGATTTTCCCAAGGTCACTCTAGAAATGCAACAAACCTCTTGTAGCAACTGTAAATTTGACATTTCTCCCAAACAATGATACCTGTGTAAAAAATGAAGGAGATTTTTCTTCCTTGACCTATGAGGAACAAAAATCTCTCTCAAATTTGTTAATTTCATCTCTGTTTGGTCAGAAACATAGTTTGAAGCAAAACTGGCCCTATGTGTGGCAAAAGATTTGTCCCTTGGAATGACTTCTTGGAAAATGATGGAGGCATGATGTTTATGAGTTGGTATGGCTTCATAATTGCTGATATGAACTACCATATTTATCCTCTCTTCATATGACTATTTTTCATAGAAAAACCTAGCTCGGTGGGAGAGGAAATTAGGGTTTAGTGATTGTGAACAACGATGACTTGGGCACCCTTGGAACAAGACAAATCCCTTTGACATTTGATCAATTGCTGAAGTAAACAATTTTTTCATTTGACATTGATGTGATGGCATGTGGAACTTTGAGTTGGTAGCCTTGGGAGACTGAGTACTTATTACATTTTATTTGACATAAAATTACATGAATAAATAAAAATTACATCTTGGAATGAAACTCACACTTGAAATCAAAATACAACTTTGGAATTTTTTTTGGAGATCATCTTTACATGGTAAAGAGACATTATTGGGATCACTCTTATACTTTGCTGACCTTATACAAATGAAATGGTGCATTTTTGGACCTTGAAAGACAAAACCCTAATGACCTAATGAGACTTTGAATAACATGACTTCCATGAATGAGATTTTGAATTAAAAGAATTCCTGGTGAAAAGAGACTTCCATAGGTGTCGTTATGCTCAAGGCAACATGGGAATGAGTCAAAAATATGAATCTTGGAGAGAGTGGAGTTTATTGACAAGGACAACCACCAGCAAAACAATTTTAAGTCATGACCTAATGGAATAATGAAAAAATTATTTAGTATGAGACACCTGAGATGCACATGAAAATGTGTTTTGATCCCTGGTGGAAGTATGAAAAGACTGACAGTAACAGAAGGGTGAAGATGAGGAAAATAAGCCCAAAATGAATTCTTTTAAGAGCATCAAGGTGATTTTGAGGAGACCAACTGAGGGATAGTGAAAGAGGTTTTATGAGGACAATGAAGGCAGTGAGATTCCTAAATATAGCTGATAGGTAAAGAATGCTATCTTTAGTTGATTGTAATAAATACATAGTCACCTAGTGAATCTATAGAATACAGGAGGATAAAACAACCAAGTTTATAGGGACATTTTGATATAGACTGACGGGGGCTGAAGGTCGACCGTTATATTCTCAAAGCATGATGTCATATGGTTTTATTTCAGGTGATCCCAACTTCTTCCAAATGGATTTGGCCATGATGCATGTAGATAATCCTTCATTAATGATGCATTGGTGTATGGTGATATTTTGGACTGACACCAGTATTTGGAAGGCAATCAGGGAAGGAAGCCTGGGGTCAAAAGCCATTAGGCATGAATCTAAAGGGTCGATGGTGCTTGATGCAGAAAGTATGGATTTTCATTGTTTTGGGCATGATTGTAGGAATTTTAAGGCTGACATGGCAATGGGTGATTGTGATAAATCATCCACTATGTTGTAGTTATGGGCATATTTTGAGTGGATTCCTATGTGCATGGTTGGCCCCTTGACCATTTTCTGAAGGGGATCTATAAGTACTTTTGATATGGTTAACGGTGTAGTAGGTGCAGTCGTGCTCGTACCTGATGGGTTAGTGTCCAGAGGGGTGTCATAGTTCCTATTCCTTTTCTGAAAGAAAAATTATTTTCAAATCATGTAAATTTTGTGGATGCCGCTCCCGTTATTGTTTTGAGGTGGTTCTTTTTGTTGGCTGTTAACTACTCCTTGGTAGGGGAAAGTATCCTGCATTATAATATGTTGTTAGGTAGGTCCCCCTTGTCCATGGTTACCTTGAATTTTTTTCAGTTCAGGGAGTTTGGGACAGTGGTGAGTGTAATGGTCGTACTCACCACATATGGCACAAGAATTGTTTTTCCTTAGATTGGATCTCGTGTTTTGCCCTTGAGAGTTGTTGTTTGGTTTCTGGTTTTTATTTCAGTTGGGTTTTCCCCTAGACTAAGATCGTGGGTGGTGTTGCTGGTTATTGCCCCCCCTGTCTGGAGTCTTGATTTTGTTTATTCTTAAGCTTATTTTTCGCAATGTTCGTAGGATTGTTATGGTTTTCCTAGTCATAATGCTGGAACTGTTGAACTTGGGAAGGTTTTACTAAGTTCACCAATGTTTTGTTCTACGGTGGTGGATTTTGTGCTGAGAAACAAGAATATTGGTTTCCTTTTACCTGGTTGGTGTAAGGTTGTTGGAGGGGATCTCTTCCATCAACATTCCTAGGTGAGTACTGGGTCCCCTGCAAGGCACGGTACGAGCCTCCCTATTGTTAGTGATATGATGACACCCTATTCGTCATATTCTGAAAAGGTGTAGATTAACTTTGGTGGTAGCCAGGTTGCGTCATGTTCTGGGTATAATCATACAAATATCCTAGGTACTAGATATTGCTCCCTAGGTGAACTTGGGTCAATGACCCAATCAAGCTGTTTGCGGTATTCGATGCGCTTGGCAATTATTTATAAGTTTGTAGGCGCAGGGTGTTTGATAGGACATTGTAGATATATCCTGACTGGGTGTAGATGAGTTTGAGCTGTGGGGCCTTGCAAATGGAATCCTCCTCAGAGGTAGGTCCTTATGTCACCACGTCTTTTGAGATCTCCATTTTGATATTTTTCAAAGACAAGTTCAGTAAAAATCTATCGTCGAGTTTGGATTTGCACAAATTACGATGTTTCTGCCATTCATGGAGATGGTATGATATATGGATAGATGAATTTTTCCTAAAATGAGTCAGCAATTCCATCCCCAAATCATGGTGGATGGGTAGCTAAAAATAAGTGAGTAACATGGTAGCGAGGGCACTAAAGGTTCCATGTGCAGTAGAAGGCTGCTCAACATACCATTTCGCAGTGGGCCCAGTAAGGGTGCGTTGAAATAGACTCAGTCGAATAGTATCGTTAATAATACTATTGGACAAAAATCATAGGTGGATAGTCATAATATGATTTCCAAGGTCTTCCGCTTTCTTCCCTTCAAATTTTTGTATGCCCAAGGGGAACTTCGTGGGCATGGGAGGCCAATTAAGGCTATATACAATGGGGTAATTAGTTAGATTTGATAGATGTGGAAGGTTTAGTGATGCTAAAAAGGGTAAATCAGTATTGACTTCCATTGTGTACTTTGGAAACACAGGTGTCTAAGTGTAATGGTTTATGGAGGATGCGTGGGGAATATTACCCTGTGACGTACCCTGTTGTATGTTATAATAACTCCCCGAAGGGGTAGCACTCCTCTGCCCTTTGGGGGTTGTGGGAGGAGTTGAGTGTGGTGACCTTGCTAGGGTTTCCACTGGTGTCGTGTTGGGTGACCCTTGGGGGTTTCCAACCAAATATTCCCTGACAAAGGATGAACCGATAATGGTGATTGTGTGTCGACTTTGACCCCTAAATGGTGAAATAATTGGCACTCCTCCCTTTAATGGGGGGAGGTTTAAAAAACGCCTAGATCAACGAGGTGCCATTGGGTCCGTTATGGTGTTGACTAGCATAATCTTGGAAATATTTTTGGTTTACTAAGAGAAGGAATATTATTATCAAATAAAATATGATCACATGCATAAAAAAAAGCGAAAAAATAAGAGGTAATTTTTCCTTTAGATTAACACTATGTGATAAAGCAAGAAAAAATATGGTTTGGTTGTTTTGCATATGATACTCAAAAGCCTAAATAGACCTAATTGTCCTTACACTCTCAAATGTAACTAGGCCTTACAAAGATGTCTTCTGATGGGTACTGGGGCTAACGTCCTGAAATAACTGGTGACGCCTTCCAGTAGCTAAAGAATCGACCAAGGTAATGGTAAGAGGATATAGTGTTGCATGCACTATCACCTATAAGGAAGGATGCCCTAGTTTTGGCCACTAAAGTATCATCATCCCATGTGAGCGATCGAGTCTTGAGCTTCTTGGTATTAAACTACTAGTATTGAGCACTAGATAGGTCAGGTAGCCCCAAAAATTACCCCATGGACTGGGCCTGATCTTAACCCCCTTTGAAATGGGTCTCTGGTAACGCTCGGGTATTTGTTCCATGGGCTGATATATGGATCTTAAGCTCCCTAACAAGTCAACATATATGTTTCAAAATTTAGAATGACCATGACGACTTATTGGATTCCTACCCTCGATGCTCCTAACCTGAAATATAATTTATTTTGTGCCCCCTGTGGGGAGAATTTAGTGAGTTCGGTTAGTGATTATTTTTAGAGAGTCTCAATTTTCTTAGGGTGTTCCTTGGTGAAGTAACTGTAAGAAGAGGACAAAGGTCCCAACACACTGGGTGCATTTTTGTCAAATGCTTATCGATTCTTCATGTGTGCTTTGGAGTATACAATCACAAGTGTTATGAGATGTGGATATGTGCTGATCCTTTACAATCCTTTTTCTAATTTCGCTATGTGTGATCATTCCTTGTAAAAATAAATGATGTGCGGATTATGGACCGCTTACACCTTGCCTAGTTAGAATAAGTTTTTCACTATAGGGAGATGGAAGTTTCTCTTAAGAAAGTGTTCATATGCATACCTAGGCTCATCGTGAGGTGCAAGGGTGGCAGAGATTACTTACTTTCTTTTCGATAGTTTGGTCTTGGTCTCGATTCCTAATGCAAAAATTGAAAAACAAGAATTAGCTAAATATGTGTGGATGTATGGGCTACTTAATTTTTTTCTAATTACTCTATGTGTTCTATATATTTTAATAGAAAATTTATTGTTCATACAATATATGTGGATTGAAGTCCACTTACTTTCCGCTACTTAAACTATGTGTGATTTGCAATAATAAAAAACTAAAATTAAAACTACTTAGTTGCTATGATAAACACTAGAAAATAAGTGTCCTAACTAGTCATGAAATACTGGAGCACAGTGATGGAAAATTTCTTATGGGTTTCCAACAGCTTACAACTGCAAAAAATTGAGAAAAACAAGTGAAAATTGGGCTTACTACCTACCGCGCGACTTATCTTCCCATAGGCATGAAGACCGTGCATCTGTATAAACATAATGCACGCGGATGGTAGGGACTGAAAAAATCCACCTTCTTTTAGACAAATTTGTCACTGAGGGTGACTGAAAAGTGCTGAGAGGAAGCATGAGTGGTTTTACAGCAAGTCTGAGTAGGAGAGAGGACCTGCATGAACAACTATTAACTCAAAAGAAAGAATCTAGTGGAGTCACCATTATTGTTGTAGTGTATTTGGCACACGGGCAGACGAAATACATTGTGCTTAATAGGGAGGTTTCTTTCCTACAAGAAAGTCATAGGTAAAATTGGTTTGTCAAACGTTAGTGGAACAAGTTCAACATGTAATGAACTAAGTTAAATGGAAACATAACATTCTACATAAAGTAAGAAACAAAAAAAAAACAAAACAACATGCATAAGAAACACACTCAATAGAGAAAACACACTAATAACTCAACAATGGAGAGCTCTCTCCCTTTATTAGGTGCTGGTGGTAGTAGAAGATATAATTCTAAATCTCTTGTAGTGGGTCCTTCGAGTTATGGAGATCCAATATCCAAGACAAGGGGGTCTCTTACCCTCAAGTTTTTAGCAAGCCTCGCTTCCCTCTCAAAGGATGGTAGATAGATAGACACATGGTGAAATATTATCTCTTATATTGAGGTGTTGGATGCCCAACAACTGAATCCTTCCAATCCTCTTTCTATTGGACAACACAAGCTGGTTTGCTAAGGAGAAATTTGGCCAACTTAACAATGTGTCTCCCATTTCTCTTCCCATGGCTGGATTTTATAGACAAATTTGAAATATTCCCTGCCTCTATTGGTATGAAATGGATGTTGACACAAGAGTGGGGATATGATTCCTTTGTGTGCTACACCAAATCCTCAAGGTGGATCCACGACGATTTTACTTGGTTAGCTCGAGTGAGAATATTTTTCTCCAAGTGTGCAAAGGGGTCCCGGATGGTGACAATCCACATCCTTAGGAACGTGTGGCTATTTGAGGGATAGTCATGATGGTCTTCACGGATATCAAAGAAAAATCTGCAATGATATTCCAGGGCTAGTGCTTCCTATGCGCAGTCAAAAATTTTCCCGTTGACCTTAGGAAAAGTTAAAATTTTCGGCTCCTGTAATGTATTTCTTCCCTATAAATCTTTATTTGTACCTTCTTCTTGTCATTTTCTAATGTCTTTTGTTTGTACAATTTTTCAGTGTTAACACATAGGATCGTCATAAGGATGTAAGGTAAGCAAGGGCTTCTCCCTTTCTTTAGTAACGCCCAGTCCTGGTCCCGATAATAATTGAAAAATTAAATGATTTGGTTAGTAAAAATAATGTGTGTATTTAGTGCCACTTAATTTCCTCCTAATTAAGCTAAGTGTGATGATTTATAGTGAGCAAAAAAATATAGAAAATATTTGTGGATTAGGGCCACTTACTTTCCCCTTGTTAAGCTATGTGAGTTACAAAGTTTTCAATACTAAAAATTAGCAATTTCCCTACTAAAAATGGTCATCAAAGAAATTTAGTGGCATATCTAAACTATAAAGATTTGTGGGAGTGTAAGCATGTCACTAAGGCTGCCACAACACTTTGGAAAGAGGAATTACAATGAAATTTTTTCCTCTTTATGTGTCACGTAGGTTATGTTCTATAGAGGCGTGTGACCCACATGTCTGTCTGTGGGAAAAACTGAGTCTGGCTCGAAAAAACGACTAGAGGTATTTTTCGGGTCGCAAACAAGTTCTAGGGAGGCCTGCACCAGTCTAGAAAAATTATGGAAGAAAAAATAGTGAAAATTAATAGGATAAGGACATGAAAACAACCAATTAGACTAAACAAGGTAAGCAAGTGGAGTTTCCATTTTGCATTTCTATGTTTGTTTGACTAAGGGTCCCAAAAACACCTTCCTTGTAGCTTTTTGTTTCCTACAAGGAGCATACAAATAATTGGATAATGTTAGTGTTGAAACAAGAACCAACATATAATTGAATATATTGGAAGCAATGCATACGAAATATTAGAATAATACTAAATAAAACAACATGAAACAAGATTAATGAAGAAAAAACACATCAAAAAAGGTATAGGAACAAAATCATCTTTATTGATGGCTAGTGGTAGAAGAGCTAAAAATAAGATATCAAGACACTTGAAGAGGATTTGTTGAGAAATGTTACTCAATAACTCTATGCAATGATTTCCATTCTTCAATCTTATTTACAAACTCCTTCTCTCTCAAAGAAGAAAATATAACTCTCAATAGTGGTGGAATCCTCTCAACAATGGAATGCATGATTGCTTGGGAGAAATCTTGTCATCATAAAAATGCACAAAACTTTTCTTCTTCTTAGTATTCCAATGCCCTATATATATAGAATTTGAACTCTTATTTCCCTCCTTTGGCTCAACAATGAGAAAATGACTTGAGATAAGGAAAAAAGGATTCCTTTAAGGGTTGCATATCACCAAATTAGCTCGAAACTAGTTGTCCTTGAGAAGTACTTGTCAGGGAAACTCATATCAAGTTGTGTGGAGTGAAACCATACTACTGACTGGGCTTGGGGAAACCCTTGCGAATATTGAAGGAAAATTCACAAGGTATTTATTTTTTTCTTTGGAGCACCCACGCGAGTTGATATTTTTTATTGGGCTTTGGAAAACCTTTTGTTTTTTAAATTTTTATTTTCATGATGTTTCCAGTTGGAAAAGATTCACCTGTACATGTTGTTATCTAACTCTAGGTGTCATCTTACCTTTACAAATGTGTGAGTGATTTTTCTATATTAACAGATAATGAGGCTGCTATGAAATCAACTCACAAAATAGAAGAAAAGACAGATCAACGAATTATAAATCAGCCACTTTGAGTGGGAAACCTTATTTACATTACATAAATGAACAATTCTTGGATTATTCAAATGATAAAACCTCCTTTCTATATACAGGAGTCCACGAGGTCACAATATAATCCTAGCTGACCTAACAATAATAATGTAAGGGCACAAAAATAACAATAGTGGGCTATTATCGGGCACAATAATAACAATATGGGGACTATAGGGGTACATTAGTTTAGTCAATTTAGCGTCCTAAATTTCTAACATAAATTATCGACCAAGGCTAGTAAACAGATGAAGTGTGGTGCACTATATGTGCTTAAGAAACCTACTTCTTACTTCGTTGTGTTTGTATTTTTTATTTTTTTTGGGGGTTTTGTTTTTTTAGTCCTTAGTATGCTATTCTAGGATACTTAGAAAAGTGATAATGAATCTAATTAAAAAGGAATAAAAGGAAGTTTTATGAAACTAAGTTAGTTTATGGATTAGTTCTAAGACCTAATTTTGAAAAAGAAGGTAAAGCAAGTACTTCATTTAGTGATTAAACCTAATCCATGGATCTATGACTCAATTGAGATTTGAAGACAAAATGAAAGAAGGGAATTCAGTTATTAGGTCGAAACCCTATGAGATGAAATCAATTGTTTTTACCTTAGGTTCTAAAGTCTAAAACATAAAACAGAGAATGCTATTGAAATTTATCTAAGATGCTTTAGTTACTCCATTTACCTAATATGTAGAGAGTGACCCCTTTGTGGTAATGTTTCTAAGCAACCATTACATCTTTATAAATAATTAAAATAACTCAAACATTGCATTGAATCTAATCATTTAATCATCCTTGCAAAGTATATTTAGAATAGTCTCTTTGATGATGACCTTTAAGAATATTGTTTTGTTGCAATGAAATGAGGATCTTCTAACTAGAACCAACTAAGTGAATAATTAACTTATCAGTCTCATCCAAATATGAAGCTTGTGACCCCTTGGTATGGCTTCGGATAAATCAATTACACCCTTAATTCTTAGCAAGAAAATGACAAGAAATGAAATGTATTCTAAAACTTAACTAAATGAGAAATTGACTTGTCAATCTCATCAAATTATGAAGCTTGTGACCCCTTGGTATGGCCTCGGAGAAATCAATTACACCCTTAGTTCTTAGCAAGCAAATGACAAGAAATGAAATGCATTCAACCACTGCACTTATAAAGCATTTAACCATTCAATTTAAGATTTGGTAAATAGAAAAAAATGGATTTCATAAATGCTTAATTAGACACAGCAATTGACAAAAGATAAAACCAGTAAACTAAGAAACCATGTTTCTCAACACTTCAATATTTATTCCAATCCTGAAGACAGAGTTACCTATCTCCTTGAAACGTTTTGGAAGGAAAATCCTCATATTTGCATTTAAGCTATTTGAAAACTGGAATTAAAGCATGAACAAAAATTGCTAAACAGAATTGAATAAATCTATCTAAAAAGCATAATAAAAACCTCCTTTAGAAGCAGGGGCCCTCTGCTACTAAGTTTTTCGACTCCTAGCTTGTCAGAAGTACAATCAAACCAACATTTGATGATTGAACTTCTTCATTTATAAACTCACAACTCTACATCCCATTCCATCTCAAGCCTTGTTACAAAACATTCTATAATCCTTTCTCTTCTTCTCCTATTTTTCACTCTCCCCTTGATAGGAGAAATCTTCCTCTATTTATAAAAAAATATGAGAAGTTATCTCATTAATGAGAGTCCATGAATCTCTCCCTCTATCTCTATAGTTTCAATCAAAATAGGAAATGATAAGACACATGTATTTTTAGAGTTTCAATACAAATAAGAAATGATACACATATCTTCTTAGAGTTTCAATACAAAAAGGAAATGAGACACATATCCTCATGATCCCATGATCTTCTCCACTAAAATTAGAATTTGGTTTTGGGAGGCCACATAAAGGTCTTTTAGAAGCTTCTTTTTGACCTACACATGCCATAAATCTCTTCCCACTTGTTAGGTATAAGCATATGTGTTGGGCCATAATTGTGAATTACGGATAAATAATGCTTCCCTAGATAGGTCCTAGTCTAGAAAAAAAGGTGAAAGACTATACGACTATTGCTCCTAACTCAGAACAGATACATAGAGAGGAATGGAGGCTTACTTGTTCAGTCGCTTCCAAATGGCTCCTTCTGTCGCTTCTGTTGCAACTTCAAATTCAAGCGGTTTGTGAGCTGAATGCTTCCTGCAAGAAAGAACACTGAAACAACAAAAGATGAAATAATATAGATATCTATTCAAGCTAGTTAGCTAAATCAGTAAAGCATAAACCATATACATCAACCAAGATCTTTCAATATGGAAAATCAAAACCAATACAGATGCATATAGGGAAAAATAAGGAGTACTCTTTATTGATGATAAAAGGAGAGGTTAAAACCTAGTGAATGATTTGAAGTGACCTTCCAACAACATTCCCAACCCTCATCACATTATAAATCTCTCCATCAGCAACTTCACAAATCTAGCTCTCAATTGAAAATCCTCCAGCATTTCTCTACTCAAATTCTTCCTTCTCAAGCACTTAGATCTGTGCTCAATTTAGAGATGAACTGTAGGTTGTTTTGAAATCAATAACTTTCCAAAAATAGGCAAGAAATTTTTCCAATCATGTATATGTCAAATGGACACTTGGATCTAAAGCTTGACACATGTGAACTCTTCTAGAAGGCACTAGCCAAGTTGAGATTCCGGACCAATGAGAATTTCGCTCCCAATATGACCAACACACTAGTGAATGTTTCGAAATTCTTTGCAGAGCAAACTTGCATGGGGCTACCTGCATATGCAACACACTTAGGCCCCTTAGAGCCTGCATTGGTGAGCTCTCATATGCTATATAATAAGCTTCAAACCATGGAAAACTTTTCTTGATGAAATCTTGCTTGATTTGTCTTGTTTCTTGTCTCAGGGAATGTAGCAAATGAAATGATAGGGAATGATAGACCCTTGATCATTGAATCAGGAGATTATGCCCAGTTAGCCAAGTCATTGGGAATGGTGCCCAAATTGACCTATAACAATTTCCCCCTAAAGCATGAGATCCAAATAATAAGAACATTTGATTGAGATGCTTTACACTGTGATGAGTCTGGAAATGAAGCGGAGTGGTCACCTGCATCAATCTTACAATAAATTACATCATGATATATCCTCTTTTGATCATAATTGCTGAGGGTAGGCACTCCCATATTTAACACATAAAACAATCTAATAACATGTACATAATTCAGAAAGTCGTCTACATTGGAATGTTGCCCAGATGCAGACATGCCTACAGATATAGGCCCATGTTTAGATGACAATCTGTATGCAAAGTCACCATATAGATAATGTGTACAATAATTTTGAAATCGCCGCTCGGATGGATGAAACTAGATCTAGGGTCTTCTTATCTCGTTCACTCGATCATTCGGATACAAGTCTATCCATGTGAATATATGATTTGTTGTCGAACATGGAAAGACATTGTTTGATTACCAACCAATGATGTGAGCCGTTAACAAATGCGAGAGAACCACCATTAATGTAAATGGCCCTTAAGGTACTGCAGTACATTTTGTAAGGTGTGAATAGATGATTTGATGTTGAATGCCAAACAAAATCTTTCGGTCAAAGGTTCGGAAGCGAGGATCTTGTCAATGCTGTAACAAGCCTCATGGTACTGGAATCTGATGTTTCTAAGTGAACTTCCTGGATATTGATTTTTCATTGACAAGAAGTCACCTTATTGCAAAACTAGAGTTACTGATTTCGGAGACAAGGGTATGACTTGATATAGCAATTTTTAGGGATGATGGTCACGAAAATGAAGGTTTATGAGTACTGTAGAAGGATGAGTTTTTTTGTCACTGGATGAATTCTCTTGAACATATTGGCAACACTGTGATGAGTTGGTAGCATTGACCTAAAACTAAAGTGAAGGTATGATGAACCATAGGTATGAATGAATTGTCAAGATGATTACCCAACCCAAACATTGACGGACATGGAGTGAAATAAGTGTCATGTTCAAGAGCGACTTGCTACCAAAAAGAAGGTTTGCTTACTTTTCCCAAATTTTCCCCGGTCATTTGTTGACCAGTACCTCTTTATTTTTTAACAAGCTTGAGGAGGATAACATTTTCTTGATCTATAATTCAACCCTTAGGGAAAATAAAGTATATTTATTTAATAATTTAACGAGTGTAGCGATGAATGAAACTTGATCTTGCCATGATTGACAAGCCCATAACTATTTTATGTTTTAACGAGCTTAACGACATTGATAGCCCGATCCCTTTTCATATTTATAGAGTCTGAAAAAGAGGAAAAAAGATAACTCCAAAAGTACTTTTTCGTAAATTTGTCACTCAGATCCGAAAAAGTGTAAAATAATATCTGAGAGAACCTCTTTGGTCATGTTTAACCAAGGTATTCCTTTTTCATAAATAATATATCTCAGTCCGGAAAAGGGTTAAACTTATACTGAGTAGATATCGATTCATTTACTTTCACGAGCTCGAAAAGACAAGTGCTCAGAAATATTTTCACATTATTGGAGTCTAAAAAGAGCTGAAAGAAGACTCCAGGGTTTCCTTTTTTGCTGTTATCGAAGCTTGAAAAAGAGATAAAAGTGCGTTTCAAATCCTTTTTCATTTTTAACAAAGCTTGAAAAATAAGGAGAAAAAGCATGCTTTGTGGTCAAGTCATTCTTAGAATAAATCTGCACGACTAAGCTGTTCATCAGTTGTATTTCCTGTTTAGAACAACATCAAATGGATTAAAAATACCTGTTTCATGATAAAAACATAATAAAACTATAGTCATAGTAATAAATTTAACTTGAAAACAATTAAATGACTATAAAAAGTAGTTTCACTATTCATTTTTACCATTCCATAGTTACCATTTGCATTTTGGAGCTCTGAACCTGTTTTTGCCCCTGAACTTCAATCGTTGATTGTGGTCATTTCTATGGACAGATTTCGTCTCCGTTTGATCTAGGTTAGTGCTATGAACCTCCTCTTCCCTTTAGTATTCATTTCATTTCCATTCTTTTCAAATTTTTAGGGTTTTGAGGCCCCTAGTTTAAATTATACCCAAAATGAGGGCAACGCACCCCTGAATGTCAAAACCTGTGTTGCATAATAGGTACAGTGAAGGGTATAAACATGTGAAACACACTGTCTCAGCCCAGGGAGTGCATTGGGTGCAGTTCAAGTTTTTGGTTTTCATGCTGTGTCCAAAATTTGCCTAGTTTTTTGTAATGATTGGAATCTAATGGATCTTATGGTTGATTTTCAGGTTTCCATCGGATTATAATGACGATTAAATGGAGGGAAAGAGAAAATGAAGAACAAGATATGATTTCCTTGAATGATCCGAGCACTGTAAGAGCCTTAAGAGATTGTGGAATACTTAAGTACTTCAAATTGTTAGGAATGAGGCAACAAATAGAACTCTTGGAGTTCTTAGTTTGAGCATGGGATCCGGCGATCGAGGCATTTCACATTAAGAATAAAGTGGTTCCCATAATAGTTGAGGATGTGTATTTTCTCATAGGTTTGTCGAGGAGAGGTTTTCCCATTTCTCTCACAGGGTCTACCATTGGAGGAAAGATAGTGAGGGATTATGTTATGTAGTATTGCTATCCAGGGGTAGAACCTAGCAAATATGGAAAAATAAACAGCCGGGATGTCAGGGATTTTCCTTTGAGAACCATCCTTTTCACGATTGCTAAAATTGTTGGCACTGTTACACTACATGTAGTGAATAGATCGTATATGCAGTATGTGCTAGAGCGCTTAGAGCCAACAATATTCAACTGGTATGAAGCTGTTCTATCTTAGATAAAGGAACAACTGAATAAAGCAAAGGGAGGAAGGAAGACAATTTTTAGTAATGGTTCAATCATTTTCTCCTTCACTTTGGAACGGATTCCACTAATGCAGCCACAACATGTAATATTGGATATTTCTAGTCCTAGAGATCCTCGAATGCAAAGATGGGTAGAACTCATGGGTCAGCATTCAGGCCAATCAACCATTGTGTTCTCGATTGCATTCTTTTCCTGGTTCCAGCGATAGATTGTTGCCATCGATGAGTATGCATACGTAGGTGTCGACTTCCAAGGAGATCCAGATCTAGTATTGCCAGAAGGTGCTCAGTGGG
The DNA here is from genome assembly GCA_034641835.2 of Pinus albicaulis. Classification (NCBI taxonomy): domain Eukaryota; kingdom Viridiplantae; phylum Streptophyta; class Pinopsida; order Pinales; family Pinaceae; genus Pinus; species Pinus albicaulis. The sequence goes on from CM076570.1 coordinate 60,373,728, forward strand.
GTGCAATAGGTAAGAATGATTCGACCATGTTTTTTTATTTTTATAAGGTTAATACAATGTTTTTGTGTTTTTATTTCTTTCCAAGACTAAACTAAATTTTTGATGTAATGCAGATATTGGTCGTGTTCAACCAGTAGAGGAACCAGAGCGTGAAGTATATGCGCCAGCAGAGAGGGCTGTTGGGAGAGCAGTCCTTCAGGACCTTGATATGGCTAAGACTCTGGCTGAGCTTCAACAACACATAGAGGGGTTGACCTTCGGGATTCCATATTGATGGATCGAAGAACTTCCCATGTGACTACAACAACACACTATTGGGGTTCCTAACAGTTGGATGCGGTTTCTCTGTAGGATTTCTATATCTATAGCATGTTACCATGAGCACCACTAATTTACTTATGAAATTTTGCATACATTTTGAGGTTAGATGACCAATGTGTCTTGGGCACAAATTTTGTAAAAACCAATAACTATATATCTATATGATTTCAGAGTTTTTCTTATGTTTAATGGGCAATCCTATTCAATGATGTGAATGTTTTCTTTACCTATGTCGCAAATGTCTGTCTAAAACTTGATTAGCTAATGAATCAGTTAAAGTGTTCAAATTTATGGAAATATGTTGATATTGAATGAAATCAAAATGTCTCTCCAAAATTCAAACTCTTAGGAACAATATAAGAAGTGTTGGATTTATAAAAGTATAAATACTAGTAAGTTGTAGTACCACAAGTTGCAAGTCTAACCCTATGATTATGCAGTTAATACCAAATGAAATGGAATCAGAGAGAAGTTCGATCAACTCGCTATACTCAGTGATATTGTTAGATGATATACCAATACAAATCCCTTGAAAACTCACTAACTCGTCGTTCTGAGTGAGAATGGCCCACACTACAGAGGATAGATTTTGAGTACTACGACTAGCACCATCAGCATATCAACAAATGGTTCCGAAGATTCAGTCATCTGCGATGAAATATAAAGCGGATTACTAACATCAAGAAAAATCTAAAAACAAATTAAGATAGTGAATGCAAATCAACAACATATAAACAATATAATACAAAAAATTACTATGCTCATGATTAAGCATAGTAACATTTCAAATACAACCCATTTCTAGGTTGTGCCAATGGAATTCCATCGTAATCAACTAACTCATAGGCGCCCTTAGCAAGAACTCTTTTGAAAATATAGGGGCCATGCCATAATGGCTCGAATTTCCTTGTACCTTATACATCATCTTCTTGATCATAAAGAAGGACCAAGTCGCCCTCTGAGTAGATGTGAGGTTGGACATTTTTGTCATATTATGCCTTTATACATCTCTTATGCGCTTCACTGACCAATTGGTCTTCACGACGTGTTTCATCTAGATGGATGAGGTTAAGGAGACACACTTATTCTTCTAAGGTGTTAGGTAACAAGTCTATTGCAATTTTTAACGATGATATTTCACATTGGATTGGTAAGATATCTTCTAGAACATACACCAATTGAAAAATAGTAAATCCAGTTGTGTTTCTTACCGAGGTTCGAGACACCCACAAAGAGAAGTACAGGATCAAGTGCCAGTTCCTTTTACGAACTCCTATCATTCGTTGAAGCATTCGTTTAAGAATTTTGTTAATAGCCTCAACTTTTCCATTTGATTGTGGATAATAAGGAGTAGAATTATCATGCGACAATCCTAACTTGGCAGTAATTTCAGACATCATATGGTTGCGAAAATGCTTCCCATGATCCGTAACTATAGCCTTTGGGACCCCAAACTATGCAATAACATGGTTGAAGAAAAAAAATGTAGAAGTTTGTCCTGTATTGTTGAATGTAGGCATCGCTTCAGCCCATTTGGTAAAATAGTCGATCGCGACAATAATATAACCATGCCCCCCAGATAAAGGAGGGTTACAGGCCATGAAGTCAATACCCCATTTCATAAGTGGTCTAGCATAGACAACATAATGCATTGGCGCTAGCGGTTTGTGGATTTTATGGTAAAAAATATGGCATGCATGACAAATTCTGACTGTGAGGATGCAATCTCGAAAAATAGTAGGCAAAAAGTAACTGGTGCGGAGTATCTTCTGCGCGATAGCATATCTAGATAAATTTCCACCACAAGCCCTAGCATGAAAATCATTTAAAAATTTTCGGCCTCCTCATGAGTGAGGAACCTCCTTAAAATGGTATCGGCACCACGATGATAAAGTGTATCGCTGACAATCAGATAATATTTGGCTTGGTATCGAATACATTGCTGATCATAGCGAGAGGTATTAGGTTGAAAAGTTAAATGATGAAATATCCATACCAGGGATCAGATGATCCGATCAGAAACAAAGACTCGTCTGGAATAGATGGTTCTGAAGTAGTATCAATACTATCAGAGGGAAGGTCATAGAGAAGCTCAGCCAAAACTAAAGGCTTCTTTGACTTGGATTTGATGAATTCAAAATCAAATTCCTGCAAAATGACAATCCATTTTGAATATTTTCCCCCCAACAATTGACATGATAAGATGTAAGTAATGGGGTTGCAATCTGAAACTATTGTTGTTTTTCGGAGCAGGATATGATGGAAAAATCTTTGGACAACTTGAACAGTTGCCAAGGCAAGCTTTTCCACGTACGAGTACTTAACTTCCGTATCATTGAGATTACGACTCAAATAATAGATCATATGTTAAATTCCATCTTCTACTTGAACCAAAACCATAGCGATGGTCATTTCAGTCGCGACGATATATAGGAAATAATCATTTTGATAATTAGGAGGATACATTAATGACGCTCGAACAAGATGGTCCTTGAAAACATCAAAAGAAGCTTGCGCAACTTGGTCCCAATGGAAGAGAACCCCCTTTTTCAATAATTGAGTAAATCCTTTAGCCATTTAGGTGTAGTTTGGAATGAACCTTCTCAAGAAGTTAGCCTTTCCTTGAAGTTTCTATATCTGAAGTAAGTTTGATGGTGCAGGCAAATCAAGAATGGCCTATACCTTCAGTGGGTCTATTCGAATTCCTTCTTTTGAGACTACGAATTCGAGAAATTGACCAGAACCAACAAAAAACACACATTTGTGTGGATTGAGGCGTATCTTGTAGTGTCGACAGCTTAAGAAAATGGCTCCCAAATGCATCGGGTGATCAGTGTGATTTCATGAATGCATTGGTAAATCATCTAGATATGGTTGAACAATGTGCTTGATGTCATTGAAAGCATAATCCATTGCTCTCTGAAAAGTTACCCCATCATTCTTTAAACCAAATGGAAGTTTCCTATATGTGAATGTGCCCCAGGGACAGATGAATGTTGTCTTATGTTGGTGATCTAGGCAGATATTGATTTGATTGTAGCCGGAAAATATATCCATGAATGAGAATATTTCGCATCCAGCACAACCATCAATAATCTGGTCGACAAAGGGAGTAGGATAGTTGTCTTTTGGACATGCCTGATTGAAATCTCGATAATCGATGCACACTCTAATGGCTCCTTGTTTTTTCATAACAGAAACGATATTGGAAACCCACTCAGTTAGTGGAACAGGGTAAATGAAACTAGCATGCAAAATTTTTTCAGCTTCTGTTTTAATGGCAATGACTTTCTTTAGATGAAAAGGATGAAGCCGTTGATGCACCAATTTGACATCAGGATACATATTAATAATGTGTTCAACCATACTAGTATCTATGCTTGGAATTTCCTCATAAGACCAAGCAAATACGTCACGAAATTCACGAAAAAGAGAGTGATATGAATCAAGTTCCGATGGAGAATAAGATACACCAACATGAATATTTTCTACAATGCCAGGTTTGGTCTAAATATCAATAGAAATCGTTTCTTCGATATTAGATAAATTTAGCTCAGAGTCAATTGCATTAATCGGTAAAGAATTCAAAAAGAAAGTTTTGATGGATGGGTGATATAGTTCACTGAGATTATTTTCTTCATAATTAGGAAGATGGGAACGATGATGATAATATTCCCATGGTTCTCCTTCTGACATCTTAGCTTCCAAAATATTTTCATCTGTCAAAAATTTTAAGGAAAATGGATCAGATGGAGTACCAAAATCTAATGAACGATCAACCCAAATACGCGGCGACGCTGATTTTGGATTTTCCGCCCAAGCCAAATAGATTGATTGCTATGCCAGCTCAATAGGGCTGGGCGGTAAAACATCATCCAACGTAGAAATATCAGAATCACTCATACTCTTCGTTAAGCCAGATAGAGTGGAAGAGATCATGTAGCAGGTCTCTATGCTTGCAATTTCTGCCGATGTCGCAGACAGCGGTAATGCAAAGGTTCCCATAAGAGTGGAATCCTTTAAGAGTCCTACACCAATGTTTTGAATTTATAGTTGTGGTAAGTGAACAAACGGAATGCTTCCAGTTACCTGCAAAGCAGAGGAAAAAAAGGATAATTGATTAATGACTGTGATTGTACCTTTATGTGGAAAGGCAATCATTCTAAAGTATGTAGAAACAATGGCAGTCATTGCATATACCCATGGTATTCCGAGTAAAATATTATAGTCAATGGGTCTGTCAACAACCTAGACATCAATACTTATTGTTTTTCCCCCTAATTCAACTTGCAGGTTATTGATAATACCACAAGGTTTATATGTTCTTCCATCAAAAGCCTTCAACTTCGTTGATGATTGCGATAATCGCGGTGAGCCAAGTGAATTCCAACAGTTTAGAGACATAATTCACGTAGATTATCCCTCATCAATAATAGTGCAATGAACAAGGTGATTGAGAACATTTACTTATATGGAGAATGCCAATTCTACTGGTAATTGCGGCACATAGGCCGTATGATTAAAGACGACAAGATTAGAATCAGTCAGATCAATTCCACCAATGGCCGTCAATAAAGCCTGCTTCTGGGAGGGAAAATTTTGTAATACCTCAAGAGAAGACATAGTTGAAGGGGATTGAGCCAAATCTTCAACTATATTATAATTTTGTGCAGCTCTTTCTCAAGTATTATATGTTGATTTATGAATTACTCCCTTTGGTGGCTTAAATGTCAATTCAGGAATAATAGTAAGTGGTCCTGATTCATTAGATGGATTCGTTGTCGAGGTAGTTGTAGAAATTTTCTGAATAATAATTAATTATCCACCGAGACTATCCTGATCACATACAATTCGAATTCATATGCAACACATAATCTCTTCCACTCAGATCATCAAACATGTGGAAATAAAATCAAGCGATAACACATCAAATCATCATACACATTAACACAGTATGTATGGGGAAAGCTTATAGCTGAAAACCCCGCAGCTATTGTGTATATTATAATGGAGAAATCAAGTAACAAACTCGGTACAATACTCCTCACAAGTACTCAGTACTTTCTCATGAAGTTACCCACAATCTAGCTCAGTTTTGAACAGGTTACTGGTTCAAAACTCACCGCCAATTGCCTTGCCTCTATTGTGCAATCCAGGCCTGTCTATATAGAGATCCAAGGTTCGAATCTCCTTGGCTTGACAGCACAATTGTCATGGAAAAATCCTCCAAGTGTGGTGCAAATCTCATGCACAACTGATGTCGCCACTGATAGCTAACTCCACCCTTTCATCTACCTCTTTCACTGGTCTCCACTGAACTGATCATGCACTATAGTGAACTGATGTGTTCTTGAGTTGAATAATGAGTTACTAATTAATGAATTAAATAATATTTAATTCACTCCCCTCATAACTAATTGATTAGCTAGTTAAACTAATCTCAACTAGTTCAACTAAAATAAACAGAACACAACTCCACTATCTGTCTCATTAACTCCACCAAACTTCTGCCACTGAAGTTCTAACTGAAGTCAACCATGCATGAGCTCAATACCCCATAAGAAAATCATATTTCCTTCTGGCAGTTGCATGTTCCACATCCGTAGCTCAAACTGAAGTGCTCCAAGAGAGTAAACTGCTGTTTAGAGTCCAAATATTATTAAGGGTAAATAATATTTGACTTCCATATTTTTAGGAGAGGCAATCTAAAAATAGCCTTCGACCTCTTCGACCTAAAAAATAGAGTCTCATCTATTTTTACCAACATGAACAATGCTCCAAGAATCTCAAACTGGAATCCCCGAACCATGCTCCATATGTCTAAAAATAGACTTTGCGCGAGAATTTGCCTGCGGGCCCACTTAGTGAAGGCGACTTCATTTCACTAAGCTCCATCATCTTGCTGCATTCTCAACACTCCCTCTCAGCAAGATATGGATTATCTGCAATCCCTATCCTGCCTCTGTGGAATTCGAACTTGCTCCTGGTGAGCGCCTTCGTCAGGATGTCGGCATCATGATCCTCCGTGGGAACATATGAAAGCATCATGATTCTCCGTTGAACACAATCTCTGATATGATGATACCAATCCATGAAGCCATGCCGCCTCAACTGATCCTCCTGTCTGTACCATGAACCATATCCTGATGTGCCTCTAATATAGCGCAATACATGCTTGCCTGCCTTCCAAAAGAGCTTGGTAGGCTTAACCATAGCTTGCGAAAGCTGGTTAACTGCATAGCATATATCGGGTCATGTATTGACCAGATACATAAGCGACCCCACCAATTGTCGATAGGCAGTGGCATCCACTACCTCCGTTGAAGTAGCATCCTCCTTACTCCAACCACCAGGAAGACGAGTGTCAACAAGCTTGCAGCCTTGCATGTTGAACCTCTCCAGAATCTCCCGGGCATACTTGCCCTGAGAAACAAACAGTCCTCCGCTGCACTGCCAAATCTCCAATCCCAGTAAATAGTGAAGGATTCCCAAGTCCTTCATCTCAAACTCTCGTGCAAGATCCTCCTTGCATGAAAGTATCAACTGCTCATCGCCAGTCAAAATCAGATCATCTACATACAGTACGATGATCAACAGCTTCCCCTCCACCACAATCTGGTACAGGTTTGGATCCCCCTCACTCTTGGAGAATCCAAGCCCGGTGAAGTAGCTGTCTATCCGAGTGTACCAAGCACGAGGTGCTTGCTTCAGCCCGTACAATGCTCTCTTGAGTCGGCACACATGCGACTCACTGCTGAAGATCTCGAAACCTTTAGGCTGCTCTATGTACACTTCCTCCTCAATAACTCCGTTGAGGAACGCAGTCTTCACGTCCATCTGATGAATGTGCCACCCCATCTGCGCTGAGAGAGCAAGGATCGTCTGTATGGAAGAGTACCTTGCGACAGGTGCAAAAGTCTCCTCATAATCGATCCCCTCGATCTGTGAAAAGCCACGGGCGACAAATCTCGCCTTGTAATTCTCCACACTCCCGTCAGCCGCCTGCTTGACTTTGTAGATCCATCGCGAACCCACCACTGATTTCCCCACCGGTCTTGGGACAATCTCCCATGCACTGTTCCTGACGATCAAATCATATTCTTCGATCATGGCATCAAACCATGCGGGTTCCTCCACAGCTTCCTCAAAAGAGGATGGCTCCATCACAACACATTGACTCACAAGAGCCATGTATCTAGTGTACCGATCCGGTGACTATCTCTGTCTGCGCTGTGCTGTAGGTGGTCCTACAACCTTCTCTGCATCCCGAGCCAGTCGCTCAGCTTCTGTAGTGCGCATGCACCCTCTGATGGTTGGTGCTGCCTGGGTGGTTTCTTCCAATACCTAAATCTCCTCTTGTGGCTGATCCACATCTGGAAGCTCCTCCTTAGGAACTAACAGCTCCTCATCTGCATAAAAGTGTAGCTCCCTCTCAAGCGAACACTGCATGGCTTTCTCCTCCTGAAATTTTATATCCTGTTGCACAACAGTCTTGCGACTGTCTGAAAAATACACCCGGTAGTTGTGAGGTGTATCAGTGTACCCCACAAATATTCCAACCTTAGCAGTTGGATCCAGCTTCCTTCTCGCATCCTTTGTCACATGCATGTAGACAGGAGAACCAAAGATCCGCAAATGGGAAATATTAGGCCTCTTTCTAGAATAAGACTCCTCCGGTGTACTCATGCCAAGAACCTTGTGAGGACAACGGTTCTGCACATACACTGCTGTATTGCATGCCTCAGCCCACAAGTGAAGGGGTAGGCCCTGATCATGCAACATCGCCGGTGCAGCACCCACGATCGTTCTGTTCTTCCGCTCAGCCACCCCGTTCTGCTGTGGGTTATGGGGTGCGATGAGCTCTCTCCGAATCCCTTCTGCGCTGCAGAACTCCTTGAATTCGGCCGAGATGAATTCACCACCGTTATCACTCCTTAGAGCAATCACCTTCTTCCCCGACTCCTTCTCGACCAGTGCTTTAAACTCACAGGACTTCGCGAATGTATCGCTCTTCTTCGACATGAAGAAGATCCAGCACTTTCGAGAGAAATCATCAACAAAGATCACATAATACTTGTGCTTTGCTGTCGAAGCAACTGAGAAAGGACCACACACGTATGTGTGAACTCTCTCAAGGATCGTCGTGGCGCGACTATCCTTCTCGTGAAAGGTGGCTTTCACATACTTCCCTAAAGTACACCCCTTGCACTGATCTGACTGCGCAAGAGTGCCCTTAGGAAGCCCAGTAGAAATCTGCTGCAGGATCTTCAAAGCTCCATGGTGAAGGTGGCCAAATCTCCTGTGCCACAGTTCGCCCTCATCATCCCGGCTCACCACTTCTCCCGCCTTGCATGCCATTGCTGCGCAGCCATCTACCTGCAACTGATAAAGGTTCTTGGTTCGAACCCCTATCTTCCGGGTCTCTCCAGTAGTCTTACTGCGCAGGAAGGCTTTTCCTTCGCTGAAGACCAAATCATACCCCTTATCCTCCAACATCGCCACAGAGATCAAGTTCTTCTTCAATCCAGGTACATGCATGACATCCTTAAATACAAAGGGTTTACCAGACTCCCTCTGAAAGGATATGGTACCGATACCAGTCGCACTGTATCTACCATCATCGCCCATCTCGATGTGCACACCCAAATCTTTGTCCTCCAGATCTGAGAACAACTCCCGATCTCCCATCATATGAAATGATGCACCGCTGTCCAAGAACCACACCGATCCCATCACACTTGAAACCAAGCATGCAATCAGTGAAAAGTCAAGCTCGAACTGTGAAGCCAAAGCTTCTCCATCTGCAGATCTTCCAGCTTGCTTGTTCTTCTTCTTCTTTGGACAATTGGTAGCATAATGTCCGTGATCATGGCAGTGAAAACACTTCACTTTCGCCATATCCTGCTTCTTGCCCTTTGCACCAGAATGAGAGGTTTTCTTACCCTTCCCCTTCTTTGCTTTGGCAACCAAAGAGCAGTTTTCTTCATCAGCTCCCTTTGATGAAGATCCATCTCGAGTAGTCCTCCTTATCTCCTCCTGCATAAGATCCGCCCAAAGGCGCTCCCATCCTGGCAGCTTCTCCCGACCATTGAAACTATCTTGATATGAGTGCCAAGCCTTCGGAAGACAAAGGAGAGAAAGGTCAACCATGTCCTCGTCTTCGACAGTCACCCCCACACTTCCCAGCTCATCTCTGCACTGAGTGAACTTCGTGAGGTATTTGGCGATACTATCGCCCTTCTCCATCTTGATGTTCCAGAGCTTATCTTTGAGCACCAGCTTCCTTTGGTCGCTCTTACTCTGGAATAGATCCGTCAAAGCTTTTCACATTAAATATGGAGTAGCCTTTCCATGCAGGCTGGATACAATATGATCCTTGACGCCCTCCAACAGGATCCTTCGACACTTCGCCATCTTCTTTTTCCATGCATCGACTTCAGCTGCATCAGTGGGCTTTTGGACATCCATATCTACGAACTCCTTCAGACCATTATCTTCTAATACTACCTCCATGTGATCCTTCCATGCAACATAATTTGAACTGCCTTCAAGAGCATATTCGAGTCGCAAACCGTTGAAAGACATTTTCAACACTGGCACCAAGAAACAAAATTGCTGCAAAATTTCAAATTCCACCTCAAAGCTCAGCCGCTCTAGATCTGTGAGAACAAATTATTTCTAGCACAGAGATCAAATGCAAGGGGCATTTACCAGACCTTTCACTTTCCGAAGAAAGATGAATCCGGAGGCTACCTGGCCCGCATGCAGACTCTGTCTACCGAAATAAGTTTGTAATCACTGTGATAATCAATCTCTGCTTCAATAGCTCCGATACCATGTAGAAATTTTCTGAATAATAATTAATTATCCACCGAGACTATCCTGATCACATACAATTCGAATTCAATGCAACAAATAATCTCTTCCACTCAGATCATCAAACATGCGGAAATAAAATCAAGCGATAACACATCAAATCATTATACACATTAACATAGTATGTATGGGGAAAGCTTATAGCTGAAAACCCCGCAGCTATTTTTTATATTATAATAGAGAAATCAAGTAACAAACTCAGTGCAATACTCCTCACAAGTACTCAATACTGTCTCATACAGTTACTCACAATCTAGCTCAGTTTTGAACAGGTTACTGGTTCAAAACTCACCGCCAATTGCCTTGCCTCTATTGCGCAATCCAGGCCTGTCTATATAGAGATCCAAGGTTCAAATCTCCTTGTCTTGACTGCAAAATTGTCATGGACAAATCCTCCAAGTGTGGTGCAAATCTCATGCACAACTGATGTCGCCACTGATAGCTAACTCCACCCTTTCATCTACCTCTTTCACTGGTCTCCAATGAACTGATCATGCACTGTAGTGAACTGATGTGTTCTTGAGTTGAATAATGAGTTACTAATTAATGATTTAAATAATATTTAATTCACTCCACTCATAACTAATTGATTAGCTAGTTAAACTAATCTCAACTAGTTCAACTAAAATAAACAGAACACAACTCCACTATATGTCTCATTAACTCCTCCAAACTTCTGCCACTGAAGTCCAACTGAAGTCAACCATGCATGATGCCATCAAACCCTTGGGAACCACGTGATTCCTCTGTCAGATGCATGAGCCACTTCTGTAGCTCGAACTGAAGTGCTCCAAGAGAGTAAAATGAAGTTTATAGTCCAAATATTATTAAGGGTAAATAATATTTGACTTCCCTATTTTTAGGAGAGGCAGTCTAAAAATAGCCTTCGACCTCTTCGACCTAAAAAATAGAGTCTCATATATTTTTACCAACATGACCAATGCTCCAAGAATCTCAAACTGGAATCCCTGAACCATGCTCCATATGTCTAAAAATAGACATAGTCTAAAAATGGACTTTGCGCCAGAATTCGCCTGCGGGCCCACTTGGTGAAGGCGACTTCATTTCACCAAGCTCCATCATCTTGCTGCATTCTCAATAGTAGTAGGTTAATCAGTGGCCGGACTACCATAGTCTTTATTCCGTGTCGACACCAAAATATCTTGTGAAGGTTTTGTGGTGGATAACATTAACACTTGGGAACTAGGAGCTGGATCCATAGCAACCAAATTTGTGTCTGGATTTGGAAATGGGTTTGTCAACACAGCTAATGCATGAGAGGTCTTAATGATTTTTGAGACTTTAGCACAGTGAGGAAAATCCCTAACAAAGTGCTCCTCGTTGCAAAGTATGCATGGATAACTAGGTTTCCGTGGTCCAGATGGTTGATCAGATGATCTTTCCTGCGGGTTAGAAGTTTGATTTTTCTTTGATTTCCCTTTTTCTTACCTCCTGGTTGCTTGTCACTTTTGCCTTTGTCAAATGACATGGCATTAATTTTGGAAGTAGGAGCAGGATCAGATGCAGTAGTGTGGTGTGTGTTTGCAGTGCCTATAAAGCCGTCTCTGGCATGAGAGTCCTTTATTTGAGGAGGAACATTGAAATTAGATTGCAGCGCATTAGGAATTTTTTCATAAAGCGTGCCAGACTGAGTGTAAATCAAGTCTAAATATTGGGCATGAGCGATAACTTTATCTTCTGTGACGATGCCAATTTTAGCCACATCCTTAGTTATAGATGGTAATAGGGACTTAATGAACCATTCAGAAAGGAGCTGATAGGGAACAAATTTCTTAACCATTCGTCGACGACGACGCACCTCATGAATATGATTGGAAATTTGAGTAGCATTAGTCTGTTTGAAATTGGTCAAGAGTTCCAATCCAGTTTCGTATCTGATCGGTAACTGGAAATGTGTAATATTCCTAAATTAGCTTCAGCTAATTGGAACATTAATTTTGCCTTATTTATTTTGTATTTCATGATTAATGAATAAATTGTGAAGGAGGACATGTAAAAATCCTGAAAACTAAGAATAAATCAATGCCTATGTGAATAGAGACATATATGGGCTATTTAAATTATATCTTGCAGGTGTGAAAGGGGCTAAATCACAAGAGGGCATCTTAGACTGCGCAGTTCTAGAAGGAGCTTCTAAATGTGAAAGGGGCTAAACCAATGAAGTGGTTTAGGGTTTTGCCAAGACTATAATATTATAAAAGAAGGAGGAGAGCAACAAGCAAAGGTTGTTGAGGATATTTCGAATTTGAGGTTGCTTGGGCAACTCGAGTTCTCTTGGCTGTTTAGCCAAAGGGAAGAGGGTTTCCTGTTTAGGAACCCTCTCTCCTTCCATGGAGTAGCTCCTTGGAGGAGGTTGTGTTGCATTTCTCCACTATCCGGCATTTTGGCCAAGTTTTTTCTTGCATCTATAGCACAATCCTGTTTAGGGCTGAATTTTTTATGTGAGCTGCAGCAAGTGGAGATTAGATCTCTTCAGATCTAGGGAGTTCTAGCACCCCTTGTCACTAGGAAACTCATCTATCTCATTGATAAGCTGGTTTTAGACTCATTGGGCTTCATATCTAGATCTTGGCGACTAAACCCATTCCAAAAGAGGCAGCACAGTATTTTCCCCTGAACTGCGTTATTTGCAGATCTACAGCTGCTGGGTGTTTTGTCGGTACTTTGGAGGAGAGATCTCTAGTGTTAGGATTCTTCCTCTCACTGTGGTGATCCATGGATTGGCCATCCAATCCATGTTAGTTTCAGATCTGATCCACTGTAACATGTTATTATTCAGAAATTTCTGAATCATTCTATAGATCTGCAATTGTAGATCTCAGATCTACTTCCGACATTTCATGTTTTGCACAAAACCCCAAGGGGAATGTATAGATCAGCATTTCATGTACTTATTTCTGTATTAGATCCATATTTTAATGTAATGATATGATTCAGATCTTAAGATAAATGAAATAATACTTCATCCACTGAAAATAATGCTGTCATGGTTATGTAGTCTTTTCTTATGTGTTGTAGCAACTTAATGTGGGGGTTTTCTTTATGAAAATTTCTGTTTTTTTTAGTATAATCCATATGATTCTTACTATGAACTTGCATAATTATATTAATGCATAAACTCATTCAATCCCTTCAGAAATTACGCTACCCATGCATCAGAATATTTCTGCATAAATTAGGTCATGGGAAATCAGGGTTTTTCTTGACTAGTCGAGAAGGAGGAATTGTTTAACATAGCAAAACTAATTGTTTTGAGCTGAAATTTTGCGTGTGAGTATCTTTTAACTTGATATAACATATTCCAAATCCATGCCCCTTAATTTTATGCATATTTTTTCATACACTCATTTTAGGGCATAAAATGCTGCTTTTCCTCACCTTTTTGAGAATAACAGTTGAGTAAAGGTTGCTGCTTTACTTTCTATTGGTTGAAGAGTTTTATTAAGAATATTTTGTGATGGATGAAGCTCCAATTCCTAAAAAATGCCTTTTTCAGGCATGCCTTGCTGAGTAAATCCTTTTGGACATTACCTGTCGACAAGAGTCTATGGACAGAGTCTAAAAAGGGCCAGATAGCCTCAGGATCTCACACTTCCTTGAGAAGGTGACATGTACGGTAAATTCCCCTTCATTCAATCTCTGGTATAGATCAAATTGTTGATTGTTAATGTTTCAAAAAGAGGGCATTACATTGATACCAGTTGTAGGAGATTTTTTTAGCAGATCTAACTTGATTTGTTTTTGAAGAAATTCCATATTTGATTCATGCACAACATATTCAAGAGGAACCAAGATCTGTTCTACTTTTTATTTGCCTATTTTTCCTTATACAGTGTTCCCATTGAGCAGCTTGACAATGTTTCTGAAAAAGGAAAATTACAAAATGGGTCAAAAAGACAGTAGCTAAAGCAGTGCAATTGTCGAAAGAAGCTCTAGGTAATTCAATGTACCATTTAGCAGACGATCCTGTGAGTGTACGTTGGAAAATACGAAGTTGAACAGAATCATCATTTAAGGAATTTTATGAACACCATAAATGATAATTCATGACATGAGTCGACGGATCTTCTCTAGGGTTTCCATTGAATTTAGGAATATCAGAGGGTAATTTATGAGGTATCATTGCCCGCCAAGGAGCATAATTGATAGGATCATTGGTTAACCGGTTTAAATCTGGTAATTCCAAGGTTGAAACAAAAGGCAACTGCCTATTAAGGTCAGGTTGAGCATAGCCAGGGTAAGATGGAATTGCCTGGGCAATAGATCTTTGAGCACCAACATATGGAATTTGCTGCTGATAACCCAGATAGGGGTTGTTTTGCATAGCAAACGCTTGAGAATTCTGTTGACCAAAACCTGGATATGATACTTGTTGAAATGAAGTTTGAGGCATTTTTGCTTGTGGCTGCCAAGGGGTCTGTCCACCAATGTTATAACCCAAATTAGTGTAAGTTGGATTCGGTTGATATGTATAACCAGGTTGTGTTTGTAACATCCCATAAAATGGTACACCAGCTTGTGAATAAATGATCCCTGATACAGGTTGTTGTAAATTAACCAAAGGATTTTGAGTTTGTGGACCCAACATTTTATGATATTGAGTCAAAGAACCTGCCTGATAAGGTTGATGTACAATATTTTGATTATGTAACAGGGGTATATATGTATTAACAAGTGGTAATGAAGTGGGTGTAACAGGTTGAACCGGTTGATACGAGTGTACAATCGTTTGTGGTTGGATAGGCAGAGTGGGCTGCCATTGAAAAACATTCATGTCAACATTAGTTTGACCAAAAAGTGACTGAGTACTTTCATATTGGGTTACCAAAGGTTGCCCCCCAGCATAAGGAGGATAATAAGATGGAAAATAATTTTCTCCAAATGCTAGGAGTCCAGTTGATATGGTACTTAATGGAATTGACCCAAAAGGACCGACTTGATATTGCCTTGATGATGTATGTAATGAATCAAGTCGTTCAGTACTAACGATAGGAATACCAATTTAAATACCATATGATGAAATTGGAAAAGACCATGGTCTTGAAGATGTACCAGAGAAAGTGCAAGATAATGATTTGTAACCTGTTGGGACCGAAGGGCCACCGTGAAAATATGACTCTGGTGAGGTAGTGAACATCGACAGAGTAGCGAGGGTAGGAGCTGACGTAATTGGAACAATAGACCCAACCGAAGATGTTGGTTCAGAAATGGTTATGTGACCAACTGTATACCCTCAAAAATCGACAGGAGATTGAATGTCAATAGGATCAATAAAAGCAGATGGAAATGATTGAGGAAAATACCGGTACAGGTAACTTTCCCCGCCAAAATGGGTTGGAGTTAAAGGTGTATTGTCTTGTGGGATTTCTTCAATCTCAATTAAACCAGGAGGAAGAACTTCACTGTTAGACCCAAAATATATTTCAGACGGTTGACTTTGTGATATAGGAGTTTCAGTGGCTACATAAATTTTTTGGGTGACCAAGGTAGGAACAACTTCCGGTTGTTCGACTTTAGGATTCAGATTTTCTGGCAAAGAAAAGTCGAGATCTGTATCAATTTTTGGTTTAACAACGTCGGGTCCAGGAGGTATGGTGTCAACTATTGAATGGATCATGACCACAGGTAGCTGTGAAGACTCCATTTCGACAATAGTAAACGAACCGGGATGTGTGGAAACAATTTGAGCTAACTCTGGTTTAAAAGATGATGTTTCGGCAGAGGTACGAATTGTACTTGATTCGACAGATTGTGATCGCTTTCGCCTACTGTTACACAACAATTTGTCTCCATCCCTTCAATCCATCGCCTTGCATATTGGAGGGTCATTCCCATGACTTGTGAGCAGTGTCATACTTTTCAAACACCTTCTTTGCATCCTTCTGCATAAGGACATCATTTCTCCTGTTGGACATTTCCTCAAAAAGCACACAAAACCTATGTTTTGGCCTTGGCACGGGTAGCCAGTTCACCCCTCGCGCTGATGTGGAATATTTGCACTAGATCCCATGCCACCTGGCGCTTTGTCTCAGTGCAGTGACTGCGCCAAGCTGTTTTAGGAATGTTTTTAAAAACTTAGAGGCGGAATTTTCCTTCTAACTACCTCAGGGATGAGTCACTGGAAGTGGTTAAGTTGATCAACCATGGATCTCCCTCTTGTTGGGAAAAATACTGAGAGGGGGGGTGAATCAGTATTTACTGCATAATCAAATCTTTTTACTTTTTCATTCCTTAAAACCCATACGCTACTTTCCTTCAGTAAACTAGCGTATATACGCGAATACCCTTTATGAAACTCGCGTATACACAGAGATCTAGATATGTCATTAAATCTTCACTTGTATCATTCCATCATTCATTCATCAGATGTTCTATAAACAGTAAACATGTGCAGTAAGAACAGAATAAACCATCACACAAATCATCACACATGAACACCAGAATTTTAGGTGGAAACCCAAATCGGGAGAAAACCACCGCTGCAGTTGCTCAGCCTTCAATATTTTATTATAGAGAAAACATCTTACAACATATGTGCTGGCGCAGACTTGACCAGCACGCAGGCACCCACCTGCGCTCGTTTACCAGCCTCTCCTGGAAGGGAGCTACGACCCCCCGACTCGTTTACCAGCCTCTCCTGGAAGGGAGCTACGACCCCCCGATCTCGTTTACCAGCCTCACCTGGAAGGGAGCTACGACCCCCTGACTGAAGGCTACAACCTTCAGCACCACCTTGGACCACGTTTCATCAATTTTCACACTGGATCCTACCACTTCAATAGAACATCACTTGCAGGCCACAATTCATCATATTTCCAGACCGAACCCTTTCCATACTTTTAAGCACAAACATACATCATCAATAGATACATACCAATTCAGACAACCCAGATCAGATAGCAGTAATACAGCAGAACAGATCAGATGTTTCATACCCCATGCTTCAGCAAACCCTAGTTTGCATACGCGCTTTCACTTCACTGATGTCGCGTATATACGCGCTTCTGTCCACACGAACCAGCGTATACCTCTGTATGTATTTTATTGCGCATACGCGCTTTATCTTCAGCGAAGCTGTGTATATACGCGCTTCCACCGTGGCGAAGTAGCGTATAGATCTTCAATCATTATAGAGCAGCATACTTCTTCAGATCAGAGATTCAGTTCAGATTTACCCTTTCACTTCAGACAGATGTTCGCCTAGATGTTCGCCTCATCACAGATCTAAGCCTTCCATAATCAGATCTAGAAAATACAAGTGCAATTCAGATCTAGATCCCCTTCTTCATCATTGGTGCATCATACATTCAGATTTATCATTCAAGTGTAACCCTTTCCATTCAGATCTACTTCAGAGAGAAGTATTCATTCAAGCTCAGACATCTTGCACCACACACATCATTTGCACAATGAATTTCTTCTCCTTATATATGTTTACCCTTTGTCAATACCATGAGCCCCTTTTTCAATACCATGGGCCAAACCAAAACCATGAGCCCAAAACTACACTAGACGGGGTCAATTAGGCGGATCATTGCCCAATACAATGGGTCAATACCATGGTGGTTACCCTTGGTTTTGCACTTTTTGAGAGCTTTAGCCCATACGCGACTTGGCACGTTCTTTTCGCGTGCATACGCGACTTCACCTAGGAATATCCGCGTATACAAAGAGACATACTCTTTTCATCATGCTTTGAGCACATTCTAAATTCTTTTCTTCATTGCCTTTTGTACACACTGTAGATACATCATATTTCCTTCATCAGGAACATATTCTCTCAAGCACAACTTCATCAAGTAAGTTGTCATCATCTTCATTAAGTGGGTTGCCTTTCAAGGTCAACACTTAGCAATATAATATCAACAAGCATCATGTCACATCGGTTACATATCTCAGTCCTCAAGTCAAAATACTCTTGGTGCAGATTGCCTCAAGGACAACATATCCTTGATGCATGTCTACATCCTTCAGTGGTCAGGTTGCCATCGAGACAACGTGTGCATCATATTTCCAACAATCTCCCCCTTTGGACTTGATGGCAACCACGATGGTGTTTGGTTACCACAACAGATAGATACCATGTCACTCTCCCAAATATGTCACATCATTATCTTCTCTTTATTCAAACACCATGTCACTCTCCCCTTTTGACATCAAGGGCAAAGGACGGATCAAAAACCAACATTCTCCCCCTGTTCTCCTCATGTGGAAGAAGCATTCTGCAGATCTGATATGTGCTGAAGTGGCCAAGCTCCCCCTGAGTTCATGCTGAATCTTCAAACATATTTGTCAATGAAGTACATGACTCTATGAACTTCTTATCACCAAAGACTCAGAAGTCGTCTCAAATATCCATTACATTATGTTACAAAATTTGACTCGACTACCGCCAACCAAGTGGGTTTACAAATTTGACAAGTCCTTACATGACTGAATATTACAATTTTACAACATGAGTCTTAACAAGACCTTTTCATCAAATTACAAATATAACTTTAAGACCAACACCAGAAATTCCTCAAGAAAGAGAACATATTTCAGAATCAACTTAATGCCAACAATGCATTATACTCAGCAAGGCCAATGCTCCCCCTGAATCTGTGCAACCAAGCAATCTTTCCAAAAGACTAAGGCTCCCCCTTAGTTTGTGCATCCTGAAAAATTCCACCACCAAATCATCAAGGCATCTTCATCAAAACATTAGAAACGAGTATGAGGAAGCTGGAACACCACCGAATGCCAAACAATATCGAGAGTGATGCTACGACCTTGCGGTACATCTTTGAGGCGACTCCAAGAAAAAAATGTCAGCAATCAGACATACGCGGTTTCCTGTGCATGAACTCGCGTACATACGCGATTGTGTTTCAGAAAACCCGCGTATCCCAAGCCATCTTCTAAAATCTTCTAAAATTTATGCAGATTTGTTCTTTTGACTGGCAGAGAACACTCCCAGCTTCTGTCCTAGATACTCGAACGCTTCCCTGGGCAGAGGTTTGGTAAAGATATCAGCAACTTGTTCTTTGGAGGGAACATACTCCAACTTCACTTTTTTCTCAAGCACTTGTTCACGTAGGAAATGATATTTGATGGGACAAGCGGTTTTCGAATGCATAACAGGATTCTTTGAGATACCGATGGCACTTGTATTATCACACATAATGGAGATAGGAGTTGCACATTTGATTTGAAAATCTTGCAAGGTTTGCATCATCCATAGGAGTTGAGTGCAACAAGATGCGGCAGCTACATACTCTGCTTCAGCTGTTGATAAGGCAATAGAATCTTGCTTCTTGCTGAACCAAGATACTAACCGGGGCCCCATGTAAAATGCACCACCACTAGTGCTTTTCCGATCATCAACACTTCCAGCCCAATCTGCATCAGTGTAAGCATGAAGAGTAAGATCAGCATTCCTTGGATACCATAGACCAAAGTCTTGAGTTCCTTGAAGATATTTGAATATTCTTTTAATAGCCTGAAGATGAGACTCTTTTGGATTAGCTTGGAATCGTCCAACAATCCCAACAACATGCATAATGTCTGGTCTAGTCCCAGTGAGATAAAGTAAACTTCCTATCATCGATTTGTACTCTGGTTGATTCACTGTGGGAGAATCATCATTAGAACTGAGACTGCATCCGGTTATCATTGGTGTACTTACAGGTTTGCATTCTTCCATGCCATACTTCTTCAGAATTTGCTTAAGATATTTTGCTTGAGATAGGAAAATACCATTTTCCTTTTGATGCACTTGCAAGCCAAGAAAGAATGTTAGTTCCCCAAGTAAAGACATTTCAAATTCTTGCTGCATGACAGAAGCAAATTTTTGACTCAAAGATTCTTCGTTACTCCCAAAAATGATATCATCAACATATACAACCACAATCAATATTTTATCATTTTCAACTTTTGTGTATAAGTTGCTATCAGCAGACCCCTTTGAAAATCCTTGTTGATGAAGATATTTGTCAAGACGATAGTACCAAGCCCTTGGAGCTTGTTTGAGACCATATAGAGCCTTTTTAAGTCTACAAACAAGATTTGCATCATTTCCCAAAATGAATCCTTCCGGTTGTTCTATATATACTTCTTCTTCTAGATCGCCATTAAGAAAGGCAGATTTAACATCCATTTGATAAACTTTGATTTGTTGATAACTTGAAAAAGCAAGAAACATTCTAATGGCTTCAAGTCTAGCTACAGGAGAAAAAGTTTCTTCAAAGTCTATACCTTCTTGTTGAGTATACCCTTTGCAAACCAGTCTAGCTTTGTTTCTTACAACATCCCCATTCTCATTTAACTTGTTCTTGAAGATCCATTTAGTTCCAATGACAATTTTATCATGTGGTCTTGGTACCAAATCCCAAGTTTCATTCTTTTCAATTTGATCAATCTCTTCATTCATGGCTTGGTTCCAACTTTCATCTCTGCTAGCTTGATTGACATTGAGTGGTTCAATTGTGGATAGAAGTGCTTGATGACTAGAAGATCCCACAAAAGTTCTCCTTGTTCGTACACCTGATTCCTTGTCTCCCATAATCTGAGATTCAGGATGATTCTTTTGAACGTATCTGGATGGAGCTTTTTCAGATAGATTATTTTCAGGTTCTTCATTGGATTCACTGTCTATATCATTTCCATCTGATGTAGAAGACCATATGTCGCTATCATCTTCTTTTGTTGTTTGTTTTTCTTCTTTAGGAGCTGCAGGAGACTCATCAATAACAACATCAATACATACAACAACCTTTTGAAGCCTCTTATTGTAACATGTGAATGCTTTGCTTGAATATGAGTAACCAAGAAATATCCCTTCATTTGATCTAGGTTCAAACTTACCAAGCTTTTCATCATTATTTTTGATAAAGCATCTACTTCCAAAAACTTTAAAATGCTTCACATTGGGAGGATTACCATACCAGAGTTCATATGGATTTTTGTCACTATTTACCCGAACATAAGCCTTGTTGAGAATGTTAACTGCTGTACGTGCTGCTTCACTCCAGAACATGTCAGGAACATTAGAGTCAGCAAGCATAGCTCTAGCCATTTGAACAATTGTTCTATTCATTCTTTCTGCTACACCATTTTGTTGAGGAGTGCCTGCTACAGAGAACTGTCTTTTAATGCCATGTTGTTCACAAAATTCAAAGAATTCATTTGATGAATATTCTCCTCCTCAATCAGATCTAAGACACTTGATTTTTGAATCCAATTCATTTTCTACCAGTGCTTTGAACTTCTGAAATTTTTCAAAGGCTTCATCTTTGTGTTTAATAAACGAGATCTCACACATTCTGGAGTAGTCATCAATAAATAGGATATAGTATTCTTCCCCACGTAATGACTTTTTCCTCATAGGTCCACAGATGTCAGTATGAATGATTTCAAGAGGCTTACTTGATGATCCTTCTTTGGCATTAAATCGAACTCTGGTCTGCTTACCAAATTGACAAGATTTGCATATGGTACTTTCTGGAAGATTGACCTTGGGAAGATCACGAACAACTTGAAGTCTGCTTGCTTTGTTGATTTGAGAGAAACTCAGATGCCCCATCCTTCTATGCCATAGCCAATTTTCTGAAGACTTGCTCAAGTAACATTGATCTATGCCGTTTAGTACATACAGGTTGCTTGGATTTCTTTTTCCTTTATAATGATTTTACCTGTATCAAGATCGCGAACCACACATTCTTTGGAACTGAAGACCACTTCTGCTCCTTGATCACACATTTGACTAACACTTAAAAGGTTATGTCTTAATCCATCCACATACATGACATCTTTAGCCTTCACTTTTTCTTTTAGAAATACTGCCCCTTTTCCTTTAATTACAGCAGGAGTATCATTTCCAAATGTAACTTTCTTTTCTTTTTCTAGAGAATTATAAGTATGAAGTTTGCTTTTGTCACTTGTCATGTGTCTTGAACACCCACTATCAATGTACCATTGATTTTCTTCACCCTCTGCAAATAACGCTATCCCACAATTTTCAACCGATATTTCTTTCTTTTTCCACACTTTAGAGCTTGAGGGAACATGCTCTTTTGGCTGGACCTTGCTCCTGCATTCAGATTCTTCATGACCAAAGTTATTGCAATAAGTACATTCAACTTCATTTTGAAGAGGAGAAAAGTTTTTATAGGTGTTCTTCTTTGGTTCATCATTCATCCTTATCTTTCTTGCTTCTCTTGTCATAATGGTTTTATATGCAACACATTGAACAGCTTTATGACCAAAATTGTGACATGAGAAACATTGTCCATTGAAGTAGAAATTTCTGTGATCATGAAATCTTCTATTGGAATTTACCTGTTGGTTGTAGCCTTTTTTAATGATCTCCTTGTTAGTGTTCCTTGAATTGAGATGATCATGCTTTACCTGTAAGGATCCTTTGTTCCCCTGCTGAGTGGCTGAATGTAGAGAACCAGCTGTGGCTGCTTTTAGGAAATTTGGTGCTGATGTCTGGGAAGATTCCCCAGTATATCCAAGACCTATTTTTATAAGAGGAGACCGTTGTACCTTGATAATCTCATCCAAGGTTTCTGAACCTTTAGCAAATCTAAGATTGAGAGATTTCACTTTCTCATTATCTTTCCTTAGACTCACTACTTCACACTCCAAATCCTCAATGCGTTTTCTTTCTGCTTCAAGCTGATTTTTAAGGGTCTCTATGATTATGTTCTTTTCTTCGTGGCTTACCTTGAGTTGAGTGTTTTCTTCAAGAAGATTATTGTCTTCTAGAGGATCCTCAAAAATACCCTTTTCTTCTCTAAATTCTTGTTCACATCCTTTCAAGATTGCCCATTGTTTTGCACCAAGATTTTGCAGATACGCTTTTGTTGGTACCTTCCAGAATATCAGATTTCTTTCATTGAATAGAGGTGGATTTATAGACATTACTCCTTCTTGACTTCCCATTGCGACGGATCTCCTTTAAGCGATCAAGCTTCTGCACAAGGACCTGCTCTGATACCAATTGTTGGGAAAAATACTGAGAGGGGGGGGGGTGAATCAGTATTTACTGCATAATCAAATCTTTTACTTTTTCATTCCTTAAAACCCATACGCTACTTTCCTTCAGTAAACTAGCGTATATACGTGGATCCCCTTTATGAAACTAGCGTATACACAGAGATTTAGATCTGTCATTAAACCTTCACTTATATTATTCCATCATTCATTCATCAGATGTTCAATAAACAGTAAACATGTGCAGTAAGAACAGAATAAACCATCACACAAAGAATCACACATGAACACCAGGATTTTTAGGTGGAAACCCAAATCGGGAGAAAACCACCGCTGCAGTTGCTTTGCCTTCAATATTTTATTATAGAGAAAACATCTTACAACATATGTGCTGGCGCAGACTTGACCAGCACGCAGGCACCCACCTGCGCTCGTTTACCAGCCTCTCCCGGAAGGGAGCTCCAACCCCCTGACTCGTTTACCAGCCTCTCCTGGAAGGGAGCTACGACCCCCCGATCTCGTTTACCAGCCTCACCTGGAAGGGAGCTACAACCCCCTGACTGAAGGCTACAACCCTCAGCACCACCTTGGACCACGTTTCATCAATTTTCACACTGGATCCAACAACTTCAATAGAACACCACTTGCAAGCCACATTTCATCATATTTTCAGACTGGACCCTTTCCATACTTTTAAGCACAGTCAACCATGAAACAGATACATATAACTCACTGACAGATATCAGTAAACCAGCAGAACAGATCAGACATTTCTTACCACAGTCTTCAGCAAACCCTAGTTTGCATACGCGCTTTCCTTTCACTGATGTCGCGTATATACGCGCTTTCATCCACACGAACAAGCGTATACCTCTGTATGTATTTTATTGCGCATACGCGCTTCCACTTCATCGAAGCCGCGTATATACGCGCTTCCTCTGCGGCGAAGTAGCGTATAGATCTTCAATCATTATAGAGCAGCATACTTCTTCAGATCAGATATTCAGTTCATATTTACCCTTTCACTTCAGACAGATGTTCGCCTAGATGTTCGCCTCATCACAGATCTAAGCCTTCCATAATCAGATCTAGCAAATACAAATGCATTTCAGATCTAGATCCCCTTCTTCATCATTGGTGCATCATACATTCAGATTTATCTTCAAGTGTAACCCTTTCCATTCAGAGCTACTTCAAAGAGAAGTATTCATTCAAGCTCAGACATCTTGCACCCACCCTTATCATTTGCACAATGAATTTCTTCTCCTTATATAGGTTTATCCTTTTTCAATACCACGGGTCAAAGCAATACCATGAGCACATTCCTTCATGAGTGCCCATACTTTTGCACCAAAATTCAGCAAAACTTTTGTTTGTATACTTCCCATTGTGACGGATCTCCTTCAAGCGATCAAGCTTCTGCAGAAGAACCTCCTCTGATACCAATTGTTGGGAAAAATACTGAGAGGGGGGGGTGAATCAGTATTTACTGCATATACAAAACTTTCACTTTTTCTTGCTTCTAAAACGCATACGCTACTTTCCTGAACCAGACTTGCGTATATACGCGGATACCCTTTAAGAAACTCGCGTATACACAGATATCTAGTTATGTCATTAATTCTTCACTTAAATCATTCCTTCATTTATTCATCAGATATTCAATAAGCAGACAATGTGCGCAAGAATAGAATATTTCATCACACAAAGCATCACACATGAACACCCGTGGATTTTAGGTGGAAACCCAAGCTCCGGAGAAAACCACCGTCGCAGCTGTTCTCACCTTCAATATTTTATTATAGAGAAAACATCTTACAACATATGTGTCGGCGCAGACACCAAACACGTTGTGCACCCAATTGCCATTGCCACTCGCGCCCTCCCCGGAATCACATTCCAACCTCGACTCGTTTACCAAATTTCCGAAGGGAGCTACGACCCCCGCTTCTCGTTACCACTGAAGGGAGCTACCACCCCCTGACTCAAGGCTACAACCCTCAACACCTCTATGGACCACGTTTCATCAATTTTCACACTGGATCCAAAGCTTCCTTTAGGACACCACTTGCAGGCCACATTTCATCATATTTTCAAACTGGACCCTTTCCATACTTTTAAGCATAAACATACATCAGTAACAGATACATATCAACACAGATCAGATAGCAGAAACATAGCAGAACATATCAGATATTCCATACCCCTTGCTTCAGCAAACCTTAGTTTGCATACATGCTTTCCCTTTACTAATGTCGCGTATATACGCTCTTCCGTCCACATCAACCAGCGTATACCTCAGTGTATATTTTATTGGCGTGATACGCGTTTTTCTTTTACGTAAGTCACAGAGAGCACGCGCTTTCCTTTGTGCGATATGATAGATCTTCAATGATTACAGAGCTGCATACTTCATCAGATCAGATGTTCAATTCAAATTTATCCTTTTCACTTCAGTCAGATGTTCGCCTCATCATAGATCTAGGCCTTCCTCAAGCAGATCTAGCAGATACAAGTGCATTTCAGATCTAGATCCCCTTCTTCATCATTGGTGCATCATTCCTTCAGATTTGTCTTCGAGTGTAACCCTTCCATTCAGATCAACTTCAGAGAGAAGTATTCATTCAAGCTCAGACATCTTGCACCCACATTCATGTTTTGCACAATGAATTTCTTCTCCTTATATAGGTTTATCCTTTTTCAATACCACGGGTCAAATTAATACCATGAGCCTTCAATACCACGGCCGCCATACCATGAGCCTTCAATACCATGAGCCAAATCAATACCATGAGTCTTCAATACCACAAACTCGGGATTTTGTACTCTTGAGCGCTTTTGCCCATACGCGACTTGGAACGTTCTTTTCCGCGTGCATACGCGACTTCCCTTAGATGTATCCACGTATACATAGATACATACTCTTTTCAATACTTCTGAAAGTAATCTCTCGACCTCTTTCTTCATTGCCTTCTGTGCACACTGTAGATACATCATATTTTCTTCATCAAGAACATATTCTAGCAAGCACAACTTCATCAAGTAAGTTGCCATCATCTTTATCAAGTGGGTTTCCTTTCAGGGACAACACTCAACATCATAATATCAATAAGCATCATATCACATCAGATTTACATCATTTACCAAGCCCATCAAGTCAAGAATAACTTCATCAGGTGGATTGCCATCAAGGACAACACATGTCAACAGTCGCATGTCTTCATCTTCATTCAAATGGTTGCCATCAAGGACAACACTCTTCATCATATTGCCAACAATCTCCCCCTTTGGACTTGATGGCAACCACGATGGTGTTTGGTTACCACAACAGATAGGTACATTAAGAATATAATGACACCATGTCACTCTCTCCATTTTTGACACCATTCAAACACCATGTCACTCTCCCCCTTTGACATCAAGGGCAAAGGGCGGATCAAAAACCAACATACTCTCCCCCTTTTCTCCTCATGTGGAAGAAGCATTCTGCAGATCTGATATGTACTAGAGTGACCAAGCTCCCCCTGAGTTCATGCTAAATCTTCAAACATATTTTCAATATAGTACATGACTCTATGAACTTCCTATCACCAAAATATTCATACTTACATCAAATATCCAACCAAGTGGATTTACATATAAGACTCAAGTACCCAACCAAGTGGGTTTACATAAAGTGACTCAGCTACCCAACCAAGTGGGTTTACAAATTTGACAAGTCCTTACATGACTGAATATTACAATTTTACAACATGAGTCTCAACAAGACCTTTTCAACAAATTACAAAGATAACCATTTAAGACCAACACCAGAAAATCCTCAAGAAAGAGAACATATTTCAGAACCATCATAATGCCAACAATGCATTATACTCAGCAAAGCCAATGCTCCCCCTGAATCTGTGCATCCAAGCGTCCTTTCCAAATGACTAAGGCTCCCCCTTAGTTTGTGCATCCTGAACACTTTCATCACCAACAAATCATCAAGGCATCTTTATCAAAACATTAGAAACAGAATTATGAGAACTGGAACACCACCAGAGATACCAAACAGTATCAGATATACCAAAGCCTTCTTGACAATGAAAGTGACTCCAGCAAAAATTATCGGCAATCATAATTTAGTGGTTTTGGCCATGAACTTCGCGTTGCATATCTTGTGTGTTTCGAAACCCGCGTATCCCAAACCATCTTCTAAAATTTTATGCGAGTTGTTCGATTGGTGTGAAGAACTCCAATTGGGCCCTCTTAGTCTGGGCACTTCCTTCAGAGCGGTTTGGTAAAGATAACAACTTGTTCTGGAGGGTATACTCCAACTTCACCTTTTGCTCAAGCACTTGTTCACGTAAGAAGTGATACTTGATGGGAATGTGCTTGGTCTTCGAATGCATAACGGGATTCTTTGAAATACTGATGGCACTTGTATTGTCACACTTAATGGGGACAGGAGGTGTACATTTGATTTGAAAATCTTGTAAGGTTTGCATCATCCAAAGGAGTTGAGTGCAACAGGATGCGGCAGCCACAT
Source organism: Pinus albicaulis (assembly GCA_034641835.2). Taxonomy (NCBI): domain Eukaryota; kingdom Viridiplantae; phylum Streptophyta; class Pinopsida; order Pinales; family Pinaceae; genus Pinus; species Pinus albicaulis. Next base: position 60,401,452 of record CM076570.1, read on the forward strand.
ATTCTGCTTCTGCTGTAGATAAGGCAATAGAATTTTGCTTCTTGCTGAACCAAGATACTAACCGGGGTCCCATATAGAATGCACCACCACTAGTGCTTTTCCGATCATCAACACTTCCAGCCCAATCTGCATCAGTGTAAGCATGAAGAGTAAGATCAGCATTCTTTGGATACCATAGACCAAAATCTTGAGTTCCTTGTAGATATTTGAATATTCTTTTAACAGCCTGAAGATGAGACTCTTTTGGATTAGCTTGGAATCGTCCAACAATCCCAACAGCATGCATAATGTCTGGTCTAGTCCCAGTGAGATAAAGTAAGCTTCCTATCATCGATCTGTACTCTGGTTGATTAACTGTGGGAGAATCATCATTAGAACTGAGACTGCATCCGGTTATCATTGGTGTACTTACAGGTTTGCATTCTTCCATGCCATACTTCTTCAGAATTTGCTTAAGATATTTTTCTTGAGATAGGAAAATACCATTCGCCTTTTGATGCACTTGCAAGCCAAGAAAGAATGTTAGTTCCCCAAGTAAAGACATTTCAAATTCTTGCTGCATGACAAAAGCAAATTTTTGACTCAAGGATTCTTCGTTGCTCCCAAAAATGATATCATCAACATATACAACCACAATAAATAGTTTATCATTTTCAATTTTTGTGTATAAGTTGCTATCAGCAGACCCTTTTGAAAAACCTTATTGATGAAGATATTTGTCAAGACGATAATACCAAGCCCTTGGAGCTTGTTTGAGACCATATAGATCCTTTTTAAGTCTACAAACAAGATTTGCATCATTTCCCAAAATGAATCCTTCCGGTTGTTCTATATATACTTCTTCTTCTAGATCACCATTAAGAAAGGCAGATTTAACATCCATTTGATAAACTTTGATTTGTTGATAACTTGAAAAAGCAAGAAACATTCTGATGGCTTCAAGTCTAGCTACAGGAGCAAAAGTTTCTTCAAAGTCTATACCTTCTTGTTGAGTATACCCTTTGCAAACTAGTCTAGCTTTGTTTCTTACAACATCCCCATGTTATCCAACTGGCAGCTGCTTGATAAACATTTGGACATCGATGACATTTTTATCCTTGTGGTCTTTGATACCAAATCCCAAGTGTGTTCTTTTCAATTTGATCCAATCTTCATTCTATGTGGTAGTTTCCAAGTTTCCATCTCACAGCTTGATTGACATTGATGGTTCAATTGTGGATAGAAGTGCTGATGGCTAGAAGATCCAAAAGTTCTTGTGTTCGTACACGATTCTTGTCTCAGAATGAGTCAGGATGATTCTTATGAATGTCACGGATGAAGCTTTTTCGAGATAGATCACATCGGAGTTCTTCGTGGATTCTTTGTCTATATCATTTCCATATGATGTAGAAGGCCATATGTCGCTATCATCTTCTTTTGTTGTTTGTTTTTCTTCTTTAGGAGCTGCAGGAGACTCATCAATAACAACATCAATACATTCAACAACCTTTTGAAGCCTCTTATTGTAACATGTGAATACTTTGCTTGAAGATGAGTAACCAAGAAGTATTCCTTCATCTGATCTAGGTTCAAACTTGCCAAGCTTCTCATCATTATTTTTGATAAAGCATCTACTTCCAAAAACTTTAAAATGCTTCACAGTGGGAGAATTACCATACCAGAGTTCATATGGAGTTTTGTCACTATTTACCCGAACATGAGCCTTGTTGAGAATGTTAACTGCTGCACGTGTTGCTTCACTCCAGAACATGTCGGGAACATTAGAGTCAACAAGCATAGCTCTAGCCATTTGAACAATTTTTCTATTCATTCTTTCTGCTACACCATTTTGTTGTGGAGTGCCTGCTATAGAGAACTGTCTTTTAATCCCATTTTGTTCACAAAATTCAAAGAATTCATTTGATGAATATTCTCCTCCTCGATCATATCTAAGACACTTGATTTTTAAATCCAATTCATTTTCTACCAATGCTTTGAAATTCTGAAATTTTTCAAAAGCTTCATCTTTGTGTTTAATAAACGCGATATGACACATTCTGGAGTAATCATCAATAAATAGGATATAGTATTCTTCCCCACGTAATGACTTTTTCCTCATAGGTCCACAGATGTTAGTATGAATGAGTTCAAGAGGCTTACTTGATAATCCTTCTTTGGCATTAAATCGAACTCTGGTCTGCTTACCAAATTGACAAGATCTGCATATGGTACTTTCTGGAAGATTGATCTTGGGAAGATCACGAACAGCTTGAAGTCTGCTTGCTTTGTTGATTTGAGAGAAACTTAGATGCCCCAGCCTTCTATGCCATAACCAATTTTCTGAAGACTTGCTCAAGTAACATTGATCTATGCCGTTTAGTACATACAGGTTGCTTGGATTTCTTTTTCCTTTTATAATGATTTTACCTGTATCAAGATCACGAACCACACATTCTTTGGAACTGAAGACCACTTCTTCTCCTTGATCACACATTTGACTAACACTTAAAAGGTTATGCCTTAATCCATCCACATACATGACATCTTTAGCCTTCACCTTTTCTTTTAGAAATACTGCCCCTTTTCCTTTAATTACAGCAGGAGTATCATTTCCAAAAGTAACTTTCTTTTCTTTTTCTAGAGCATTATAAGTATGAAGTTTGCTTTTGTCACCTGTCATGTGTCTTGAACACCCACTATCAATGTACCATTGATTTTCTTCACCCTCTGCAAATAACGCTATCCCACAGTTTTCAACCGGTATTTCTTCCTTTTTCCATACTTTAGAGCTTGAGAGATCATGCTCTTTTGGCTGGACCTTGCTCCTGCATTCATATTCTTCATGACCAAAGTTATTGCAATAAGTACATTCAACTTCGTTTTGAAGAGGAGAAAAGTTGTTATAGGTGTTATTCTTTGGTTCGTCATTCATCCTTATCTTTCTTGCTTCTCTTGTCATGATGGTTTTATATGCAACACATTGAACAGCTTTATGACCAAAATCGTGACATGAGAAACATTTTCCATTGAAGTAGAAATTTATGTGATCATGAAATCTTCTATTAGAGTTTACCTGGTGGTTGTATCGATTTTGAAAGATCTCCCTGT